>JACXGJ010000073.1:143641-197221 GCA_016801105.1 Esox niger | reverse complement strand
GGGGGGGGGGGGGGGGGGGGGGGGGGGGGGGGGGGGGGGGGATTCCACTTACATTCAGATACGTGTATTGGTGGTCGGCGACTCCTTAGAATTCATCGTCAGATGTGATCAGCAGGACTTTGTCCAACTTTTTGGAGCCCTTGCTGGCACCGCCTGTGCTTGGCCTGCCGTTGCCCTGGCCGGGCTGCACCACCTCCTGGGTGGACTGCTGGGTGTACTGCTGGTAGGCTGGAGAGAAGTTGTGGATGGCATCCTGGACCATGTCCCCGGGGTTGATCGTCTCCTTCAGTCCACTGGAGATGCTCTGCATGGGGGCAACGTTGTCTACGAGATAACGTGTTTGTACAGTCATTTAACCGGTTTACAAGACACCACTCTTTATCAGTGAATCAAACCAATAGGAAATACATTATTAAATACAATGTGCTGACTGAAACTCATTAAGAAAAACTCCCCAGCTCAAAAGCCATCCCACCAATGGCTTGATTGGTATTAAGCTTGTGCTCAGCCCTTGCACACAGTTCTCAGCCACGTTTCAGCGTTCCTCAACATTCCGGTGCCTGATCCGCCTTCCCACCCAGTCACTTCCCTGGCTGTGCACCATCACTTCCACAGGTGGTGCAGGCTGACACGCGGCCCTGTAATTCCAGGATTTCTTCCCTAGGAGCAGCCTGTGCAGACAGGCCCAGCGCTGGCTTCCATTTTAGGGTCAGCGGCAGTGTATTATGGGCCAGGTCTCTGGAGGGAAGGCGGTTGGTTCTGCTGCACTTTAGGTCTGTGGTTTGGTTGGCCTCCCTAACCTCCACAGGCACTGAAAACACCTTCACACACGGCTGACCTGCTGACACTTCCAAGCCCAGAATATATATATATATAGGACTCTACAACTCTGACCTTCAAGTCAGCAGCCCTATCACAATGCAAAAAGCTTGACTAGATTAGTCTTAACACTAAAAACACTATGCACATAATTTACAATTTGTTTTATTTCCACATGGTTAAAATAAGTACTGGATTGTATTACTTTGCTAATCAAATTAACAAGTAAATTTGCATGATAGACTGTGAACAATGCATGAGGCTACATACACTGATCTATCCAATTTATTTCTATGAATAGACTATTTATTAGTTTATGTTGGTTATCAAGCATCTGTGCTATACTGCAAATCATGTGCAAAAAAATAATAATTTCATCTAAGTACAATGGCTGATAATTTTACCATGTACCTCATTAAAAAAAAATCTAAAGGACTGGCCTGTGAATGATTTAACTGTGGTTGATTTTCTTTTTATGGATTTCTAGAGCATATTAAATGTATGAAAATGCTATAGCCTGTGTTCTTTGAAATAATCAGTTTTTAGTTTTCTAATGTTACATAACTCATTCAATAGAAACAAACTGAATCCTTCTAGCTGTAATTCATCCTTTTCAGACAATTTTATTTCGACTAATAACAACACAGTAGGTGAACTGATGCTCTGGCTGCCTGGCAATGCTGCGGAGGAGAATGTGTATGCTAACAGGGATGATCAGTACGCCAAAGACGCTAAACGGCGTTAGCTCTAGCGGATACTGGGAGTGTGTAAAGCCTGGTGGATCTAGTCTAAATGGGAATAATTTAGTTAATGTTTATGCAGGCCAGACACAATGAGTAGCGGTACATAATGACATTTGACATAGGTGCTATGGAAAGAAATAACTCTGTGCAACGTAAAAAATAACTGTTGCCACAATACCACACGTCCCCACTGAGAAGAATATTTAAATTCTAAACCATACATCAAAACCACAAGCCTAGAAAGTCCCCAGACAGTAGTCTGGATTTCAGCTGCGTTTTATCAAAAAGTTTAGACCACAATAAAATGTAATTTGCATTTTTACTTTCTTTGACTACATTATCATTCATTTGAAATGAATAGCAAATATAGCAAATTAATAATAAATGTCATAGCATGACAAAGGCCAAGCATTGATGAAATTACTGAATCATTTTGTGCCACGTTTCTTTTGATCACTCAGCAGGATGAAAAGAACACTTATCAGTCAAATTAAATGTAGATGGAACATTTCACACTTAATCAGAACTTTAGCAATTCCTTTGCTACTGCACATCTTTGTCTCCTATAGCCCACAGCCTGAGCAGGACTGCTTTTGCAGGAAAGCACTAGGAACTGAGATGATTGATATCATTGCTGAAGGCTTTTCCCTTGGTCTCCATTTGTCTTCTGCTCATGTGAATGCTACTGGTGTCAGAGTGTTACTGCGACTCAGCGTAGAGAGGTTAAGAAATGCTCTTCATCTTTCTATGGTGTGCTTTGCTGTGCTAGCATCTATCCTGTGAGCCGTGACTAACGCTGAACACCATGAGGTCTGAGGTACTATCACTCTGCTGACCTCAGGCCTTTCCAGCTCTCACTGTTCGCTCTGGCCATTTCTCTCTGACACGTTTCCTTCTGCCTGTTTACATCCAGGAACGGGAGAGAAAACTGCACTGCCTCTCTCCTATGACCCTTTTACTGGGGGAATACAGTCATGAATTGAGTAGCTATAAATGACTGCCGTTAGTCGCAAGAGAGCAGGACAATCAGCTGTGGAATGAATCAATGAATAATAATCACCAGAGATTCCCCACCCTATCGATGTATAGAAGAGCCGTAGTTACCGTGCGGTCCTGGCAGTTCGTTCTTCTTCTCCTGGTACACGGTACATGTGAAGGCGTAGCGCAAGGCGATAGCAGCGAAGAACATCTCAATACAGATGATGAAGTTCTGCCAGCCTGCTGCCACGGTGCCAGCGCCCACCTCCTGGCCGTCGATGAACAGAGCGTTAGGGATGACCCCACAGCGCTCCAGGATGGCCAGCACCATACCTAAACAACAGCAACAGACCAAAACACTGCCATGAGTTACTGCCATGAGGCGTTCAAATCGTACCCTATGAGGTCAAGAGCCTGGCAGTATTCTGTTCTACCTAGGGCGGTCACGATTATGACATATTAGTTTACGATTGTCACACAAATAATTGCAATTATTGATTTCATTGTCTATATTGTTTATTTTTTGCTACTATGATAGTGTAAGGCTTATAATATTGTGATATTACACCTGGTGATTCTGAGATAGTTCTTTAGATTCGTGGTGTTCACACTTTTGATCGGCACCTTTCTGGAGCAAATCTGAAAATTCGGCTCCTCAAAATAATTAATTAATTTGGCTGCAAACCAAAATGCACCCAGAGCGGTACAATTGTATTTAGCATCGGAACTACCACTAAATCCATATTGTTAACCATTGCTCCACACAAAATGCCACCGCGAAGCAATGACAATTACATTTCCCAGCGCATTGCAACATTTCACCTCTCGATCTGCTGCACATATTATGATTCAGTAGGCTAGTCATTTGAAATAGCTCATTCAAAAACATGTAAGAAGCAAATGACTTTCAGCAAATGATCTGAGACGTTTCTAACATTGGCGTAAAACTCCCTTGTTCAGAATGGATTTTTTTTTTTATAACTCATTATTGTGCAAAAAGATAGTTGTCACAAAAGTCATTATGATGTGGCTCAAATAATTGCAATCAGCCCTAGTTCTACCTCATCGCTAATGGCACCCACCTGGTGTCCATGGTCTAAATAAGTCCCTGCCTATTGGGTTGCGATAAAAAAAATGGAGTGGAACTGACTTTGACATCCAGGTTTGAATACCACTGCTCTAATGTATCAATCACATCATGTTTTGTCAACCCCTCCAGCCACCCATTTCCACCCACACCCAATAAGGAACCTTAATGACTGATATAAGCTCATGTTAGGTAAAGTGAACAGTGTACCTTGCCAGAAGGACAGGAAGATGACAGATTTGATAGTGAGGAACTTGAGCACGGGTTCATAAGGCCTGAGCAGTTCACTGGTGGCGAAGTAGAAGAGGAAGAGTGCGTAGAGGGCCAGGCCGACAGAGATGTTGTAGATGATGGTGATGTAGAGGTATCCCCCATTCACACTGCAAAGGTCAACAGGATGAATCCAATCATATCAGTGGGGATCAGTGCACTTTCACCTCCTCAATGTCGTTAAAATTCAGTAC
Organism: Esox niger; assembly: GCA_016801105.1. NCBI lineage: Eukaryota > Metazoa > Chordata > Actinopteri > Esociformes > Esocidae > Esox > Esox niger. The sequence continues at coordinate 193,130 of JACXGJ010000073.1, read as the reverse complement.
ATCTAGAAAAATAACTTAAATGTTGACCCCAACTGCCTAAAATTGAGAGAAATGCATATTTTTACAGATTTTGTATTTTGGGGAAAACTGTCACAGTTTTTGTAGATTACAATCTGCAGTTGCTGCTGTTTTTGTGGAATTTATTATTTGGACGGAATCAGGATTGGTAGAAGGCAGTGTTTAAACGGGTGGAGCAGTAATTATTGTCCCCCAGGGGAACACAAGCGATAGACTGTTCATTCTACTTGGATTCCTTTCTTGGTACAATGGTAATCACAATTGTATTCCTCAGCAGGGAGTTTATAACAACTATTAACTGGATTCCCACCTCCCAATAGAAAAACAGAAAACAACAAAACTCTGGGTAACAGATATGGGCGTCCTTGATTATTAACATTATACATTTTTCTGGTTATTGGAGTCATATGAAACATTAAAAACTAAAAAGAAATAACAGTTAATAAAACGTATAGACATGTGAAATCAAATGAAATGGAATGATAGGTTGTGCTCACTTAAAGTCTCCATCGTGATATTTGCCAAATGCCTGCAGGAGGATGGTGATGACAGCCATAATGGGTTTGACGACACAGAATTGAAGAGTGGCCTGGATGATAATACAGGATGGGACATGCAATGAACACTGACACAACACAAGAAAGAACGCAGTGGACATCTGTTTCACGCTGGATACTGGATTTCAAATGTAGTGTGTCCAAACACTGAGTATCCTAGGAAGTGAATTAACATTTGGTGGGAACAGATCATGTCAGTGAATTTGGATCAAAACGTGGCTGCACTGAAATTATGATCAAATGATGTACAGTACGCACTGATGTTGGTGCGCACTAAGGGACACCCACTAATTCCCCCTGTCTTGCAGACCATTAAATGTGAAAAGATAACTTCAGGCAGGCCTGTGCTTTTGGATTAGAGGTCCTCCTCTTGAAACCAGGGGTTATCTCTAAATGCATTTATTGATCCCTTCTGACTTGTCCTCTAACAGAACAAGAACATATATATTTATATCCTTTTCAACTCGGCTACCAGAGGGAAAATAACACCAAGGTTGTGAAACCACCCCACGTCGGCCGTTGGGAGTCCAAGCAGAACACGTCAAGTGTTAATCAATCCACTTTTCTGGACATCTTTTTCCATTTCATAGTCTACCCACTGTTTTCAGGATATATCCTTTCATAACCAATTCCCTTTGGTGTAAAAGTAAAAGAACAAGTTGCATCCTGAAGACACTATGGGGACAGTCTCAAGCTGACAGATCATATTATTTCTCTGTGTACTTTACAGAGGTGGTTTCACCGGTTTCAGATTGCTTTTATTTTCCTTTTTACCCAGTCAATGTTTTTCACCAAAATGTAGACAGCCAATTATAATTGGCTGTCATTTCACAATAGGAGTGAACTTGGTAATGAAAAGGTTCAAAGAGACAGGAGGTGAAATTACAATAAATCACAATTTAATTTTTTTTTCCATTGGTTTCCTCCACCAAGTATAGAGAACATAGATGGTAACTCACCTGTTTACAGAATCTTAAAAAGCCTATAGAGTAGCTTATTCCTCCCAAACAGCAGGTACCATACACACAACTGGACCTGGGTTACATAGAAAACACGTTAAAAGCCCTTTATTCAAACAGGTAGTATGAGACCATGGTATTATGAGGGGTCCATTGTCTGAACAATGGGAATGGGAGCACTTACTCAATGGGCTTTCCTCGTATCTCAGACATGATGGCACTCTCTCCCCCAAGGTACTCAAAGGAAAGGCTTAGGAAGTTGTAAATCACAAATGCTGGAGAGAAGAGGCAGAAGGTTAATCATATATTCAGTTTTTGCATTATGTTGTTATGATGTTTACAGCACAGAAATTAGTTTGGCAAGTGCGATAATATTCAGAAACAATGAATAAATGTTACAGGTTACAGTTTCACCCAGAAGAAAACATTTGGTAATCATATCTAGGTATATACAACATTAAGTAAGCACACACTACATTAGGTAGGCGCGCACACGCATAATTAGGTAGGTATATATATATATATATATATATATAACATTAGGTAGGTATATCTCCCCAAATGTCAGTTAACATCAAATGAAATGAACCAACTACTATTCTCAGTAAATAGATAATGTTTGGCCAATACAAAACGACCCTGAAAAACATTGATTTCTAAGATGATTTATAAATCTGCGATGTTTCTGTGTAATATTCAGGGGCAAATTGTAATGATAATAATATGTATAGCTCTGAGGTCCAAAATAATTATTGAATCTAAAATTATACATTTTCAGGGGGTTTCAGTTTCGAAAATGTAAATTTTCCCGAACTATCTTTTCTGCCCACCACTAAGAGGCTTTAGATGTTTCTCTGTCCTGAAAATCCTTTCTAAGCCTTTGTTTCTATTTCAGGTGGGGCTTAAAACAAAGCTGCTGGTCGGGTTTACACTCGAGTATCAGAGGCACAGAGCTTCACACAGTACAAAATATCCACGCTAACTCAAAGCAATGCAACAGACTGTTTTCAGATGACGTTCATATAGAGCAATTTCCACCAACAATCACAAACCTGTATCAAACACTCTAGTCTAAAATAATTTGGTCAATAATACATGTGAAATGCTATGGGTTTTACATTTCTCCATATTAAATTACACTTAATCCATTTTGCATGTGATTCACCTGTGGCATTGGTAAAGTACTACATTCTTTTCTTATTGCTTTGTAGCTTAATAACTAGTCAAAAAAAGTAATGTCTGAGTACAATTTCTGAGACATGAATAATTCATTGGGAAGAAGAGCTGCAAGGAATGATGAACATTTGCATTTAGCTTGAGTTAAAGGCTGACTTGGGGCATGAAAAATGGTCAAACTCGACCTCTTTCTCAGTAGGAAAACAAACATTAGTTTTTGGTGGTTCATGGATGACATCAATACTGCTATAGTCTCTGGGTGGAGAGGTAGACATCTAAGAACTGGAGCAGGGTGTGGAAACAGAACACCCTAAGCAATGGGGCCTCTGTTCGTAGGGAAGTACTCACAGGTTAAAAAACAGGTTGGGACAGTCAGGTTTGGCCTTTACACCTATTGCCATTAGATATGCGGGGGGGTAGATAACAGCTATTGATTCCTAACTGTCACCTTGTTTCCACAGACGGTGTAACAGTCATTACTAGCCAGACAGGAACCTCCCTGTATTTGCCAGCTGCTGCCCATACAGGTGCTTCCAGAGGCCACTGCTGAACCCTGGCTGGCTGACATTCAAATGAAAGACAGCCAGGTGGGAGAGAAGAAGGGTGGGGCTCGACTGCTTCACTTACCTTCGTAACAGTCTCGGACTGAGTCAAAGTAGACGTAGTACTGATCGTTGGTGAGGAACAGCAGGCTGAGCCAGGAATCAAAGGCATAGATTGGCACAATGAAAAGTATGCGAATGATGTAGCGCTGTTCATTGGGGACTGTGTACGATCTTAGGTGGGTGTAGATCTGAAAGGAGCATACAAATCAAACAGAAAGAGTTAAAGGAAACCTGACAAAGACAATAAATGCATAGATGCATTGAAATCCATATATTAGCCCCAGACCTAGCAACTTATTCATAGGAACCACAACTGAGCTATCCTAACAAGAAGCGTTAAGGGCAGGTTATTTGGAACCCTCAAGGCACCGCCTGGCTATTACACTGGGCACCACAGGCATTAGAACATTGAAAAAAAGGACAGGGTCTGTTGATTGCGGGTCAAAAGGGTAGAAAACTCCTTGGGATAAATAAAGCAATGCAGAACCGAGCTAACAAGGTGAGCGGAGGACATTTACTTTAGTTTCTCTGAATTATTTTAGAATGTATAGATTAAATGATAGTACGATGATTCTAGGAATCCAGATAAAAATGAATGGGAGTCAAGGCCCTGGGTTGAAGGGATGTTCAGAACATCCACAAAAGAAATATCTGTGATATCAGTAGGTACTAAACATTTTCACTGCAAAAATCCAATTGAAACAAAAAGCTTATTCTCTAGCTATCCATTCAATACAGAACACCAGCAATCCGAGTTGACCATCACAATTTTATCAAGTTTGAGTGGTTCACCAGAGTTATTCTTGACTTCAGGACCTTACGCCCAGCTGCATGCAACATGAGAAAATGACCATTAATGTCTTCACATTAGAGGGAACCTCGGCCAGGGCACGCCACATGATATACCGTATATGTGGCTCTCCCGAGAAGTGAAGTGAGGCAGGCTACAGACTTATGTCCTCCATTTCTCCTGAACGGCGGCGAGAAAGACTGTGGTCCTCCAGGCTCCGGAATGTGGAGCTGACAGGCAGCGAGACAGAACAGCACCCTGGGTAATGACTCAGCTCTAGCTTGACTCAATACCTCCCACCGCAGCGGAGCAGTAGCCCAAGTCCAGCCTCGGGTAACTTCAGTTGGTACGTGAGCGGTGTATAACTCGAGCCAATCTCACAACACCCCTCCCAACAGCTATAAGATCAAATGTTCACATTGGAATAAGGTGTGCTGCTGACTGAAGTGTTGCCACAACGCCAACTGTGTCAATGAGGAGGCGATGCCAAACACGACACCCAGACAGGACAAGATCACACAATATATGTGAGTGTGTGATATTATGAGCGTCCTCTCTCTATCACAAAACACCTCCGGAGATGGGAGGTCTGATCAGCGTAGTGTGTCAAAGAACATCAGTACCAATGGCTAGTGGAAGGGAACCTAGCGCCCTGTAAAGACGGTGGTGAGCGTCGACCAGTTGTACACGTTGGTGTGCATAATGGGAACGGATGAGGACACTCCAGAGGCATGATAACCTATGGTTTCCAAAAAAGAGACACTTCTCAGGAAATTGAATTTTTTTAAAAACTAATTTCACCCTAATTAACACATGAATTATGAAACTTCAGATACTACAATATAGTTATGGTTTTGATCCGACTGCAAACAAAATGCTTTGCTTATGCAAATCTGCCACTTAACCTCAGGACATGGATGCATAGTGTGTGGCGTGTTCTGATAGACAAACAAATTAGTATTATGAAAGATGATTTTGACATCCACAAGTCCGACTTATGAAAGTGGTTCCGTAGTCACAGATATCTCATGATCTCATATGTACAGCATATTTCTTGCAGAGAAATTGTCAATTTTGGATTGATATACTATTTTCTCAACTACGGTACCCAAAACCCAAAAATACAGTACCATTTAAAATGTTTGAGTACAAGTGGAAAATGTGTATAAAGCTATTTATCTGGCCAGTAAGTTTTTCTAAGCTTGAAAAAACAAACACAAACCCATGACATTACAATAGATAATTTGATAAGGAGTTTGAGGAAGCGGGGCCAGTTGAAGACAGAAAATGCAGTGGATGATGAACAAAGTGTCTGCATCAGATGAACAGTACTTAAAGGTCACTACCGTAAGGGACAGAAGGAAAGAGGTCCAGTGCTTGTTCGTCTGGCATCAAAGTACACGCTTTGGCATGTTGCAGGTAAGAAACCATTTTTGTGGAAAGGCAAAAGGCTAGAGACAATAAGAATGCTGCAACATGTCTTAAAAGGCCAACTTTTGTACGTCTTTGTGCGGTCGAGGGGCACCCTGAAGCCCAACGCCACTGTGGCAACCTCATCAACTCATGCACTGCCTGAACGGACCAGGTCCAAACCCAACAAAAACATCACGTGATTGACTTGACACGCATCAATAATTGCAACATTGCACAAGAACAGGAGGAAAATTGACAATTAAAACATGTCCAGCCTTCAAACTATCTTTAAAGGATAGAAGCTGTAAGGCTGAGTAATGGGATTTCTAAAGCAGTATTCAGGCCCTGTCAGTGTTCCATTGAAATACAAAATATATTGTTTTTATAATTACTCCATTTATATATGATGATTGTTATTAATATTTGAACACTTTCTCTCCCTTCCTCAGTATCATAATAACCAGCTGTATTTATGACCCAATAACTCCTTACTGATTCAAAAAAGTTGAAGATAGCGGAGTTGTAAGTTCGGTTTAACTTTGCGATCTTTGTTTTTTTCATTTTACAACCATATTAAAAGCTAAATAAAATGTAATTGTGAAATCTCCCTGTACCATCTGCTTGATGTGTAGTCAGTAATAACAATAATAGTGTCAGCTAAAGATAAAGTAACAATCAAAAATGTTGCAACCAGTGAGAGGAAAAGGTCAGCACATGAACTCCAGGGAAACAATACCCATCATACTGCTATCTAGAAATATTATAATCATCTACATCTTCTATCATACCCAACAAACACTCCCTAGGGTTTCCTGTCTATACAACAGCTAAAGGTTGAATGGACATATTTTCAGCAGAGTTTATCGCTCAGCAGCACAATGTGAGGAGAGAGGTTTCACTCCCAGAGCAGCAGCACAACAGACATCCTCTGATGATAGCCTCCTCAAAAAGAAAAGAAAAAAAGATCCTCTCCTTTTATTACGACGCTTTATGTGACCTGGATAACACCTGCAAATCCCTGCTGATAAAGCATGTCATTCAAATTTACACTCTGGAAACCGTGGCTTGATAAGACAACACCACTGTCTCTCCTAAAGGCTAAGGCAAGAGAGTAAATAACAATAATGAAATAAAATGCCTTTCAGGACACACAATGTGAATCACTCTTAATATGTGGTTAAACGAATTACCACTCTAACCATCCGTCTGATCGATGACTGTTCTGTTTGCATTGTGATCTTATCAGCAGGGTAGCTCAGCTTATATACCATTCTGTGTGGTGATGGTTAAGGGAAGTGCCAGCAAATAGCAACACTAATGGATAACGTCATTAAACAAAAAATAAACTATGGCACACTATGTACTGACAACAAACTTTAACACTCAGTCTCAGTGGACAACATTGAGGAGAAAATAACACCACTTAAAAACGGATATTGGATCCGTAAAGTAAAAAAATAGATATGGGTCTGTGCCTACTGATTTGCAGAAAAGAGGCAGATAACAGACAAATATGAATGAACCTACCTGATGGCAAGTGAGTAGCAATGCTGACCAGACGAAGATCCCTGAAAGAGCTTGAGCAATGGCTGTATTCAAGAAGATGTTGTGTGCCACAATCTTCCCATTCCCTGTTTGAATTATAGTCAAATTGGAAATGTGTGACTTGTTCAGAATTGGAGAGGCAAGACAGATGACAGACTGATTTTGGGTGACTCCTAATTCCATCGCCATGTTCTCTGGAGTGCTGTTCATCTGAAGGAATATAAAGATATTTGTTTAGGTAAACTAGGAAGCTCTAGGACAAATCACACTAGATTTAAATATTTAATCTTCTGACACATTTTCATGATTTCCCATTAATTATATTAATTTTTAATACAAGGGCCTGGTCCCTTAGCAGTGAACGTCATAACAAGACAAAAAGAAATACAACGATCAGAACTAAATCCCTCACTGCTCTTTCTAAAGGTAACATGTTTTATACGAAGCATTAAGAACCACTTTACAATAACAGCCTACATGATAATCTGTGCTAACCTCGCTGTGGCAAGCTGCGTAGGCAAGTTATATAGCAATTTCTTCCAAAGATGTGTGTGTACGTTATAACCAACAAACAGTAGGGAAAAGTCTTACCTTGCTTATCTGTAGCAGACCCGCTCTCCTTGAACTTCCGATATTTGCGCTTTTACCGAAATAGACTTACAATTAAACGGATATTGAAAATCGAACGTGCACCCTGTCAAAACTACATTTGGATATAATAAATTAATCGAAATACTCTTTCTGATGTTATAAAATAACAGCGAAGTTGTCATGAGAAATTGCCCCCTTACAAATATATCAACGGAGGATTCAATAGGCCCTACTTCCTTGTTTTGATGACAGGTGCGAGGTCGTAGTCCACTCTTCACAGCGGATGAACTGCCTAGCCCAATTCAATGAAGGTAATAGTAAATCGACTATATATATATACCGTGTGTGCAACTCGTTAAGGTAATAAAGTGAAACACATATAATACCATGTTCACACACTCCCGACAAAAGTAATAATTCTTACTAACCAGGAACTTAAAGTAAACACTTGCAGGTGGATCATGGACATTTAGTCGGAAACCATGAGGCACGTAATCCTCAACATATAGTCACCGTCATGTGACATACACTGACAGGACTAGTGGTCATTAACTATATCTTTTAAATGTCCATCGAGTTATGTAAACATAAAAATATGTGAATACTAATTAGCAAAATTAGTACAAACGATAAGGTCAAACAATGGTATGGTTGATGTCCTAAAATGTTTGCATGTATTTTAAAATGATCCCAGCATGTCTAATGATATATTTAAAGATTGCAACTTAATATATATATTTTTTCATTTATTCCTTAAGACTTTTTGGCCCCTTGGAATACTGTTCATATTTGGGGTTGCAAGAAAACAAATGCAAACATATACACATACACATCACTGTTTGGCTGATCTTACAGAGCCCACGGACTTACACAGATGAAGTATAACGAAAACACACAAAAATTGCAGGTTGCATGTAATGGAATGTCACAAATGGATAGGCGAACAGCAAACTACATAATGTGGTATTTTGATTCAGCTGACCAAGTTTGAACTGGGCAGCAGCATGTCATTTAAGTGAGTGAGTGGTGTGAGAGCAGCAACCTTTACAAATCAACTGCAACCTGTCAATTTTCATTGGGGAGCAGACAAATCATTATGAATCAAAGCAATCCCTTTTACATGTGAAAATACAAAAACATATTTACTAAGCACGCTTGATACTGACTTGACAGTATTCTTCAATTAAAATTTGTACACGTTTATATTACGGCCCCATTTACAACTTCTAATGTTCATTTGAAATAATGGCAACTTGGTTCATGAATTTAAGTTGACTTTGATGAGGCATTCGCTTAAATAACATACACTGTCTGTCACATCCAAGTGTGTATATCAGCCAAATGAGTTGTCTCATTCAGCCTCAGCTTGTCATTCTCAAGGAAATGTTGCCATGGCAACAACTGTGATGATGATGATGGACTGTAGGCAATTTCATGTTGACTGTGACTAAAATCATGGGCATAGCAACATGAACCTCACTTGTCATCCCCAAGAATAGGAATAGAATTTGCTATAGTGTTGCCTCATTCAAGCTTTTTGGGTATTCCACCAGGTAAATAATATATAAGTGAGATTGACTTCACACTGTTAGTCTGACAATTAATGTGGTTTTAAAACAGAGAGGTTTGTCTCAACGGCTGCATTTACACAAACGACTAATTGGTCTTTTCGCCAATCACATCAGATTTTCACATTAATTATATTTTTATAGCTCATCTGCCAAATGTATGAGAAAAAAAATCACCAGAATTATTTGAACACATTTACACAGCTGTCCATTACAAATATTTGCCAAATATTGGTCATCTGACTAATTAGTTCTGCTCTTTTAACCGTAATTGGGCAAAATACTGTATTCGGCTACCTAGTAAACAGTCTTTGTATCTTACTCAATGAAGCTCAATTCTCTATTTGTACACATTCATAATGCAAACATGTACATTTCTGAAAATATTTTAGAGATTGTGTTAAACTCATTTATAGTACATGTTGCAAAAAACAATGATTGTAATTGAAGTATGGAAAAACATTCAGTGGAAATAATAGATGGTAAGCACAAGGAGCAGATTTACTGATATTGTCTTTATAAGTAATGTCTTTCCTGCAGTTACCAGACTTTACAACTTTTGATGAGATCTTTCATGGCCATTATTGCTTCTATGGAACTGTCCTTAAGCGCTAAGCCCAGTAGAACAGGTCTGTTGCCAGCCTCTTGAGACACAAATGTTGTCAGATTTTTGGCACAGACATGAGTCAAAACCTAGAGGAAAAAAGTACAAAATTCTGTTAGGAACAGGATACCCTGTTGCACTCTTTCATATAGCTGGCCTTTTACAACCAAGTACAGTAACAGGCTTTTAATATTATGAACATGTCCAGTAGGGACTTATTTGCTTACCTCATCCTTTCCCAACAAAACTTTTGTTGTGAACATGGGAATGTTGATGTCACCTGATCTTGAATCTGGTGCGACAGATACTAAAGTGCCAATCTTTCCATACTGTGTGAGAACTATAAATATGTAGTTGCAGAATTCTGTACAAACAACCTGTGTGGATATTCCATTGATTGTTTTCTCAGCCTGCTTTGATCTCACGAGAGGCTGAGTTGCCATGGTGAATTTGTTCAGTCCTGATACAAACAAATGACAGAAGTGTACATAGATGTAACACAAAGGAAAGCAGTATATGCTTTTTCTATTGCATCGTTTTAAGCAAAAGAGAGCGGTAACAGGAGTCAGAAAACAACATTGACACATAATAAAAGTTCCAGAATATTGACAAAGCAAGCTAATAATTATAACAAGCGTAAATTACAATAATTCAGAGAACCAACGTCTATATCTACCTCTGTTACAACAACAATCGTAAGCATGTTTTGGGTTACCGGTACGTAATCAACTGAGATAAAGCAAGCTGGAGAAGACCTAGCAAAAGAGGCAAGGAGCAGACCTAGCAAAAGAGGCAAGGAGCACCTCTGCCTCACCCCGCTGTTGTGATATTTCCTTTCGGCTAGTCGAACTAGGATATGCCGAGGCTGCACTAACACAGAGGAATACATTACATAACTAGTAACATTTATTTTAAAATCTATACCTTTTCCAAATAATTGTACAATATCCCTCGCCGTGTGGCTGTTCGGTGCTAGGCTATACAATTATATCCAAAGCAAGCATGGGCATCATCTATACTTTTACTTTCTCAAACGTCCCTCGTTACAATGTTACGCATGCGCACAAAAGAAAATGACATGGAAACGCTGTTTCTTCAGAAAGCATGTCTTAAGAACTCCGCTTGTGTGTACATTGTAAGATCCAAAGATGACGCTACATACTGCACTGAATTTAGTTTTTTACTAATGAAAATTTCTGTTTTCTTAGTACCAACTTTTTTTTAAGTTAGCATTTTCAATTCCTGAAAAGCTTAACAATCAATGTGAGTTGTCAAACTCAGAGACGCCACATCATGTCACAGTCAGGAACCCTTGTGAAGCCTATTCGACAGATCAGTCCTGGGTCTAGGGTTTCAAATGTAGAACGGATAACTGAACCAGAAAAACAAGGCATGTCGAGTTCAACCCGTATGCGTGTAAAGTTGAATGGTGAGCCAGGAATGGGGCTTGAAAAGCAGCTATTTACTGACTTAAATCGTATTTGCGAGGTGAATTCGATATGGGGCAACCCCTTATATATAATATATAAGGGGTTGCTCTTTCATATTCAGTGGAGCCTGGCGGTGAGCGAAATTCTAACTAGGCCTAGTCGTCGACAGTGGCCGTGATCCAAGAAAAATAGAAAGGTTCAGAAGCGTATCCCTGTGTTAGTTAGCTTTTGTCAGTGGACGACATTGACGATGCAGTTAAAACTAGCATACATTTAATCCTACAACATGACAATGTAGAACAGAATTTAATAGTATTGTAATCATAAAAAGATCATCGCAATAACATAACAATCAAACAGGCTAGCATACTGCTGTTTCACCTAAGCTAGCGTAAGCATTACGAAGGCTATAGCCTTTGCGTTATTTGAATGTACTGTCTACCGCCGAAAACGGTATTACAAAGTATTGAAATAAGGACACTTAGAGAGACATGAAACCCATATTGGGCTATGACATGTTCTAGCCTGGTTTAAATCTTATTTAACTGAAAGATATCAGTTTGTATCTGTGGATAGCATATTTTCTGACAAATCAAAGGAATGTTTTGGTGTTCCTCTAGGCTCATTGTTCTCATTATATATGCTGCTTCTGGGTGAAGTAATCTGGAATCACAATGTAAATGTTCACTGTTATGCTGATGACACAGTTGTATATTTCAATGAAGTATAGAGAAGCCCCAAAATGTGCCACTTTGGAAGCATGTGTTTCAGATATTAGGAAGTGGATGACAGAGAACTTCTTGCATTTAAACTCAAGAAAAACTTGTTTGTTTTAGGACCCAAGAAACAAAGAGCTTTGTTGGCAGATCTCACTGTGAACCTAGACGGCTGCATGGTTGTATCGCAAAAAGGAAAATAAATCTTGGGGTTACGCTTGACCCTGACCTCTCCTTTGATGAACATATAAAATATATCTCAAGAGTTGCTTATTTTCATCTTCGAAACATTGTAAAAATCAGAAACCTATCAAAAATGACTGCAGAAAAACGAATCCATGCTTTTGTTACTTCTAGATGAGGCTACTGCAATGCTCTTTCCGGTGACCCTGATAAATCAATAAATCAATAAACTTGAATAGTGCTGCACATGGCTGCTAGAATTCTAACTAGAACAAAAAAGTTAACACATTACTCCAGTACTAGCCTCTTTACACTGGATGCCTGTTAGGGTTAGGGCTGATTTTAAGGTTTTATTGTTTACCAATAAATCCATTTATGGAATTGCTCCTACTTACCTCGCTGAAATGATCCAGCTATACAAACCTACATGTAACCTTGTATCTCAAGATGCAGGCCTTTTAATTGTACCTAAAATTTCTTACCAAACAGCTGGAGGCAGGGCCTTCTCTCATAGAGCTCCGCTACTGTGGAATGATTTGCCAATTAAAGTTAGAAATGCAAACTCAGTACAAACTTTCAAGTGTCTACTAAAAACTCATCTCTTCAGCCCATTCTATGATTAAGTGTAGGCTGGCTCAGAGTTGTGAAGGTGATCAGAAAGGCTTGATATTGTCCACCCTTAACTGTCTTGCCAGTTGTGCACTTGTGCAATTGAACTGTACTCTGCTGGCATTACTCAGCCCTCATTCAGGGTGGTTACGGTTGGTGGGTATCCCTTTGATTTATGCTTGGCAATGTGAGTGGATTGATTTCTTGTCTGTTAGGCCCTGTCTGGGGCCTCCCCCGGATAGGGCCACAGTGTCTGAATGAAAGAAGTTCATGTAGTAAGTTAGACACTAGTTAGCCTATTAGTGGCTAATGAACTGTTAAAACGGCCATTGGCAAAAGCCATACATTTCATAGATGCTATTTGTGGTGGAGGTTAACCTAATAGGAAACGTTACTTAGTTTAATACACTGCTTAATGGTGTCTAGCGAAATATTCATACTTGGCATGATGTCATTCATGACAGAATGATCCAGTGTCAAGAGGCTATAATGACACAGGGAACACATAGCACTATGGTGTAGTAGTTAAAGCCACAACCACTCACGTGGGAGACTTTGGTTCAAAATCCAGTGAGGGCAACAGAGTTCTACGTAAAACAATTTTATTAGCATTTGGTGATAGTGAATGGCACTGCCAAATATTATTTAGTTATGAAGCTGAGAGTGTCCTGATTAAAATGATGTCTAACAGTCTGCACGGCTAGTCTTTTTCCTTAAAGAAACGCGTGTTCCAACAGAAATGTGTGAATCTGAACTCAAAGACTAAAGAGTTGTATTTGAGTTGGAATTTAGGCTGCAAGCACTCTTAAAAAGAAAATCTGATTGACGTAAGGTAATTGCTACATATCTCCAGGAGATGGCAGCTAGTATAACATCACAAATCACATATCAGAAGCTCCCCCTCCCCCACATTCCTGTTCGCGCTCTTTACTGTACCTCTTGATATTACCTAGTTTTTCTGCCTGGACACAATGCCCCCCCCCACCCCCATCCAAAATATTCCAAAAGAAACAATCTACTGTCCTTTTGATACAGCTTTTTCTTTGCACCTCTGACTAGAAGACCAGAATCACAGAGTCACCTCTTTACTTTTGACATTGAGACTGGTGTTTTGCAGGTACTATTTAATGAAGCTGCCAGTTCAGGACCCGTGAGGCATCTGTTTCTCAAACTAGACATTAATGTATTTGTTCTCTTGCTCTCATGTGCACCGGGGCCTCCCACAACTCTCTCTGTTCTGGTTAGAGACAGTTTGCACTGTTCTGTGGAGGGAGTAGTACCCAACATTCAATAAAAAAATATTTAGTTCCTTGGTAGTTTCTTGCATGGAATAGCCTTCATTTTGCAGAACAAAAATGGACTGACGAGTATGAGAAGGATGTTATTTTCTTCTGGACATTTTGAGCCTGTAATCAAACCCACAAACGCTGATGCTAAAGATACTGAACAAGTCTAAAGAAGGCCAGTTTTATTGCTTATTTCTTTCAGTATCAGAAATAATTTTATTGCCAAGTTAACTTCACAACCAACAAGGAATTTGTTCTGGACGTTGGTGCAACAATCAATACAAAAGGAATAAGGGAAGTAAAAACAAATAGGACAATGGACTGAGCATAAAAAATAGCAGACTGCTTTCATAAATTACTAAAAGTAACAAAAAGTATATGTAAGGTGCAAGAATTTGTCCAGAGGTTTGTTTACATATGTGGGAGGTGTAATAGATTTGTCCAAATGAGGGCTGTGCGTGTATGCTGGGAATGGGCCATAGTCAATAATCAGCATAACAGTTTTTTGCGGTGCTAACATAATCGCAAAAGGGTTTTCAAAGGATCAATTAGCCTCTTAAAATGAGAAACTTGGATTAGCAAACACAAAGTGCCATTGGAACACAGGTGTGATGGTTGCTGATGATGGGCCTCTGTATGCCAATGTAGATAATCCATTAAAAATCCATTTGCAGCTACAGTAGTCATTTACATCATTAATAATGTTTACACTGTATTTCGGATCAATTTGATGTTATTTTATTAGACTGAAAATTAGATTTTCTTTAAAAAAATAAGAACATTTCCAAGTGACCCCTACCTTTGATTTGTGGTGTGTGTATATACCCCTATAAATTACTGTGATCAACAGGACACAAGATTTTTCCCTAAACGGTTAAATGTTTCAACAAAGAGACATGGAATAGTCTTTCCATTGAATGTATTAATCCCGTAACTACTTTCAGTACAATCTGTTGCCGTGCTAGAGTGATTATGTTTCTGCATCTCTAGTTTACACACTGCTGTGGGTTGCTAAATTAGCCCATTTACCCAATACAATGTGAATAGCTAGCTAATCAAAAATACGTTACTCTGCCCAACACGTGGCTCAGTTCAACTGACAGAATGTGTAAGGTTTTCACCTCCAGTTATCTGAGTACCTGTATAAATGTGTCTGAAAGTAAGGGTGGCAAATGAAAGACTTCTATGCACATATAATCTGTAATTGCTAAAACGTGTTGCCACTTAATACCATGTGTGGCTGATTGCACTGCATAACAAGGTCATAAACTGGCAAAGCATGTTAGCTGTTTCGTGCAACCTGTTTCCCTGGCCCTCCAAGACACCTGTCTATCGTCCCTGAGCTCAGAATTTTCCCACATGGTAATATTTGAGGTAATCTACAAAAGTGATTAAAACCTGTTTTTGGCAGTTACTATAAAAAAAAATTCAACAAAGCACTACCTTTACATGCTTAATTTATTATGTTTTTTGCAGATTATTGACCATTAGCCAATCACCCTGTTTTGGTTTAGTATAATTTAGCATTAGCAGAAGCCTAATACATTTTTGTCCATAATCTTATGTTTCTAACCCGCCTTGTTCATTCACCAAGACTGCTGCATTAGTTCTGCTCAACAATGCACAGAATATGGTAGAAGAAATGGAAAACAACACTATTGATAGGTTTCTTTGGAATGGCAACCAACAGTGTAGGTAACTGCTGATAGTGATGATCGTTGATTTACATAAGACATTGCATCCTCAACTGCATATTATTTGTAGCTTGTCAGTCACAATTTACCAATTATACTTGGTATGTATCTAATACTCTAGATCACCCCAATTTTCTCTGCATCTGTTAAGTTGCTTTAATGGGGACTAACTGCAGGCCGCTCAACCTGGATCAAATTGTGTGTCCCTGTCCACCAAGCCCTCATTGTAAAATAATGGCACGTTCTGTGAGCTCCTTCAAACTTTGAGATGTTGGTATCCATATTGCTAATCTCACAATATACACGTCAGTACCTATGTTTTTTTCCATTTACATCAGAACCAAACCCTTTCCCTCTTAAAGATCAATCTTGTATTTTCCGCTAGTCCTGCCATCTTCAAGTGAAACCCCCCCCTGGTAGGGGGACTCAAGGACACCCGGCTGAGGCGTGCTTGATAAGGTGAAACCTCCACGAGGAACTTTCCTTTCATGTTATCAGTCTGAACCCCTCTCAGGAGAGTGCATAACAATTCTGCTGAGCCTGGTCTATTTGACATTGTGTGTCATGTTCATAGAGATGACTCTTTGTGCATCATCCTGGCGCTTCACTGGTAGACTTCAGGGGAGTCTCAATGTATCGCATCCACCTAAAAAAAGTTGCAAAGCTTGCAATTTTGTCACCACTGCTGTTCCTTTCATTTGACTGAAGCAGGCACTATACATGCAGGGCCCTCTACACCGTTCATCTCTTCCTGACTGAAGAAGCAGCTGTCACCACTGTAGACCATCTGGATGTAGCAAATATTGGGGGTAGAGGAGCTCATCTCACTGTTGATGCATATTGATTAGATGTGGATTGTTCCATTTGTTTAAATGCCGTCAACAGTTAAGCTGATTGCACACTTCATTGTCTTACATACATGTTTGGTTTGGTGTTTCAGAATAGAATGAGTAGCCCTGTTGAATTTGATTAGCCAGTATTCATTAACAGGAGTGTTACACCAAAATGACACCTCATGGTGAATGAATAAAGGAATAAAACCGATATGGGACTGGAATATGATTCTGTATTCAAAATAGCTGTAAAAAAAGTACTGGCCTGATTTTTTGTATTGTTGCACATTTTCCACATTGAATTTGGTCAGATCTTTTTGTGGGTTGTCAATGAATAGCGCATTTTTTTATTTTTAATAATTACTAGAGTCAGGTGCCTGAATACTTTGGTAAACAGTCAGGCCAGATTTTTGTCTGCTCTGCTTATTAAAATTGGACTGACTTTGGCCCATGCCATTAGATGGCAAGTTGTTTAGAAGAAGCCCTTGGCTGATGTCACTTGGGCATTGGGAGTTGCATAGCGTTCTTTAATGAATGAATAAATAAACTAAGACATGCATTTTTTTCACTCAGGGTTCCTTTAATTTAATATTAGGTTTTGGTTGAAGATCTGATAAAAAAATGCACAATATCAGACAGGGGCCAAATTATTTTCACAGCGCTGTCTATAGATGTCTCCTGTGTAAGGGCAAGGGCTTTTTGAGTAGAAGGGAAGTGTGTGGAGGTGTCATCATTCCCTGCATTGTCAGCTTCTTCTAATACAAGACCTAAAACCCACATTCTTGGACTGAACTTAGTATTTTTAAGTGAGCGTGTTTGACATGATGCAAAGTCATTTTTATTTATGCACAACCTAGACATGCTGAACGTGATTAATCATTGCACACATTCATCATTGTTCATGAATACCAATGGTACTATCATTTTAATGTGTTGTGTTATGAATGCTCCCGCACTCCATGGATCAGCATCGCACCAATGTCCCCAACAAAGAATGCTGGTAGCTTCCAAAACCTTCCGGGGGCAGCCAGTTGAGCCGGCCCCATCCCGACATACCAGACTCCATATTGGGGCCTCGTCTGGGGAGTTATTTGAGGCCTACCCCAGAGACAAAGACGCCCCCCCCCATAAAAGGGGCTTGTCTTTTGAGTTTGAGTTCTCCCTCACCTCTTCCCTTCACCCTTCTGATTATGTGAATAAAATGTCCTCCAGGGCCCTGAAAACTTCCTCTGCCTCTGTTCCCTGTGTCTTTGCCCGTTACACTGTTAGATGTTCTGCTAAAACTGGATGGAGCTTGGCGCCGCACGTAGGGGAGATAAGCGTGATTGTCTGACTTTGGTAGAATTAAAAGTACATTTCTTCCACTGCCGTGTTAACTCCTACACTTCAGCACAGCCTACCTAGCTCTCTTTTGTTCCCACTTGTAAACTGAATTTGCTCATATTAATTTTATTGTAAAGCTGCATGGTTTCTAATGAGACAGGGATTATACTGCTATGATGGACATGTTTAATCCATTGAAGGACTCAATTTAATAGCGTGGATACATAAGACTTGATAATTAAAATATGATTGTTTCTCTTAATTGCCATGGCTGGTCATTTTTAGCAACTATTCACATTAAATAATATACTGTTCTAGGCCTACTGGCAGTGTCAGAAATAATGTAATTTAATTAAAAAGAAGAGTAGGCTATTAATTTTACTGCGTTCATAAAAAGTTATGACAGAGTTTGACCTTGGCTTTTAAAAGAGCTAAAACAGCTTTAAACATCATATAACAGACTCCAAATGATTTAAAGCATGTTGGCCGTAGAACTCATTCTTCTCCAGATGTGTAGGTACTGGCATATACTTGGTTCTTGAGTAGTCTGATACCAATCAGAACGGACTGGTACGATGCTGGTACAACCCGACGCATGCTCTAGTTGAACCAGAATGGTGCCCCCCCCATTCCAGGGAGGTGAGCCCTGCCCTCAAGACCAAGTAAGGATCTACTGCTACAAAGGCCTGGTGCATGTTTGTCACTTTTTTGCATTTGTTGCTTTTTTGCATTGTTGTAGCCAATTGTTGCCTGGAGTTGATGCTGGATCCTGCTTGGCCATGGTACTTTGTAACGCCATAAAGGCTCTCACAAAGGAGACCTTGGCAGTACTCTAACACGGTACCCAGCTCCCCTCTCCCTATGCTGCCCCTCTACCCAACTCCTCTCTACCCATGCTACTCAACTCCCCTCTCCCCAACTCCTCTCCCCCAGTCTCCCCAACTCCTTATCTCCCCATGCCCCCTGTCTCCCTTCTGCCCGATGCTCCCACCCTGATCTCCCATGCTGCTCAACTCCTTATCTCCCCATGCTCCCTGTCTCCCTTCTGCCCGACGCTCCCACCCTGATCTCCCATGCTGCTCAACTCCTTATCTCCCCATGCTCCCTTCTATCTGAGGTCTTAGGTGTGGTAAGGACAAAACGTCTCATATGTAACTGTAGCTCCATAAATTAAATGCATTAAAATTCATTGAATTCACAATTTAATTAGTTGATGCCTATATCATACCAAGTTTTGATGATACAATAATTTAGTATCTTAGAGAGTTATGGAAGCCAATGTCTTGTGGGTAGCTTTGTGAATATCTGGTGAAGATCCCCAATTTTTCTGAAATCCCAGCAGAAGCAGTGCTTTCATTTTTAGAAATCTTGGAATTTCCTGAAAATTTAGAAATTATTTTTAACTATTACTTTCGGGGCAATTGGGTTAGGATTATGATTTTAATCAGACAGCACAGTGTATTTTGAGGACATCTGGAATGAACTGTCCATGGGCTAGATGGGTTGCAAGACATCAGAATAAGGATTTATGGGATACGTTTTTACAGCTGACTATTTTATTTTAACAGTGAACAATGGGTAATTAGACAAAATAAATGTGTTTAACCCTGTCTCTGTCATTAACAAGTACGTTCATAGGTGGTAACTCTAGAGTTCACTTGAATAAAAATTGGGAAATAATTTTGTAGGTGTGGTTCAGTATTTTAATCATGTCCATTCAGCAAAGACCATTTTTAAAACAACTGAAAATATTTTTCTGTGCTTTCTCAATAATATTTTTTAAATGTTTAACGACCCTAAACATATAAGCTCTGTAAAACTTTAGTAGCTTAAATATATTGTGGAAACTGATTGCCTTTATTGAGTTCTGGGAATTCCATTAGGGTTACAGTGTATTATTCAAGCCTTAGAATAAATAATCCTTGAATGCATGACAATGTACTGATTTTGAGTTGTGTGTCAGAGGTGGAGCTTAAATGGGTGCGATGGGTGTGTGGCACCCATGGCAGCCAATCAGAGGGCCCCTGAAGCTTTATCTTCAGTTTTGTTGGAAAATTGGATAGCAGTAGTAAGGTTTTAGCAGCGGGCAGGACAGGGGGGAGGGGCTTGGTTCGCACCCATGGGGGAGAAAGCTATGCTCCGCCCCTGTTTTGTGTACTGAAAATAAAGTATGCTTTTATGTGTTTTGAGTTATTGTACAAAACAGAATCTGGTTAATTGGTTTACAAAAATGGATTGAGCAATGTCGCAGGTATATTTGAGTTAAAGTAAATATTTTGAGTTGGGTGCGATGCAGTTGGGATGAGGATTAGGACATTTAAATCTGAGGCCATGGTTCTCAGCAGGAAACCAATGGAGTGCCTCCTCCGGGTAGGGAATGAGGTTTTATCACAAGTAAAGGAGTTCAAGGATCTCGGGGTCTTGGTCGCGAGTGAGGGAAAAATGGAGATGGAGATTGGTCGGAGAATCGGAGCAGCGGGGGCGGTATTGCATTCGGTTTACCGCACCGTTGTGATGAAAAGAGCTGAGCCAGAAGGCAAAGCTATCGATATACCGGTCAATTTTCGTTCCTACCCTCACCTATGGTCATGAAGGCTGGGTCATGACCGAAAGAACTAGATCGCGGGTACAAGAGGTTGAAATTAGTTTTCTCAGAAGGGTAGCTGGCATCTCCCTTATAGATTGAGTGAGAAGCTCAGTCATCCGTGAGGAACTCGGAGTAAAGCCGCTACTCCTTTGCATTGAAAGGAGCCAGTTGAGGTGGTTCGGGCATTTGGTAAGGATGCCCCCAGGATGTTTCCTTAGAGAGGTGTTCCAGGCAAGTCCAGCTGGAAGGAGACCTCGGGGTAGGCCCAGGACTAGGTGGAGAGATTATACTAGGTGGACACAGGCCTGGGAACTCCTCGGGATCCCTCAGTCAGTGTTGGCAAATGTAGCTTGGGAAAGGGAAGTTTGGGATCCCCTGCTTAGGTCCCTCAAAACAGTTCAAGGAAGGTCAAAAGTTTCCCAAAGCAATTGAAAGGAGGCAAATATTCCCACTATGTATTGGTCCTCTATGGAATTTCCCTCCATTGCTCAAAGGTATTGTCATGGTTATAGGGTGAATAGTACTGATTCCTTGCTTTCAGGAGCAGGAATGACTTTGATCTAGGGGTCATAATTTTCTTTGCTGTGAGCACCATGCAAAAATGTGTCTACATGGGTTATTACTTGGCAGGAGTAAAATATATACCATTTTTGACACCCAGACCCTCGCTCATTTTAACATGTTTATGAAGTATTCAATAAATTATTCATATTTTGTCATGTTACATTATGGAATGGATTGAATTGAGATTATATTTCTAGATGTAACACCACATCCAACAATTTTTAAGGGTCAATAAATTGGTACTAACAAACAAAATGTAATTAGGGAAAGATTTTCATCAATGGCTTCTCCGCACCAATTTTCTATATACTGTAGTCAAGAATGTATGAGTAAAGAAACGGTTAGAACATTGTCAAAGAGAGTGGTCACATTCTTTGGAGTGGAGGATCACTGGTTTGCATCCTGTATTTGGCTGGCTGGCTGGTGTTGGAGGTATACTATTTTAGCAGCAGCATGTTTAAGTCTGTTTCAGTTGATGGGAAAAGGAATAATTGAGTGGAGTACAAGATCATATAATCAGCCCCAATACCCTGTTATGAGACCCTCATTGGCCTTAAAAGACATGATATAATATTGTAATTAGGTTGTGCTTTTCTCTGGTCTTTCACTCAGATGTATCTGAGATGCATGGGTTTTGGATATTTCTGTGTATGGCCAGATCATTTTCTGCACATATGTTTATTGTCTGTATGCTCTTTTTATGGGTATGATTCCACACAGTGTAATAGACAGCACATTTTAATAGACAGAATCTCCATCCATGGGAGGCCACTCTGCAGCCGCGGGTACCCAGCTTTTGAAAGTGAGTGAGTTCAGTTGGCCAAGCTCCGGCTGCCTGCTTCCTTGGCCTCCTTTTCTTGCAGTATAAAAAAGAACATTAAATCACTATTTGGAATGCCTGTCGGCCTCTTTCATGTGTTTGATACGCTCGATAGCTTGACTGATTGATGGGATTTACTCAATAATATTAAAGAAGCGTACAAAAACAGTGGAGAGCTTGAGCCACGGACGCCTCCACATATAATTTAAGAAGATCATCAAGGATGACACAATGAAGCTTGAATGGTGCTTTATGTTTATATTAGCCTACACTTACCAGTTACAACAAACGTGCTTACAGTTAAAAATGGCAACATGTTTTGGGTCCTAGACTACATCAGAAAAAGACATCCAGTCATTGGGTCCTGGGAGGTGGGGGGGGGCAGATTTAGAATGCACCAGTCTCTCCTAATACTGCAACAAATTCTAAGTTACATGCTATAGGTCTATGTTTCTTCCAATGACGTTTCTTCAAATCCCCATACGGAAATCTAATATATTGCCATATATGGGGATATACATTAAAATAATTCACATATATTTTCAAATACATGATCATACATGTTAATTACATATTTCAATCTGACATATAAAAATGGCCAATTCTTGTATATTTCGACATATATTTACACACGTGTTGATCAAACCTAATATATGTTTATGCAGCTTTTTCTTTCGTTTCCAAATTGTTTTGAGTGAAGAACAGAAACATTCATTTTGCAGTGGTTTCTTAATTTTAACCCTTCTGTTCCTCACTCAAAACCTTCCTTTTAAACATTTTTGGAAAGAAAAAGGTAAAGTGGTCTCTTTATTTGTTCCGGAGCTGTATGTGCTCATATAAGTTACATACATATAGTTATATATTACATTTCCATATGGGATAGCTGCCGGGTTTTTACTGCTACAGCCAATAAATATGAGGCACAGACATAGGCCACTCAATGTGGTTCAAATGGTAAGTTAATAGAAAACGCTCAAGAAAATACATTAAATGTGAAGGGAGGGGGGTAACAGAGTATACAGTAAATAGAAACACACGTGCCCAATGCGATTCCACATGTGCACAGAAGGTCCTAGGTTCATAACAGCAGAGATATTTTGGAGTAAGGGTCAAAGAAAGCCAGATCCGCAGCCACTCTGTGAAATTAATTCAAAAGAGGGATTAAAAGGGTGTGTAAGTATAGACTTTAGACTAGGTAATCCTTGTCTTGGCACGGTGCAAAATGAGCTCTGTTAAGTTAATAGGAGCCACTATGGTTCAACTACCTCATAGATTACTTAGAGATTAATTGAGATGACAAACACCCCTCCACCCACAGAGGTCTCAGGCACTCTATCTCATGCACACACACACATGCACACACTCATATGCAAATGAAAGTTTACAGTGTCAAAATGTCATCTTAACTGTGAGTAATTATCTCCTAATTGCAGAAGTCACTTCCTTCCCTCCGATCACTACGTTGCATTTCAAATGCATTCAGATGTGTTTCTTCTCATGTATAGCCTCATCAAGTCTCTCCAGTACTGCATAAATGGATTTTATGTCTTCTTTCTCTTTATATTGAATGACACCTGGCTGAAAATGATGTGATGTGTGATTAATTTACTATTATACACATGACACATATTCAAAATTTGACAAGTCCCTTAACAATGTCTTTAATTTAAATTGCTCTCCTAACATCTGGAGTCTAACGTCAGAGATTCATTAATGGAAATGTATGGGTTGGAAAAGGAGACTACCTTCACGTGACTGTATCGAACAAGACAGCAATAGAATTCTCCCTCTTTCTCTCGGTCCCTTTCTCTCTCAGACAGCTGAAATGGTAGATCACAGAGCCTACAACACCAGGGCTGTGGGTCTGATTCCAACTGGGTTGCCAGAGTAAAAAAGTATGAAAATATATCATTACTGTAGGTCACTCTGGATAAGTGTCTGCTGAATTACCTCAGAGGAAATCTGTGTCTCTCTCTATATAACACACACATGCCCACACACAATTTAGATAAGGCTGCATATTGACTGCTGACACTGAGCATCACTTCTCTACTGGAGCAGCTTCAGTCTTGACTTATGTAGGCCAACCATTGGATGCCCACATACTGTCAGTATACTGGCTCCACCTCACGAATATCTATTAGATTCAAGATAGCGGTGAACATCAAAACACCTTCCTGTTACACAACAAAGCCTACTAGTGAAACCACTGGTAGTGAGACATGCAAATATCAAACTTAGTTATAGAAAGGTGTTTGAATTGATTGTCCGAAACTCTGTCTACCTTTTCAAAGTTCATGTGATCTCGCAGATGACTTACAGTAGTGAGTGCATACGTGTTCCTGTTTTAATGAACCTGCTGTAACTTTAACATAAACACCAAAAAACTTGCCTCATCCCTAAAAAGCCCAACATCACTTATCCACCACCATACTTCACAGTGTGGAGAAGGATTTTTTCCTGCAATCGTCTCCCTTTACAAACCAAACCTATAGCTTTTGTGGCCAAAAAAGCCTACTTTTGTGTCATCTGACCATAGCACTCAGTTCAAATCATAGGTTCAATTACTTTTATTAAACTCCATGCACTAATGTTGATGTACAACCCGTTTTCAAAACAGAATGCAATGATGAGCAAATTATTCATCCCTATATTTAATTGAAAATAGTACAATGACAACATGTTGAAACAGAAGTATTTTATTGTTTTTGGAAAAATACATTTTAATTTGATGCCAGCAACATGTTTCAAAAAAGTTGGGATGGGCATATTTACCACTGTATGTTGCATCACCTTTTCTTTTAACAATACTCTGTAAGTGTTTGGGAACTGAGGAGAACATTTGCTGTAGTTTTGAGTGTGAGATGTTTTACCATTCTTACTTGATATAGAATTTCAGTTGAAGTCTCCTTTGTCATATTTTTCGTTTAGTAATGCGCCAAATGTTTTCAGTGGGGGACTGGTCTGAACTGCAGGCAGGCCAGTTTAGCAACCGGACTCTTATTATGGAGCCATGCTGTTGTGGCACATGCTGAAATAAGCAAGGCCTTCCCCGAAAAAGACATTGTCTAGATGGCAGCATATGTTGCTCCAAAACCTGTATGTATTGTTCAGCATTAATGATGCCTTCCCACATGTGCAAATCACCCATTGCCATGTACAATTATGCACCCCCATACCATCATG
Source organism: Esox niger (assembly GCA_016801105.1). Lineage (NCBI taxonomy): Eukaryota > Metazoa > Chordata > Actinopteri > Esociformes > Esocidae > Esox > Esox niger. The sequence continues at coordinate 168,073 of JACXGJ010000073.1, read as the reverse complement.
GATGCTGGCTTTCAAACTGCACTGATAACAAGCCGGATGGTCCCTCTCCTCTTTATTCTGGAGTACGCGGTGTCCATGTTTTCCAAAAATTATTTCAAATTAGTCAGAACACTGGAACATTTTCCACCTCGCCTCAGTCCATCTTAAATGAGCTTAGGCTCAGAGAAGGTAGCAGCAGTTATGGATCTGTTTTATATATGGCTTTCTTTGCATGGTAGAGTTTTAATTTGCATTTGTGGATGCAGCAATGTACTATGTTCACAGATAATTATTTTCCTGAGCCCATGCAGTGTTGTCCACTACAGACTGTTTTTAAGGTCCGTGTACCGAACCTCTGCCAGTCCCTGCAAAGTTCCAGCCTGCCGTCTGCCTGTCTTTCAAGCCTTAAAAGTCTGGGTACCGAACCTCTGCCTAGACCTGACCTACCCTTACCTTTGCCTACAATATATCATTGTTGGACTGGGTCCCCTGTGTCGGATTCTGCATTTGGGTCTAACTCCTGAGCACTGATAGCTATATTTTGCATGGACATTTTCTAGTTTACATAGTCCAGCAACCTTTTGTCTCATTCCATTTCTGTATACTCTGACCTCCATAGGGATTGATGAATAATGGAGTTTGGCATGTGTGTCACCTCCCATTTATGCAACTGTGAAACGGGAAGGCTTGGATGACCACTTACAAGTTCCTAATCACTCATATGAGCTTGAAAAGAAATTTGTACATCAGCTCTATTTTTTCAAATTATTGAAATTGGCTTTTTAGCATAGAATGACTACTTAAACTACAAAACTCCACCCCCCTCCATCTTGAATGAAGATGTTCTTCGCACAGCAGAGCTGAAGCTAAACAATAAAGAGGCAATTTTGTATTATCTGTCTTCGTTATAATTTTGTATAATAAAAAAAAAATATATTCATTGGGTTTCGTTTTGTTTTCATTTGTTCTTTAGTGGTTGGTTATTTTTCCAAAATGTCTTAAATTCTAGGTTTTGTATTCTATTACCTATTTATCCAGTGGCCATTCTTTGTTCCTTTTGAAGTATTGTTTGTGGTTCGCCAACGTACTGGGCCTTTATTAGCGGTTTACTATATCACCATAGTACCTAGATTTTCCTGTTTAAAATAGTTTAGCCTGCCTGTTCTTCCTGGATTTCCTGTTTCCTACTGCATTTCTGGATTTTTGACTACATCTTCTGCCTAGGCATTACTGCAACCTTGTATTTGTTAGTTAAATAAATCCTCCAACGCTACGCATTTGGAACTGCAACCTTTTACCTGACTCATCATAACAAAATAGCCATTTACAATTTTCAATAAGATCCAGCAAATCACGGTGACAGTGGGAGGAGCTACTCTCTGAGACGAAAATCTCACAGCGACAGAAGAGAGTTGAGAAATGTTGAACATTATGCTAATTTCCAGAAACCGGGCAGTGACGGATTTTGGCGACTAGCAATGGAAGGACAGATCTTTGCATCTTGAAGACCCTTCTCTTTTCTACTCACAAACGAAAATCTCACTCGCTAACTAAAATAAATTGACAAGAGAGAAACTTATATTTGCGATGTCTTATTTCCCCCTTATCTATGATGCTTCTCTGGCTTCATACAGAGATATCAATCAATTAATCAATCAAATGTATTTATAAAGCCCTTTTTGCATCAGCAGTTGTCACAAAGTGCTTTTACAAAACATGCAGTCTAATACCCCAAAGAGCAAACAACAACAATGTTGAATTTCAGTGACTAGGAAAAACTCCCTAAGAAGGTTGAAGGGGCTCAGAGGGGTGACCCTGGTTGTGCCCTGGTTGTGCCAGGTGAATATATGAAGAGTACTAGTTGTAATAATTAATAAATGCATGCGGTCTGAGTCTAATTAAACCTAATCTAGGTCGGAAGCGTGACCAGATGGACAAGGACAGGGACAACCTGGGGGGGCCAGCAGATTGATATTATTTGGGAGTGATATAGATATAACTCTGAAACATTGATGTTGGGATCACTGGTGAGTGATGCATGAAGTAAAACAAAGTAAATTACTATTTTAACATTGACAAATCATTGACTTGGCATCGACATAACACGTTTTTAGTAGTGCAGTCACTCAAATATTAGGTACTTATTAATATTTGCAGAGACGGATTTTTCCCCAAATACCTGGTACGTCTTTCTGAGCTTGATTTTGGTAAAATATTGGTTAAATAATGACACATGCAAATGCAAGTATCTGACCATATGTAAAGACACAATACCAACTTTGAACATGGTGTGCTAAAATATTACAATATTTTTGGACATTATGTAATTCATTGAGAACAAAACCAATTGAGGGCTGGGTTCTTACACCGAAAATCTAAGAAAACGATTTAAACTATAATCTGACTAGTGTGTATGGCGCCCACGCGCCTGTATATACTCCCTGACAATATCTGGGCATGCTCCTGGTAACTATCTGCAGAGATGTCAGACACTCTGCTGCACCCCTGGGATATACATCTGATTGACACTGGCATAATTCGCATGGTGTTTGTTGAGACGTTTCCAACATCGGCATAAAACTCCCTCATTCAGATTAGAAACATATGATTTTGTAATCTAAATATTGTGTAAAAAGATCATTGTCATAAACATAATTGCGATCTGGCTCAAATCATTGTGATCAAGGAATTATGTAATCATTGCGACAGCCCTAATTACAACTTTTCTTTTCCCCTAAATACATATTTTTGAAAGACATTGAAAGCCAGTCTTTAAAAAGAGAAAACCTCAAAATGCAACTAAAATATCTATGGAAAAAAGAAAACAATTTCTAAGATTAACTTTGTATTTGGAGAAAGAATATAATTTTGTATTTAGGTTAATTAGACATGGCTGAGCGGTCCTCCAATTATAGCTACCAACTGTAACACATAACCCTTTTAGATAGGAATTGCAGGAATGTTTTTTTTTAATTATTTGGTGATGTTTACATAATCGCTTTATTTGAATGTTTAGTCCATTGTAGATGTAATGGTTAGTTTCTATGTACACATAATGTAATTTAATTTGAACTTGTACTTCTATACTGTAAGCCTCTGTGCACATTTATTTTTGAGAATATGCTTCTTTTTTATTCATCATGTGTTCATTTACCTCCCTGAAGCTGTAAACGCTTCACAGAAACACAAACAGGGTCCCACTCATTTTTGTATTTTTGTGTTAATTGTTAACTTGTTTCCTTAGAATGTGTGTGTTCTAATCATGTGACGATTACTTATGGATTATGAATTACCTGCCACAGAAGACCAAGATTGACAGAGGGCTTTCATAATATCCTGGCCTTTTTCGAGAGATATGATATTCAAAGCAAGTGGGTGGTCTAAATCCACTGATTGGCTAATCCTTTATTTGGGTGATACAGCTCATGTGCAATTGACATCATACTCTTACTGTGGAATCAGACTTTCCATCCGATAGTTTAGCTTGCAAGTAAACTAATATGTTCTATGCTGTTCCTGGTCACACCTGGAAGAAATATGCAAATGTGTATTCATAAAATGTTTACTCCTTTTTTCCGGCAAATGTATTGTGCCCCAGTAGGGGGGACAGTGAGATGGTAGACCCTGGAATATCCACCAGGAGTCTGGTTTTATTAGGGAATTTGTGGATCACAACTGAGATGCAGTATTTTCAAACCAAAGACCTTGTAGGAATAGAGAATCCCCAGATCCTGCCGAAAGCCTGTGCTACAGCATTCAGTGTCACCATGAAACATCCCAAGGACTCAGTGGTGTGCAATGCATACAACACAGTAAACACAAGGTCCTGGAATCTATTAAGGATTCAAAAAGGAATGGGAAAGGCTTGTAATTGTCTTAACTCCCCTCCAGAGCATTTTCCTTCACCTCACATAGACAACGGGTGGCAAATATTGTCTGAGGTCATGTTGGATACATGTTCTTTTCCAAGGCATCGATCCAAAGTGATGCCTAATGAAAGCCTGCAGTTATATGGAGGACCCTCCACTCCCCTTCTGAGCATTGTTCACATCCCCACTGTTGGACGTGAACGATCCCTAAGCATTGGGCCTTGTACTTAAGTCTTGTGGATATAATGTAGGTCACCTAATGACATTGCCATACAGAGCATTTTACATGATCATTGCAATCAATGTACTGGATGGAAACAAAAAGAATTGCTCAGCATGGAAGAGTTTGATTCTGTCTGCTGGCTTGCAAGCAACTATATTTGATATATATTTGATTAAGTTTGAAACAACTTCAAGGCATGAGACGGTTTCTGTCTGCAAGCCTGCTGAGCACTTGACCTGTCTGACCACCTACACAGAATCTGAAACAGAACATAAAATACACTCCTACTCACTCATATGTACAGACAGCCACACAAGTGAAAACTCACTCAGTGTAAATATTTCGTTAAATACTATGTTTACGTTCTTACTAGAAATTACAAAAATTACTATCTTGAGCCAAAAAAAACTATTTGAGGGTCCCTATTGGAAAGCCATTTCAAGAACTCCTTTGGGTTTCATGTAAATCCCTTTTGGTTCCATATAGAAACCTTCACACAAAGGATTCTCCATGGAGTCAGAATGAAAATAAATTATGATTATATTGGTTATCAGCGTTCGACCGGAAAATCCAAAGATTCCTTTTGGAACCCTTTTTTCTAAGACTCTACTAGTGCTGACAATGTGATCTGGGGCTATAATGATAATTGTTGTTATTTTGGCACAGTTCTGTAGAGCTGATCAGAATATCTCAAATGTTTTGGAAAAGACAGCAGGTTTACAAGTCTGTAGCGCTTGACGTCAGAGAGTGCTCTCAAAGAGGGGAGTGACTCTGGCCATCTTGAAGTCAGAGGGGATGTAATCTGTGGTCAGGAATGTGTTGATGACCGAAGTGCAGAATAAGATCGTCTGGAGAATCGAGGTGATTTGGTCAAGCGGGCATGTTTTCGGGTGACTAGAAATCACAAGTTGCAGGGTTTCATCTGGAGTAAACGGGGAATAAGAAGTTATATGTTGACAAGTTTTGTGTGTGATAGACTCAATAGCCTGAGTGAATGAACCACAGTGCACACACACACACATAGATAAACACATACACAGTGTACACACACCGCACATACACACACACTCACTCCCTTTATGACCACTAGAGTGCTGTGCTGTATTACAGATAGAATTGAGGCTCCTTATCTATCCATAGAGCCTTGCAGCTTGACCGAACTCAGTGAGAACGGGCTGTATTCTGTGGAACGTGCTATTCCAGGGTTTCAAATTATACTACATTAAGATGATGCCTCTGGTCGTGGGTGGCACAAAACTCTTCAGAACTTTGCTGATGCTTGGGCTTCTTTTTAATTACCTGCCTCATGTCGGTGTATGTACACTGACTTGTGTATAAGCTTCTCAGTGCAAGTTAGTATACAAGTCTTATTTATTGCACTATATTACCTGGACTATTGAACAGGGACTGGGATTAGCTCCCTCAATTTACAGTAGGACCATTGCCACAGATTTGGTAAAGAGCGGGGAGAATCAACATCCCCGTTAATTACTTGTTGTGATTATGCCATGGTACAGTACTTTGAAGTACTAGTATTTTAATGTGTATTTGTTAAGCATGATAATCTGTACTGGAGGAATGCAAAACCTGAATCTGCTTCAAATCAATGGTTACCCATCAGATGCTTTGTAAACATCCAGTTTGGACTAACAGTTACATGTTTACTGACTGCCCTTTTCAAAAAAAATTCCAGCGCTAGAAAAGTGTTCAAAAAGGTCAGTACAAATGGACTAAACAAATAATCTGTGTAGCCACTGAGTGATCATCTTAAGGGGTAGAAGCTGTACTGGGTCCGGTACATTCTAGATATAACACACGGGTACTGTTTGCTGTGCCTGCCATGCTTCACCACAATTAATGCCTCATTTGTCTCACAACCGAGAAAACGTTTTTGGATTGTGCTCATGCTGAAAGAAAAGTTTCAATGTCAGTGTCAGCCATAAAAATCACTGGTCTGTAGAGCTCTATTGTTAACCGGGTAATTAAACAGAAATGTGTATATCAGCTGTGGGTTTGGTCTGGTGCTCTGCTGTTGGTGTGGATTCACAGAGGAGGAACTAAGAATGAGAGGAGAGAAGATAAGAGAGGAGTAAAGTAGGGGTGGAGAAGAGAAGGAGATGAGAGAAGAGGAAGAAGAGCCAATCTTGAAAGAAGGGAGGAGATCACAGAGATGAGAGGGATAGGAGGGATGGAGAAGAGAGGAAGGATGGAAGTCAGAGGGGGTAGGCAAGTGGGAGGGGGTGGAGACGAGGGGGGTGGAGAGGAGAGACAAAATTAAGGGGAGAGGAAAGGAGGCGGAACCTCCTCACCCAGCAGTCTGCTCATGTGGACACCAAGGAAACAGCCATACCAAAGACACACCAAGGAAACAGCCACATCAGGGAAACAGCTACCCCAGAGACATACCAGGGAAACATCCACACCAAAGATACCTTATGGAAACAGTCAGGTCAGAGACACTCCAGGGAAACAGCCACACCAAAGACACAACCAGGAAACAACCACACCTGAGAAACAGCCACATCAGAGACACCAAAGCTCCTCAGTCATGCTACTAGATACAGTGGGGAGAACAAGTATTTGATACACTGCTGATTTTGCAGGTTTTCCTACTTACAAAGCATGTAGAGGTATATAATTAATCATAGGTACACTTCAACTGTGAGAGACAGAATCAAAAAAAAAATCCAGAAAATCGCATTGCATGATTTAAAAAAATATTATTTGCATTTTATTGCATGACATAAGTATTTGATACGTCAGAAAAGCAGAACTTAATATTTGGTACAGAAACCTTTGTATGCAATTAAAGAGATCATACGTGTCCTGTAGTTCTTGACAAGGTTTGCCCACACTGCAGCAGGGATTTTGGCCCACGCCTCCATACAGACCTTCTCCAGATCCTTCAGGTTTCGGGGCTGTTGCTGGGCAATATGGACTTTCAGCTCCCTCCAAAGATTTTCTATTGGTTTCAGATCTGGAGACTGGCTAGGCCACTCCAGGACCTTGAGATGCTTCTCACAGAGCCACTCCTCAGTTGCCCTGGCTGTGTGTTTTGGGTCGTTGTCATGCTGGAAGACCTAGCCACGATCCATCTTCAGTGCTCTTACAGAGGGAAGGAGATTGTAGGCCAAGATCTCGCGATACATGACCCCATCCATCCTCCCCTCAATACGGTGCAGTCGTCCTGTCCCTTTTGCAGAAAAACATCCCCAAAGAATAATGTTTTCACCTCCATGCTTGACGGTTGGGATGGTGTTCTTGGGGTTGTACTCATCCTTCTTCTTCCTCCAAACACGGCGAGTGGCGTTTAGACCAAAAACCAATTTTTTTTCTCATCAGACCTTCTCCCATTCCTCCTCTGGATCATCCAGATGGCCATTGGCAAACTTCAGACAGGCCTGGAGATGCGCTGGCTTGAGTAGGGGGGACCTTGCGTGCGCTGCAGGATTTTAATCCATGACGGCATAATGTGTTACTAATGGTTTTCTTTGAGACTGTGGTCCCAGCTCTCCTCAGGTCATTGACCAGGTCCTGCCGCGTAGTTCTGGGCTGATCCCTCACCTTCCTCATGATCATTGATGCCGCATGATGTGAGATCTTGCATGGAGCACCAGACCGAGGGAGATTGACCGTCATCTTGAATTTCTTCCATTTTCTAATAATTGCAAAAACAGTTGTTGCCTTTTCACCAAGCTGCTTGCCTATTGTCCTGTAGCCCATCCCAGCCTTGTGCAGGTCTACAATTTTATATCTGATGTCCTTACACAGCTCTCTGGTCTTGGCCATTGTGGAGAGGTTGGAGTCTGTTTGATTGAGTGTGTGAACAGGTGTCTTTCATACAGGTAACGAGTTCAAACAGTTGCAGTTAATACAGGTAATGAGTGGAGAACAGGAGGGCTTCTTAAAGAAAAACTAACAGGCCTGTGAGAGCCGGAATTCTTACTGGTTGGTAGGTGATCAAATACTTATGTCATGCAAGTAGGAAAATCTGCAAAATCAGCAGTGTATCAAATACTTCTCCCCACTGTATCTGATGATGCTGACCAATGAGACATGCCAACACTGATGTACTGCTTTCTTGTGCTGCTTCACACAAACCAGGTGTTGTTTCACTGCAGCCCATACATGCTCACAGCCAAAGGAGATTGTTATTCCAGAAAATCAGAAAATTAGATATGTTAACTACTAATAGCATCAGAACTGAATCCATTTATTCTTAGGGGCTAAGTGCTGGCTGAACATGAAGACATTGTGTTCATGTTGACAAAGACAGGTGGTAGGGTATACTGTAAATTCTCACAAGCACAGGTATATGGACAGTATTTCAGCTTGGATGGAGATGTTTTTGCATTTCAGTGCAACCAGCCAGGGTGAGTGGTTATGCAATTAGAATCCCCTTGGCACAGACAGTATGTTATTTAAATGCTGTTACAGTGAGCATGGTCATTATTTGTATTTGGTGTTTGACTTGAACGGAGCCATAGACACAATATTTCTGTGCAATAATGTACTGTCCCCTTTTTCTCTGAATCGCCATGCAGATAAATGTTTTTGGGTCCATCTGTTGCCCAGTTATATTGATTTGGACAAAAAGAAAATGTGTTTTTCACAATGGTCCTGTTTCCATTAGGTCGAGTTACTGTTAGCTCTGCTCTATGCATTTTACATTTAGATTTCACTTGCTCACATTTTGGGGCAAAACATTTTGTTATTCAGTGGATCATTATATACATCAGAGAAGCAACAAGGACACACACCTACAAACGTTACAGAATATATTGTAAATATTTTCCTCATGGTAACATTATGCATTGCAGCTGGGTTTGCAAACTTATGGATCTCCCAGTTTGTCATTGCTAGCTCACTCTTCTAGCTTTTATCTTATTAACTGCATCTTTTTTCTTTACAAGTCAAGAGATGGCCGTTAGCATGAGATGGTGTCAAAGTAAATGAATTATTACAATAACTAGGTTTAAATAATTGTTCACATTTTGATGATGACCTCCTTTACTTTAATACTGTATGTCAAGAGGCCTTTGAAATTAGGCCTTTTGACCCAACCAGAATACTTTTTGGTATTGTTTAAACTTATATCTGTTATACCTGATTAATACAACTAACTTATATAGTTTGTGCCGTTGTGACTTTCTGGTTAGTGATGCAGTAACTTATTAAATGCAAATTGCTTTAGTTGATACATTGAAATATCACAGAATATTCACAGCAGTTAATACCAGACTTTCAGTCACCTGGAGAGCCTCTTTCTAATTATTGATTTATTAATAACCTATTTAAATTATTTACAGTAATGGACAGCTTTGCCATTGTTTTGCATACAAAGCAGATGATTGCAAATACCAGTTTGACTGCGATCCTTCATTTTAGCAATAACCATGCATATGTATAAATTGTGTTATGAATACAATGGCTGCCCATACACAATTGTCATATAAAATGGCTTTAAAATATTAAAACCCGTCACTGTTTCCAGATTTGTTACTTGATTATTATTCAAAAAAGTATTGAATTTAATATTTTATTTTTTACATGACAGTCAAGGCAACGCAGCCAGTCTTGGGTGTTTCCTTAGTGGCCCAGCCAGAGCCTGGACTTGAACCTGATTGAAAATCTCTGCAGAGACCTGAAAATGGCTGTGCAGCGACATTCCGTGTCCAGCCTGACAGGGCTTGAGAGAACCTGCAGAGAAGAACAGGAGAAACACCCAAAAGACAGGTGTGCCAAGCTTGTACCGTCATACCCAAAAACACCTGAGGCTATAATTGTTGCCTGAAGTGAAGGGGTCTGAATCCTTAGGGAAATGTGGTGTTATACTTTTTTATAAATTTGCAGAAAGGTCTAAGAACCTGTTTTTGCTTGGTTATTGTGGGGTATTTTGTGTAGATTGATTAAGAAAAAATAAATAAGGCCGTAACATCACAAAATGAAGAAAAAGTGAAGGTGTCTAAATAGTTGAATAAATTGAATGTAAAAACTAATAATCCCAGCTTTAAACATGCTAATTTATCATAGGATGCCTTGGTGCAATAATAAATGTGTCGATGAGTAATAATAAAGCCACATGGTTTCTGCAATTATACCCCTTTTAAGGGTTTTATAGTTGTGAGTTCTTAATTATTCCAGAGGAAATCTTTCTTTTGGGAGAAAGGAATGTAATGTCTCTATATTCCCCAGAACAATATAACATGTCGTTTCTTTAGATTCATGTTACCCTTTCAGTCCTTTCAGTTATCAACATGCAGCCATACGAAACCACTTACGAAAAAACTGCGGCGTGTTTTTTCTCTGACACCGCTTTTTGATCTCTCTCCTCCTCACTTCCTCAGTGTAATATTCACATATGATTGTTTTGTTTTGTGGCACCTCTAAATGTGAATTTCAAACGTAGATAATTTTAAAGTGTTTTCTGGGTCCCAGGGTATGCCTGCAACACCCGGCTAATCCAACGAAGTTCACCACTGAACAGTCTCAAGGTGGCTACATTTTTAATGACTTTTGGTTTTTAATTGAACGTGCTGAGACATTCTCAAAGCCCCGGAGAGGCTGGAAATGAGTTTCAGAATGTGGAGCAAAGCATGCAAAGCCTGTTTTATTCTGTCTATTTTATGAAAATATAATATAGTTTATTTAATACGCATTGATACACCATCTCCAATTAAGATCATCTTCTAAAAACATAGATATGAAAACAGTGTTAATGGTGATATATGGGGTTAATAAGGTGACATGGCTTTTAGCATCTCACACTTCTGAGAGTGGGTCGGGGGCTTCGTATTTCATGTTACATCAAACCACACGTGGCATAAAATGGATTTTTCAGAGAGCTCAAACTCCAAGTTCTGGTCCAATTGTTTCCTGCCATTAAAGAGTCTGCTGTGCACTTTGGAGCATTACCGTGGCCTGTGACTGGAAGGCTCAGCCAGCACAACTTGAAGCCTGAATTGATCAATTAATAAAACAACAGTGTAGGCTTCTATGAGGATGGCTGCTTTTAATTTTCTGCCCATATCAGCCACTGTGAAGCTTTTCAATCTTTCAGTAGTCTCTCATGTTGGCTGCTTAGCAGGAGCCCCTCCAGAGAAAATCTGTTGTCTGTCTCGTCTGTCCCAGCGCCTGGGGAAGTGGCTGAAGGGGATTTCTTCAGAAGACGAAAAAACCTATTAATTACCGATGTGGTCTTAGAATGGGGCTAAAGCAGCAGGTAAATGAGATTCAGAGGGAACAGCTGCAGCTCCTCATCTCTTGTGTCTTGCTATTCTTAGAGACCAAAAAGCTGCAGGGATGGCAGGATCAAGACCAGCCATATTAAAGGGCTAGTTTAAGATTTTGGCAATGTCTGCCCTTTGTCAACAAATTGTGCTGCTATGTGTTCTTCCACAACAAAATTGCCTGTATTAAATCAGCTGTTGTTGTATGACTTAAGTCATGAAAAATATATAGTTTTTTCATATATAGATTTTTGTAATTATTTGCAAAAAACTCCCATTCCCTCCCTATGAAGAAACATTGTTTTTGAATAATGAATTTAGCACATGAAATTACTAAATGTTGTTTTATATATAATTCTGAACTCTTAAATAATTTGCTCTACGTGGCTGTTGAGTTTTCCATTAAAGAATACTACTATGGCAATGCTTGGTTTTAGGAACAATGGAGATATATTGGTATTGGAATTATTTAATTTATTCAGCAAATATTCATATGGTGATTTACTATCTCAAACTTTTATTAAGTACCCTACATTTTATTTGTAAGCATATGAACAGTACTGTAAACACATGATTTTATGTTTATTTTAAATGTTTTGATATCAGTCAGAAAACAAGCAACATCTTCCACTAAGAACAGCTGAAATGTAGATAATGCACATTCATGTTTAATCTCTTTCAAAATTCTATGAAAACTTCAATGCAAAGTGCTTCATCATAACAGCTCAGCTGGATGACTCAGATGTTTACTGTATGCTGCATTATCTTTCACATAAAGTATATAAGAAAAATGGACAACATTTTTCTCAATTCATATTCCAAATGATTATCTTGTTCCACTCCTATCTTTCATTCCTTCAGAATTTACTTTTCCCAATCACGTTTACTCCCACACCAAAGTCTGTCTGTATTCTGATACTATTCAGGCCTATAAGTGTCTTGACATTTACTCATCATTACCGTGTGAATGTTTTCAGACCATTCAGGTATTTCCTTTTTGAGGAAATAATGGGCTCAATACTTTACAATGACACCGCAACGCCGTTGTAGGCGGACCTCCTTAAATTCATACATCAATCCCGTCGCCTCTGTTTGATGATTAGGCAGCATTTTGTGAAGACTGAGTACAGGTGTGGTGACGGGTCTGTGATTCTGCCTCAGTGTTATTTACTGCAGTGTGAGGCACACAAATATATTATACACATCTTGGAAAAGGTCATGGAGGGAGATGGAGAGCAGCAGTAAATTGCCTCTCCATCACATTATCTGCCTTTCATGTTACCAAGTCGGTCATATAGGCTCTTTGTGAAGGCATGCCTTTGACTGAACGCGAGCTCATTGCCTAGTTTACATGAATCTTCCTTTGGTTCATTTGCATTGTTAAAGAACAGGTTGGTTTCAGCTTCAAAATAGGACAGTTGTTCAAAGGATTAATTATCCATGGAAATTTTGCAAAAGCAAATATTGCTGTATGCTAGATTTGATTGAAAGTGCTTTTGAATTTACTCTTGATTAACTAAACTATAAGGCCTATTCAATCAGTAATGATGTGCTATATACTGTGATTTACAGTCTCTAAATCTTCATTTCATTCGGTCTTACGGGTTTCGAGGTCTCATGGTTTTCAATGTGTGTTTGTAAATGAATGCTCAAGATAATGACACAATGCAGCCAAGTGGGTGAGTGGGGGACTTCCCACTGAATACAGTGAATGAGCACCATGCATTGCCTTATATGATTAATATCATATAGCTCTCATGTGTGGTGAACGATTCTTGGATCTTGAATTAAATGAAGTGCCATGTGTTTTACCTAGACATGTAATCCTATAGAATGTACAGTATGTTTCTTTTCTCATTTACTCTCCAGGTTAGTGATCCACAGCCAGAGCCTGTGGGCTACAAACAGAGAATGGCACATGTACAGTCCACCATGATAACCTTCCATGGTACCCGCACAGATCATGGAGCACATCTCCATCTGCATGATGCAGAACTCCCATTGGAACTGAAGGCTAACCCAACGGAAGACCGTGCTAATCCACAGAACAATGCCACTCTCACTAGCATGTTGATCCACTTCAGCGGGTTCAGAACATGTCATGCATACGGAAACTATAAAACAGCATGACAACTGTATAGACAACTGAGAATGCTGGGCAAAAATATGCCTCTGTCTTTATTTACTTTTTCACATATTTACATTTACCTAAAATATCCAATGTAATATGTATCCATGCAGGTTTTCCATACATGAGCTCGTTGAATAAGCGCAACATTTCGCATCGGGGTTGTGGAAAATTTGTGTTCCTCAGTACAGCAAGCTTACCCACAACCCTGAATGTTAATTCCCCAGTAGCGCTACACTAAATTAACAACAGCGGATGCAGTTTTAAATGGGAGCGCAGTGCCAGTTGTTGGTCACAAAGGCATCAGGACATCTGTGCGTGTGAATTCGTGTGTGTGTCTGTCAGTATCCGCTGGCCCGCTCAAATGCTTGTGTGTAAATGTTTGATGGGGCTGTTGTGGGTTATGCTGTGGTGGTCCTCTGCGGTGTTTGCTTTACATCTGAGTCTGTTTTGAAAGATTCCCAGTTAAGCGAGAAGCGTAGTCGAAGGTTGTGTTTCCTCAAGTGTACTTAGTGTCCAGGGCTTGTCTGGCAGCAGGAGCATAAATCTGTCAGTTTAATGTGTTCACTGAGCAGGAACATTATGTTTGACTTCACCTGGTCTTATCTGCCCCTTGGTTGTATCCTTCTTGTGCTCTAATTTACTTCCTTCTGAAAGGCATTCACGTAATTATATTATTCAAATAGAGCCTGGACACAGGATGTATATGTATTCTCACTTGGCACATCTTTAATGGTAGAGAGTACTGTTTCTTCCTGTGAGTTACTTTACAGCTATTTCCACAAAGGAATGTAATTTCCCCCCAAAACCTGCAGAAGCCCTCTTTCTATTTAATGTTACTAGGAGGCATTTGAATCCAAATTGCATTACCTCTGAATGTAATAGCCCCTTTCTGCAGTGGGAAGGTTTGAATTACTGTACTTCAAATGAGATGTATGAAAAAATTTGACTGAAAACGTATTTGTCATTCGTTACAGCATGTGTAGTCTGGCCAGTTAGAATTTGAGAATAAACTGTTCTAACTGGTTGTTTTCATTTGTTGTTATTTGTATCACTGTATATTCCTTGTGTTACAATTGTTTGGGGCAGTGATTTAAGCATCTGGGTAATTTTTTTAGTCTATTTAAATCTTAAGTTATGGATATTCTTCTGAAAAGTAGGTGAAACAAGTTTCCAAAAAAGTATGCTGTGTAAAATGTAAATAAAATCAGAATGCACTGTGCAAATTATTTAAACCCAACATAGAATAGAAAATAGTACAAAGACATATTTTTTACTATCTTAGACTTGTATTAAGTACCCTACATTTTATTTGTAAGCATACTGTATGAACAGTACTGTAAACACATGATTTAACATTTATTTTAAATATTTTGATATCAGTCAGAAAACAAGCAATATCTTCCACTATGAACAGCTGAAATGTAGATAATGCACATTCATGTTTTTTGAAAAATACATACCCACTTTGAATTTGATGCCTCCGACACGTTTCAATGAAGTTGGGACAGAGGCAACAAAATATTGGAAAAGTTGCTAATAAATTAAACCTGGTGGAATATCACACATTAGGTCTTGGCCGAAAACCATGTCACCAATTGAAAACATTTGGCACAATATGAAACAAAGATACGACAAAGGAGACCCCAAATTGTTGAGCAGCTGCAATCATGTATCAAGCAAGAATGGGGAAACATTTAACCTTTAAAACTACAGAAATTGGTCTCCTCAATTCCCAAAAGCTTACAGAGTATTTTAAGAGATAATGCAACACAGTCGGAAACATGCCCATCCCCATTTTTTTTAAATGTATTGCTGGCAACAAAAAAAAAAGAGCAAGTATTTTTCGAAAAACCAAAACATTTCTCTGTTTCAACATTTGATATGGTTTCTTCGTACTATTATCAATTAATTATAGGGTTAAATGATTTGCACATCACCTCATTCTGTTTTTATTCGAATTTTACACAGCGTCCGAACATGTTTTGGAAGCAAGGTTGTAGAAGAGATTAGTAACTTCCGCAATTACTAATGAAAAACTAAGGCTCTCTAGGCAAAATGTATGATTTCAAGATAATTAGCATTATCCCCTGAGATTTCTCCCAAATGTATTTCATTGTTTTATTATATTATTTTATTGTATTATTTTACTGTATCTCAAATAAAGAACCCTTAAAAAGTACTCAATCAAATCATAGTCAGTCAAATACTCAATCAAATCATAAAACATGAATGTATTTCCAAATTACTCTTACTGTAGCTTAATATTGCTAACCATGGTGTTAATGTTTCAAATGCCAAACTTACACTTCAGTCACACATAAGCGGTGAAATCGCTTGTCGTTCTAATAGTGACAGCAGGAGGCAGTTTAAATTATCCCGCTTTTGCCGTTTTGACCACTCAGTTACTTACTATAAGCTGGGAAAAGTTGCCTGTTGATAGTTTTCCCGTGACATCACGGCATATGGGAACGCCCACTTGGCGGGCAAAAACAAACTCCTTTCATTTTCCTCCATCGACAATTTCGTTAGTTATCCTTACAGGTGACAGATAATTGCAGATCAATTGGATGAGCAAACCGCATATATATTGCATTTGCAACTGTATTTACAAGTAATCATTTTAATGAATGACGTAGTCTATTTTTGTCTGCACCGATGCAACCAACTCCAATGACCTGGCTAACGTTAGTGAGGCTAGCGAAACCGCTCTTGTTAAACATATAGTGTTAGCTAAGTTAATAAAGTTAATACTGGAGAAAATTGCACCAATCCAACCTCCGTAGCAATCCAGGCAGTCAATGGTGGGTCATTTAAACAGGAGGAATGGTTTACCTGATGTTGGGAAAACGTTTATATTTTTACAGTAGCGGTACATTTGTTTCTCTGTTATTCTGGCTACACTGACCATCTATTGAAACAATGGTAATTTAGATAAATTAGCACTAAACTTCGCTTTGACAATGAAGAATTTCTTCTTCACCTCTCAAACATTTGCGTTATTGAATGTACAGGTAGCTGTACAGAATGTACAGATAACTGTCTCTGTACTTATGTACGCTTTCATTTTGGTAGCAGTGTAAGGAGAAACTCACTAAAAGAAAAATGAAAACTCACTTAAATGAAACTCACTAAAAGAAAACACGAGCGGATCTCTGCTATAGTCTACTAGCAATTAAGGAGAACTGTGACAGCCCCCACAAAAACGGTTCAACAACGAGAATGGGTGCATGGTATTTGTTTGATAAAATACATCAAGTATTTAGTTTTGGATGATGGTAAAAGCTAGCACTACTATAAATACATCTTACATATTAACAGGTTCAGGGCAACTGTAGGTACGTAACTGAGTGATCCTTGACCATGCTATGTTGTTTCTTATATTGCCTCTATAGACCTTGATTGTGACTTAATAGCTATTCTTTATGATTGTTCTAGTACAATTAACTGTCAGTCTGACTTGTTGGTTAGGTTATGTACTATAGAATACCGCTCTAATGTTTTCCCATCTGCGGATCTGCCACCGCCAGCACTGCGCTCGTGCTTCAAGAAGCCTGTAATGAACACATTCTATCATATTAATTAATTCACTCACATTTCAATTGAAAATGCCAAATTATAATTTTAATTGCTAATACCCAGGTGGATAGTGACTGCCTAGTTCATTTAGTTAAAAAATAAACTGTCATCGCAACATTACATTTTATAGCGTTCATATTTGGTTTCATATTTAAAATACTTCATTCTTGTTTCTGCTGTACTCAGTTATTTTGTGCTTTTGTATTGCTCATGTAGTGGATAAATATTGAGGCTGGTGCTTTTAAAATTGCACCACAGCATGTGATATTGAATGAATTATAAAGCAATATGTCAGTGGCCCAGTTTAATAAAGTAGCAGGTCATGACTCCAAGGCTTTCCCTCTGCATGGCCTAGACTTGATTTATCATCGCTGACCTCTACCAGTGTGAACTAGAATGTTTACCATCACTACCAATGGGAGGTTTCCTTATAGTGTAGAAAGATATGGGTTAATGCAGGATACTTTATTATTGTCTTTGGCCACCATTGCTTGTAGTTTGGCTTCTTGATACACATTAGTGCTTCTCCGTGAGTTGTTTGTAGGACCGCGTAAGCAGAGCAGGCCAAGAAAAGTGAATGTCACTGCCCGACCGACCAAGTAACCGATTCTTAAATAGTGGTTTGAGGTGCAGATCTACAACCAATAGGCCCTGCTATCAAGTCTCATTGTAGTCAAAACAAATTATGCACTAGGATTTGTTCTGGATAGACAAGAGCTTTGTGGGCTACAACCTTCAGTAGCTATGTCATAGTAAGCTTAAAATAAAACTTTATATTAAGACTATGGTGGATTTTTTTTTTCAAAGTATGAATCCGTGCATGATTTTGGGGTTCATATAGATCAAAGCCCCTTGGGCAGTAAAAGAGTAGGGGTTTCCACAATTCTCTCGTCTTTTAACTTGATGAAAAATCTGTTATCGTCACTTGTATTGATAGTTGTTGTATCAATGTCATTCACAAATGAAAGAAATATGAACATGTTTGTGCCATGAAATAGCTTTGGCTGTGTGATGTTCGTATTCAGTTTCACAATGTTTAATGTTGTCTAGTGAAATATTCAAACTTGGCATGATGTTAATGCGTGACAAAATGATCTAATGTCGAGATGCTATACCGACACTGGGCTAAAGTATAGCACCGTGGTGTAGTGGTTTAAGACACAGCATCTCATGTGGGAGACCTGGTTCAAATCCAGTGAGGGTGACAACATTTGTTGCTTTTAATTGTGGGCCGGCTGAACTAGGCTAGCCTGGTTACTTTTCTGGTTTTGTTTTAATGGTAGGATATGGTTGAGTATTAAAGACTTGCCCTTTGCAAATATTTTGTTAGCTATTTGGAGAAGTTAGCAACTGCTGGACATTGCAGTGAGGCATCACAATTGCCCAAAATTCTATATAGGCCATTTTATAGATTCACAACAAATGTAAAGTGGCATGGCTGTTTACATGCCAAGTATTGATTTAATATGGAGAGTTTATATGTATGGACATAATGTTGAGTTTATGCCATATGTCGTATTTCAGCAGAATTTAGTCTCTACAACAGTTCATCGATTTTACATATTATTTTTAGAAGAGAATACAAGTCCAAAACTGTTTATTGATCTTTTGATCTCATTTTGTGGTTCACCGTTTTACTTACAACCTTGTCTTATCTCAGGAACATTCAACGGGTTTGGTGAGTTGATGATCATGACATGCTTTCTCTGAGAATGCTGTTTTTTTTCACACTGACCCGGGAAGCCTTGTGGAAGAACGTGTTGAGTCAAGTGTGGTCCTCGACGACGGAACCCCCCTTGATCCCGGCTAGTGCTGGTCAATACGTGTTACCCCCTGGGAAGTTCTGGCCACACGGCAAGTAGCACTGTCAAGGCTCTAACGTAGACTGTGGTGGACCAATCAGCACTGTGGAAGAGCAACTGCACCACCCAGGAGACTAAGACAGAGCCTATAAATATATTTTATATATACCCATTCGGAATGGGTATGTTTGTCCAAACTTTTTTCTAGTGTTATATGCATATATATATTCACACACAGTTCACTGTAAAACAATAACAGGTGCAAAGTTACCACCAGAGAAATGCTGGGAATTAGGCCCTACGGTTTTTAACATTTAATTAGATCCTCTTAATGATGTAGGCACGGTCATGAATAACCTATTGCTTTTCCCATCTCATCCGCTATACAATAAGGTGGCACACGCTGCTATCAGTGAGTGCATCAGTGATGTTTATTATAATTTGTAGGCCATGCATATCACCCTTGCTTTCCACCCGCTAATAAAATCTGTCTGTTTGTAATGGATTAGTTTCCCTACCGAAGTCTCAAGAGACCAATACTTTAGCATACCGTTTGTTGTCACCACAAATCAGGAGGAAATGTTGGAACATGTGCACTGAAGAGGATCCTGGAGTTTTATTTCAGAATCAACTTGGTCTCTCCATTTGGAATCCAAACGTTGAAGGTCTGTTTGTCAAAATGTATACCTATAATGAAAAAGTCTTCCCCCAGTACTCAATAGGTTGCTGAACAGACTACCTGTTGTCTGTTCCTTTGACCAATTTCTCATTTCAATATTCAGTTCATGTTTCAATTTAGAATCCCTTGTAGCTTTTTATCAAGAACACATTTTTTATTCAAATAAAGAATATTAATTCCACCTCTGAGAATATTATTATCATTATTATTGCTTAATTACTTTTTTATTTTGCCCAATGCATCAGCATGTGTCTTAAATAATTTGGTATTAATGACTACTGCTGATCACACAGGTTAAATGGTAATGAGTCATATTGCTCTCAAAATAAGGCAATGTGGGGGTGGTTACGGTACTGTGGATGAAATAATTCAGGTGTTAAAGGTTCAAAAGAAATCTATTATAGAAAGTTGTCAGTGGATCTTCTTCAGCTCAGCCACACTCTGAATGTTCTCTGATGATTCACTATGATCACACATGATGTGTCATTATTAACATTCCAAAACTGTGTAATGATTCACAAACAAAATTGGACATTCAAAGTCCACTTTGCATATTAACATATTATTTAGAAATTGTCACAATGTTTTCAGGTTTTCAACTGCACTCTTACTGCACCAACTGTTTATTCTGATTCTTGCTATTGGTCCACACATTGACAGTAATGGAATGCGGATCATTTGCTAGATCTGCATAAGGCCAGCTAGCAATGGCATCACACAAACAGTCATTCAAACCTGCGCCAAATTTACAAGAACACAAGAGGAATAGTTGATAGCAGGGATGTGGTCTAATGAGTGAATTGAAGGCCTGAGACAACTCAAGCTCAATAAATCAAACTTATCACATAAAGCCCCTTTTCTCATCAGCAGACGTCACATAGTGTTAAAACAAATACCCAGCCTGAAACCCCACAAAGGTAGCAATAAAATGTTGAATTACACTGGCAGAAAAAATGACTAAAATATAGGCACTGATGAAAACCTGGGCTCCAGGTGTTGGTCAGTCATATTCTGAATGTGCAAGTGGTTACAAGTGCTTGTTGTCCTATTTCTGTTCAAGCGACATTGGTAACTGGTTGGTACAGGCTCTTGTTTTCTCATTTAAACTTAACCTGTGTTACACTTGCACAAACTCATATAAATTGGAAGGTTTTCTTGTTCTTGAGCTTGTTCATATGAATAGGGAACCTAGATGCTATGAGTTTTTGTGTTGATATACAGACTTCAAATAAGTCTTAAAAACTGACAATATGTGGTGTATATTCCTTGTGTTCAAAGCTTGGTTCTGATTTGCTGGCATAGTTTAGCCCTGGTTATAAAGCTGGATTATGTATACACAGAAAGTTATTATGGAGCTGAAGGCAACAGCCCTGAACAGGAAAACTGTCTGTCTGTCCATACAGCTTGTTTGAACCGGTTCACACAAAATTCCATAGCCGCAAAGTAAGATTTCTCAGCCACATAGTTTACAGCACTGAACCACATTTACACTCTCACATAGAGTAGAGCTCAAGGAAAGTTGTTTGTCACAGTATTTAATGCAAAGACACGCCTTGCCAAAATGCCAGGCCATAAGAGGTTAGGGACAATCCTCTTGTTTGCATAGGAAATTTAACGGGAACCCATGTTGGCATCAAACCAATTTCATTTTTAACAACCATGCTCTTTAGGCTTGAGGCAGGGTCCACACTGAGAAAAAAACAAGGCAAGAACTGGTGGCCCAGTGCAACCTGTGGTTGAACCTGTCAAGATGCCTGAACAGGATAGACAAATGCACATTGATGAGCTGATGTTTGACTGACGGGTGGCTTGCCTCAAGAGTTTACTCAGAGCAGGTCTAGAAATGTCCCAGCAGGAGGAGGAGGCAAGGAACCAGCAGAGGTGTCCCTGGGGTCAATGACACATATTTTTGGTCCTGGACAGCTTGGGAAGCAGCAGGAAAATGGGTAAAGCATAATGCTCAACTTCCGGAACAAACAATGTAGTGCCATTCTCTTCTGCAGCTTAGGGAAGGCCCAAAGCTAGAGCACCTAGCCATGGGGTGAGATGAACATCCAGGGGTTCTTCCAACCCCCTGCTCACAGTGGCTGATCTAAGTGGCTGCTTTGACTTGTTCAGCCAAGTGGGGTCTGCCATCATTACCACATAATAGCTGGCATCTGAGCAGTTTGATCTCAATCCAAGTTTTGCCAGTGTAATGTAAGCAATTAACTCCCTCCCAGGGTAGATAGTTAGCCGTCTGTTGTTGTCCTTGTGGTAGTCAGGGGCCATACCGGGCAAAGTGGGTGGGGCCGTCTGGAGATTGTGCGACACGATAAATCAAATTGTGATTGAAGCTGCTGTACTGATGTTCCACATCCAAATCACTCGCTGCTTATATTTGAGTCTTTCTTTGACACTCCCTTAATAAAGCAGAGACTAAAAGCAGCACAACCAGTTTACTGAATCGTTTGAAAAAGCATCATTGCTCACTTTGGTTAAAAAAACCTAAGAGGCAGATTAGGGGCTACGTTGGCCCAACTAGTCAGTTCATTCTGTCACTGCTTACAGCCCACCTGGTCATCCCTGTCCTTGCCCTCCTGGTTATGCAGCTGATTTGGAGCCAGTGTAACAGAGATAAGGACATACCGTGTGTTTTGAACCCAGAGGACCTGGTTTTGAGGCAAGTGTGGGGCATTGAAAACTGTCAGGGAGAAGCAATGCTGTTGGTGTCAGTTGCACATGCAAAATATTTTTGTGGTGAAGAATGATCATGTACTCTTCATAGGTTTTGACCGTACTAAGGTTTATTCCTAGCCACTGTTCAGGCTGTACAACTGTTGAAGAAAAAGGGGCTTTCTCAAATAGATTTGATGAAATTTGGATATAATTCAATATTTTCTATATATTTTTTTATCTTGCAGCTCTACTAGATTGACATGGCATTCACCACACTTCTTCACAGACTTTTTTGGATGTGCATTTTACAATGTTGTATAATTTCCATATGTCTTGATGCATCTTGTCACCTATACCAGATACTCCGTGTGTCCCCATTGGGGCTGAGAGCCAATATGAATACATTTCATCCCAGTGGGCAGGTACCTCACACATGGTGATCCAAACAGACACCTCTCTGCAGAGTGAAGTACGCACTTCTAATGCCACTTTCTAAGAAAGGATGTTAGCTGTTGCGCAGCACACCTTGCACATCAAATGACCGGAGCTGTATATTTGTAGCACTGAAACATCTTTTTTCCTGGGGCTAATGCGTTGTTATGTGCAGGTACAGAGCAAAAACAGGACTGTGGTGGTGTGTACCAACTGCACACCTGCTGTCACTGAGGGAAACATATGTCCCCGCTCAGGGGCGGTTCTAGCTTGTATGGCTCCCTCGCCCAACCCCCCGTTCAGCCCCACCCATATAAATATATAAATTTATACAATAATAAGACCCAAAAAGAAGTAACAAAGACAAACAGAGACAAATTCTTGTGTATAAATGTAAAAAAATCTATTACCCTATTGCTAACAAAATATACATATAAAACTAAATGGCACAAAGCCTAGATGGCTCCTCATGCTGGCCAGTGTCATATGGTGCTCCAAAATCATTCAGAAGTGCCCCTGACTTTGCATTGAAATGCACTATATGTGTCTAACAACCTAAATACATTTGTTGCACAATTAAATAGGCATGTCATTATGCACAATTTATCAAACCTTCAGAGTAGGAACCAAATGAACCATACAACCTCCTTGACTAATTCTAGGCATAAGATACCCCAAAAGAGTCAATACATGTATCACAAAAGATACCACATATCAGCTTATATATCAGCAAGACAGATGTTCTTTAAATGTTGTAAATTCCCCTCACTGGGCTCAGGACCTAGTCAATACAATCACGGAATCCCAATGTTATACTGGCTTATTTCATAACATGCATAATATTACACACATAACGAGATGACATAGCTGCATACATTTGTCTTTTGCGCATATCTCTTTCTTCTATTTTCCTAAACTGGATTCCTGATGGCTTAGACCTTTTCTTATCCATTTGTGTTGATTTGGCACTCATGCACCTATACAGTACCCATACCCCAGCACTGTCATCTTAGAGTCAAGTTAGAAACAAATCACCTTGGTGCTGTGCTGACTGGATTTACATTGATCACAGTATTATGAATGAGTTATGATTTATTTGGTAGCATTTTTTAGTGTGACAGATTTTTCTAATTGCATTAGCAGGCCTACTGTACAAAGTTAGAGGTGCACAATTTGATAAAGTCCCCGCTACCCCTACCTCAGACTTCCAGTGAGGGGACCTTCCATTTGCGTACTTCCGCATGGGAGACCTTCAGTTATCTGCCTAGCTCACAAACTAGGATTTGGTCGTCAACTCTGACAAGGTTAATTGACCCACAGTCCCACACAGTGACATGATATAATTTACGTGAGGTACAAATGACCGATAGAAAACCGATCACGCAAATGTCACCATTACAAATGTTTTTTGTGCAGACGGCCTTGTGCTACCCCGGCAGAATGCTGCCCTGGACCGCTGCCCATGTCACCCATTCCTAAATCCACCGCTGCCCCTGTTTGTCTCTGCCTGGGTCCAGATCTGCTATCCATAGGGTCACTTTTTCTCAATTGGGGGACCACAAAGATGCGTTGGGAATGGTTTTGTTGGTTGCAACAGTGTCTTTGATAGATCTGACTGAACAAGGAACATGCTGATGCACAGAGATTTCTTGTTGTTTCTTGTAGCTCCCCGTTGGCCCGGGGTGGGACATTACTACCAATGGCAATGGGATCCGTCATCTCAGGCCCAAATGCAGAATTGGCGGGCAGGACGGAGAGTCAGCCTCTGTAACCTGTGGGCCATATGGGAAGATCCGGGGGAGGGTTGTGCTCTAGATGTGCTTTGGCCCATATGGGCGGGTCCAGGGGAGGGTT
>JACXGJ010000073.1:84707-143541 GCA_016801105.1 Esox niger | reverse complement strand
GGGACCAACAGCTCATCTATGGTGGTCTTCAAACACCTTCTTTTACCTCTTAATTGTCAGTGGCATTGGCTTTGCCCCCAGCAAAAATCGAAAATAGAATATACATTTTCTAAAACCAAGGGTTACTACATTTGTTGTTAATAGTTGTTGTAGGGAGGTTAACTGAGGTTCAGGAAATGGGTTTACTGTGGTATAATTTTTACTCTGGTTTGAACCGAAATGACTATCTTCTTACATTTCTGTGTGATAGCTATTTTCTCCATTAGTCGTGACTTTGTCTTCAGCTGTCACTTCTCAACCTAACAAGAGACATTTTCTGTATGTTATGCAACAAAAACTGTAGTCTATAACAACTACTATGGCACGGAAAGCAGAGATAACATGTCTCTAAGCAACTAAGCATCGTGATAATATTTTTTATTTGGCAAACCCCAACGTCGGGCATAGAATAATAAAATACAGCAAGGTTGAGCAAGTGTCTATGTTTGTGCATGGTGTCTGTGCGCCTGAATATGTTTCAACTGTCTTTCCATTTCCTCCAGGAAAAAAACAGAACTTCCTCTTGTCATTGACTCTGCAGAGGGTGGAGGCAGACAGTGATGGCTGTTCAACAGTCTGATGGCGTGGTGCTAGAAGCTGTCTCAGAGTCTGCTGGTTTGAGATCTGATGCTCCGGTACCATCTGCCAGACAGTGGTAGAGTGAACATTCTGTGGCTCGGGTGGCTGTGGTCCATAATGATCTTCTTGGCCTTCCTTCAACACAGGGTGGTGTGAATATTGAGTGGCGTACACCATGTGAGTGGTGTAAATGTAGATACTTGGGATAACAGTCCAGGCTCCATGCTAAACACATTAAAAAAAATGTTTTTCATTGCAACAGAAATTTAACCGGCTTATGATTTTTTATTGATTTTGTATTGTATTGATAAAAGCATATAACCTACTAAACAATACACCAAGATGCCAGGGATATACTGTCCTAAGATGGAAGGGTTCTCATAAAATTAAAAAGTTATACACAAAGAATAAACCACAACAATATCCAACATGCATACATATAAACCAAACATCAAAGCAGTTAACATAGTTAAAAAGAACATTTTGGTAGTTCCTCGACTTCTAGTCAGTGATGTGAGTGTACATATTGGCCTGTGCATGGCAGCTGTGTTGAAAATTCACCAGGTGCCGTTTGTTTCTCTGGGACATGAGGGTACTTGAATTAAGCAAATTGAAGGTTTTCGTGGCACACTGTTGTATACAATGGAACAAATCATGACAATTGAATGGCTATTTATAATTATGGCATAGCTCGTTGGTTTGAACATCCCAGCTCATCAAGAGAAAAGACTCATGATATAAGATTGTGCTGTGTTTAAGCCTATGAACATGGTTCTTGTCTTATTTTAAGAATACTGTGGCATTCTATATAAACTCCCCAGCACTCAGAATGATTAGCTTTAGCATAATCTGTTGCCAGGCGAAAGGGTTAAAGCCCTGTTTTTTTTCTAGTTCCTGCATTAATGGGTTCCACTAGAATTATTGGGCGGCAATCCAAGAAGACAATTTAAGAGAATTATTGGAGACGCATTAACTTGTCAACATAACCATTCCTTCTCCTGAAAGCCTGAAGTATGCATTATGTTATTAAGAGGTGGGTTATTCTAGTGCCTCTACTGACATCGGGGATAGTTGGATATCTGGAATAAATAAGATCAAATGTGCATTGAGTATTTGTTAACTGTCTATTCTTCCACACAGTTTTCTCATTCTAGTTCGGAAGGTATTTAAGTCTTTTGTATGGGTTTTCTATTCAGCTTTCTTAATTCAGCTTTCTTAATTCAGCTTTCTTAATTCAGCGTTCTTAATTCTCCACAGAGGCATTCATTTAAGTTCCAACTGTATGTGCTTAGGGTTTACTATACAGTGTGTTAACAGAGACAACACGCTCTGTAGAGTAATCAGTTATGCATCCCCTACACCTAGGAGTCAAATCATTTCCCAGTTGTCTCAGTTACTGCCTCAGTTACATTGCTTTATTGATCAGTGTCAAATCAGGGCTCCGTTCAACATCCATTACAGTTAATTAGCGATAAGAATGTTGTGTTATGACACTGGCATGTTATAGTCCGATCGTAACGCCTCAAGCTGGTGGGGACATTTTGCACAGCAAGCGGTGCGGTTTGTAAAAATGCACATAATGATGTGATGTACTCTTGATATGTGAGGGGTTTATGGAGACACAATGCTGGTGGAAACTCCGTTGGGAAATGATCATTCGCTACCCATTACAATGTCATGGTTACGCCGTTTGCCTAATCAAGCATTATACATAGTGTGTTCACAATAGTCTTTTGTCACATTTCTCTTTACCAGATAGATCATTCTACTTCTCTGAACCATATGTAAAAGATGAGACTATTTAGGCCCGCAATATTCAGAATAGCTCTCAAAGGACATTATGTTTTATTGTCTGAATATCAGTGTTTGGATGAAATTATGAGGCTTTAAAGTAGGGAATAATTACATAGATTATAGAGGCTATAGTGGGAGTTCCCCATAATAGACGTTTCCAGATGATCATGATCTCCCACACACCCGTGCTGAACACTGCAGTGCTAACTGTGTGCTTTGTAATGTACTGGGAAACACAGCTCAGGTGAATTCAAACATCCGAGCCTTTGGAATCGCTGTGTAGGAGGTTGATGCTTTGGATCCCTCAGGGCATTTGCCTGAAGAGGGACACTGCAGTAAACTGTCATTGCAAAGAAAAATTATGGAAATGATAAGTGCCAAAAAGTAAATCTCTGGAGTAGAGGAAATGGATGCCACAGACCCCCAGAGCAAACAAAGGAGGATGTTTGGCCAAAGGGCTACATGAGTATACTGTACCTCTTGAGAATCTGGACATGCCCGAGTCTCCCATATTGCAACTTGCATTCACCCAATCAGTATCTCATGTCCCTTCGTCTTGTACTGCCAACCTGCTTCCAATTTGATACAGTGTTCCAGTGGGTGGATGAGACGTATGTCAGACCAATTGAAAGATTTTATGGAGAACCCAGAATCCATTTCTCAGGAGAACTAAATTTATAGGCCTTCAAGACTAACAGCTTTTTAGCCATCCAGTATTATGATCGGATATCGACTGAGATCATTAAATTACATGCCCATGTGCTTATTATAATGCAGTATCTGAGAAGCTGTGAGGAACATGGAAATATATTAATTATTCAGATCATTCTCTAACAATGTTGCTACAGTAGCCTCCCTGCATTTTTATGTTTTCTCCCTGCATTTATCTTTCTGTTTATTATTGCGGGGGCGATATTAGGTATTGGTTGTAGCTCAATGTTGAATTTTAATCTCCCTACCATCACGTCTTAGCCAATATGACACCAAAGCAAATGTGCATATCAGCTTGAGTGGACGTACACAACACACTTGTCATGATCCTTCTGGCTGTTACCACAAACCACTATACTAGAGATCTGTGCTGGTCATTAGCAGAAGATTTCCCCAAACCTTGTCACATTATTGATGTGTGATTATAAGAGAGTGCATGTTCCAGAAGGTGACTATTGGAATTTACTGCATTGACTGTATTTGTAGTAAAAATAGTTTGTATTAATAAAGACATTTATTCCATTGATTTACAAACATTTTCAAGATGTGAGTTTTTTTTTTGTGGACTATTTAGATTGTACAGTAGGTGCTTGTTTTGATCAACCGACTGGAGAAACATTATTTCAATAGCAAGATACTCTAAGTCCATTATCCATGTTTTACATAAACATTTGTTTTATTAATGTCGTTCATGTTTGTATGCAGTGCAAATTACAGTACATTTTTTTACAAGATAACTAAGTTGGGACAACCACACAACGCAGTTTAATGAGTACACCTCATTACTTATCTATCTGAAGGGCATGAAATAGGCAGTTTGAGATGGTTGGAATCCAAAGCAAACTGTCTACATGCTGTTTGAGGTCTGTTACCCCTACAGCTACTCTAGTAGGTCAAAGCGGCGTGCTCGAAAACCTTGGTCGTATATGGGTTGCCCATTTGGTCGGATAAAACGTAAAATAAGAAATGTTGAACCTGCAATTTAACTTGGGCAGACTGGGAATAAGCTTAGATAGTTCAAATCTGTCTTCTAATGATCAGAAATGTAATTTAGGATGTGGATTAGGTTGTATGCAAGTTATCTTTTGCATTCCTCTATGTAGAACAGCAATGCAAATCACAAACTAATATGGAATAGCCTTTGAACCAGTCAAATATTTTGATTCAACTATCATGTGATAGGCTGTTAAGTCATAACTTATTTTACTATGTGAGATCTCCACATATCACAATACAAAATATTCCATATTTCTTTTACCTTTACTTGATCTCTAACCCATTATTTTAGTTATTGAGCATATTTGCAAAATGATGACGGGTTGAATTAACAACTATTCAGAGACGAGACACCCTTTTATGAATTTCCAAAGAAACAAAATCAGTAATTTATAATTAATAAGAGTTATACTAAAACAAATAAATGCATTTTCTCATCATGTGTATGGGTTTGTATTAAAGGCTTTTGGTTCTATCAGAGATTTTTAGCAAAATAGCAGTGGTTGTTACAATTCTGTCTGAATGCTGCTTTGCTCGGTTTCAATTTAATTGGGATTGATGCAATGCCAAACCAAGAGGGACATTACCGATTCACCAGTAAACCAGATATGACAAGATTTACTGAGGGGCAATCTTGCATTTCCTCAAAATATTCCTTAGTCCACAGATGATCAGTCAATGGATATTTGGCACAAACAGAAGGTATTTTGAGAAAATATGTCATGTTCTTAGCATTTTCATTGACATTGGCTGAAGGTTTTAATGTGTTGTCATACTTAATCGAGATTCTATTTTATTATTATAAAGAAATAAGTAAACTGTTGCCTGTCATGTTTTAGTTGTATACACATACATAATAATTGCATATACATCATTTACTTTGTACTTTTTGTTTAAAACCATCACAGAACTTACATTTAATTAAAAAGTACCAGTCAAAAGTTTGGCAGCAATATTTGGATTTTCCTCTCCCTCATATGTCACACACTGAATTAATGTAAGTATTCAAAACATATCCCTTTAACATATGTTTATAAAACAGCAAACTGAGTGAATGAAAATACACTTTAAAAGGGTCATACTTAATGTCTACAGTATACATCATAATATCATTGCCTATCGTGCTGTGGAAAGTAAAGGCCGAGTCCAATATTGAAGTGGTGGGGTCATTCTAGATAGTTTTTAGGGTAATATAATAGACAGTATTCAAGCAATAGGTTAAGTGGTATATGGCCAATATACCATCGTTAAAAGTAGTTTTTAGGCACTGCGTATCACGTCACTCCACATAGTTTCATTTCCTAAGAATAGCCCTTAGCCGTGGTATTTTGGCTAAATACCACAAATACCTGAGGTGCCTTATTGCAAAATATAGTACTTTGCTGATCATACTTTCCAAAGCAGCTTACTGTGATCGCAAACATTAAAATGGGTGGTCCTAGGAATGAAACCCAGAATTGTTGCATTCCATGACAATGTTATAAACAAATGTTTTGAGCAATAATTATTCCACCATTTAGAAAGCACTGGTTGATCTCATATTCAGCATTTCAGAATTCGACATTGGTATTTATCTCACACAGTATTGCCAAAGGATCCCTTTAAGCATGGGTGGAAACGAAGTGTAAAGAAAAGGCTTTTAATAACGGAACAAAAACAAGAAAAGGGCAGGCAGGCAGACTGTTGGAGGGATGGACATGAACCTAGCATCAAACACAATGACTGACAAAAAGATAACAGAAGAGGGCAAACTATGTAGGGAGCTAACAAGAACTAAAGCACAAACAGATGAAATCAATAAGGGCAGACAAAGGTTGCGGGTAAGGACACAAACAAACCAAACCAAAACCAAAACAGAACAGAACAGAACATCACAACAAGTGCTTTATATCTCACTCATGTAAAGAATGTGAAGGCCTCATGAAGGCATTTAAAGCATGAACATTTTGATTTGGAACATTCTATTTATAATAATGTAAAATAATATCTTTCTAAGCAAAGAAACTCTTACTTCTCAGATATATAGCTTTTAACAATTTTGCCAAGTGTAATCAAAGTTTCACTGGTCACAGAAAGGGCATTATGATAATTTTCACACTTTCAGTGTATTATTTCAACCAGATAGTGTGCAAATATCATAATGAAAACAGGAAAATCTGATCTTTGACTGCACTGTGCCTTTAGGGTGTTTTATCTAGGGATGGGAGCATACATCACAGTCATGATAAAGAAGCCTGAAATCCCAATATGTGTAACCAAATCAAATTTTAAGGTCCATTACAGTAGTCAGTAAACCAGCTTAACTCTACTCTTCACTGCTGTTGAACATAATCATCACTCGTAAAAGTATATAATATTTTTTTCATAATGGTCTCTTGCTTGAGAAATCCCAGAGGCACCCTCTAATCTCAAAGCAGCATGGGTTCAAAGTAGGGATTTAATGCTTAAAGGTCGAAATTCAATTAAAACTGCCAACAGTTCCAACCAGGAATCAAAGACCTGCAAAATGTGTGTCCTTGTATGTTTTAATTTTCTGCCAGGCATCCTCTGTTTCCATTCTGTTTCATGTCAAGTCTTCTAATGTGTTGTCCATCTGAGTAACAGTCAGGTACAAAACTGTACTAAGCTCTTTCCCTTACTGGCAATACCAATAACCGTCTCTGTTCATACCTGCTCTGTTCAACAACACCATTTCACAAAAGTTGGGAAACTGCATAAAATGCTAATAAAATCAGAATGCAATGATATGCAAATGAATTATCCCTATATTAAATTTCAAACAGTACAAAAACAACATCAAATATTGGAGAAAAATACAAGCCCATTTTGAATTTAATACCAGCAACGTTTCAAAAAAGGACAGGGGCATGTTTACCACTCTACCAGGGGCACTCTCCCATTGTTTCTTTATTTCATGGTAGAGTTTTAACTTGCATTTGTGGATGCAGCAACAAACTGTGTTCACAGACAAGGTTTCTCGAAAATGTTCCTGAGCCCATGCAGTGATGTCCACTACAGAATCGTGTCTGTTTTTAAAGCAGTGCCGCCTGAGGGCCCAAAGATCACGGCCATCCAATATTGGTTTTGGGTGGTGTCCCTTGCATACAGAGATTTCTCCGGATTCTCTGAATCTTTTAATGGTATCCTGTACCGTAGATGATGAAATTGCATTACACAGATTTTCAAGTCTTTTGTTGCTTTTTTTAAACATGTTGCTGGCATCAAATTCAAAGTTGGCATATATTTCACACTTATAGCGAAAGAATGTCACTGGGCAGGATGACGCTATGTTTTTTGGTGCATTTGACAAATAAACCTTGAATTCTTTTTCAAGAAACAATAAAATTTCTCAGTTTCAACATTCAAAATGTTGTCTTTGTATTATTTTCTGTTGAATATAGAGTTTCAATGATATGCACATCATTGCATTCTGTTTCTCTTTACATTTTACGACCAGTTTACCAACTATTTGGAAATGGGATTGTCATAGGAACTCAATACCTGAATGTTTCAATACACTCCAGACATCACATCTGTTGTCTTAGCTCAAAGTTAGACCTGTTTTACTAATTTTGTGTTCTTGTTTGATTTAGTGTTAACTCAATGTTTGTTGTGAAATCCTGTTTCTCCTGCTTTCTGTGCTTTTCATTCTGGTTTAATTCCTGGGTCTCATCTTGTGAGGTTTAATGGACGAAAATTGTCAGTTTGCATAAAAACATCAAAATGAGAAGTTTTTTTGCTTCCGCATTTAACCCAAACTCCTAGAATTGGAGATGTGCATTTGAAATTGAAAGGGAACCTGCTACAGTGGGTTAAACGAGACACAGGGAACAAATGTCTTGCTCAGGAACTTTACTGTTTTGCAACGTGATTCATTCTGTGAACTATTTGGTTACTGTGCTCTGTCGTGTAGACCACAGTTTGTAGAGGCACTAAAATATATCTCAATCTAATTCAGGTTGTTTAAAACATAGCTAGGGCTCACACAATTACTGTGCAACCTCATAAGCAATGGTCATTGATGATGGCTGACATACAAGTTATCATACAACATGTAACAAACAGGTGAATTATCCACTGAAAAATCCCAGCACACACTGAGGTAAATGTATGTGCACTTGCTTCGTTCCTCTGCGTACACTGCAATGGCCTCCATTCCAACTATTATCCTATCATTGACTATAATGAGGATACATGTTAAATTCAATATATGTCAATCGCAGCCATGCAATTGTGATTTTAATAAAATGTTCTTTACCAATGGTTGTTGTCCTTTCAACTTCCACGATTGTCACAGCACTTAATCACTGTCAGAGCTTGATGAATAATAGCAATACATTTTACTTGCAGCAGCTCTGACCAACATGACAATGACAATGAGAAACATTCCTGTGATCTGAACGTAGTCGGGAAAAGCTGTCAAAGCACTGAGTACTTATTTTCATGAATGTCTAGGGTAACGCTCTGCTTTAGGAGGCGAGAAGAGGTGAAAGGAGACAAAGGAAATTTGGAAACTAATAAACAAATGAATATTCACAAAAGCAAAACACTTGTTTCAGTGTTTATTCTTTGCTTATTGTAAGTTAAACAGAGTTTTGAATACAAAGTTTTGTTTGCTTTTTCATGTCATTCGTGGACCAAAACTAGCTTGCGTAGCATCCAACCTATTAAGCATACATAAAGTTGTGTTATTAATTTTGAATGAAATGTATCATCTGTGTGATTACATTTGCATGGTGTTAATTGACTAATCAGTTGAAAAAGTTCCTAAAAGCAGACTTTGAAGTTAAGTAACAATCAGAAAATTATACTTTCAATTTCGACGGCTGACACAAAGTTAGGAAGGCTTGTATGTTTAATTTTCTAATGGCCACATGGGAGGTTGATGAAAAATCTGGTATTAACGTTTTTATATGGTATGTAAATGTTGAAAATATGATTTCCCTTAGCTGATCTTATTCTAATACAGAAGTAATATTTCAGGTCAACAGCGCTTTATGGTTCAGGTGGACAGAGATTGATGCCTCTGGTGTATGGTGTCTTTGCTGTAGGAAGATCGAGAGGGGGGGGCAGAAGACTGAGTTTTGGGGAGGGAATCCTTTTAATCACTGCTTCTTGGTGCAGAGTTAATCCCCCCATTTTATGAGAGGGGAGTTTGTGAAGAAACATTTTACAGTATAAGGGAAAGACCATGTGAAAATATTTGTGATGTTGGTGAGTTTTTAATTATTAGTTTTACATCTGTATTACACCTTGAATCATTGGGCCAGTAAATTACAAACTGACTCTTACAATGCTCTGAGAGCTATGGTTATTTCTGTAGAGAAAAACAAGTTACAGTGAGAGTCAATTTTACATAAAAATAACATCCCTCTATATTTTTAAATCAAGCAAATAAGGACTTGGTGATGAGGAACGAGATGAAAATAGAGTCTTAAGAGGTAGTCTCTTGCTGAATGGCAAATAAAAGACGATGCTCAACCAAAACTCTATACAGGAGCCAGCAGCACATTTCAGTGACTAATAATGTAAATTCACAGCCTAATTTGCGACACACCATCTGTTTCTAAGAAAACGATTAGTAAATGTTTTCTTCATTCAGAGAATTGACTGTGCAAGCTTATTTTTAAGATCTATCTTAAGCACTCTGAAGTATCACTGCGCGGTGGATCAAGAGTTTCCAGCTATCAGTGTTTTCAGTCAAGGGGGAGAAAGTTTATGGGGATAAAACAGGCAGCCTCTGAAATCTGGTGACTGACTTACTCATTTCCTACCTGGTTGTACAGATCGTACACTTCATCCACATTCTGCCATATCCTTATCTAACACTTCATAGTGCCTGGCTGCACAGGTTGATGTTATGCAGATTAGAAGACCTGATGAAGTTATTACGTGTGCACATGCATATCTGCGGAGTTTCAGCTCCAGCACTTGAGTCCCACTCGTTAATGATCTGTGGGAAATGAGTACTTACTATCTATGGGGTAAGCAATATTGAGCTTAATAGACTGCCCTTCTTTTCAAATTGAATGTAATCAATGCAGCGAAGGAACACGGGAACTGTTAGTTAAATTACAATCTATTTTGAG
The DNA here is from genome assembly GCA_016801105.1 of Esox niger. NCBI lineage: Eukaryota > Metazoa > Chordata > Actinopteri > Esociformes > Esocidae > Esox > Esox niger. The sequence continues at coordinate 133,333 of JACXGJ010000073.1, read as the reverse complement.
TGTCTGGGATGTTGTCAGCATTTGCATGGGATAAACATTAGCCATGTAATATGTTGCTGTACGGTAATGAGTTCACTCATATTTCAGTGTAGAGATGTAGCTTCTAATTTATCCTTGTTTGCACCTTATTAGCCCGACACTGCACAATGATTGGCACATGTTCAATGCTACGTTGTTCTCTACATTGCTCAATGTACTGGCAATACAGAATGAATACTTCAAGTCAGCTCTTACCTCATTGATTTACCTATTTAATAGTGCAGTTTGTCGGCAGTGTCGGATACCCAGGTGGCACCGTGGTCTAAGTCTTTTATGTAGCGCCAAACTGACCACAACAGTCTCGGGTCAAGCTTGACTGTAACGCTAGCTGACTACTTGATGTGAATACACATGGGTATTGAAAATGTACTAGCATCAACCCGGGGAATTGGGAAGGCCTTTGGGATTTCCTTATCTCATCTTGCTCTGGCAACTTCCTCAGGCCGTTCGTGCGCCTGCAAAACAAACTGAGGTCACCAGGTGTGGGAACCTGGGATTTCAAGAGAAGTGGAATGGCATCTTACATGTGCAGTCAAAGAGATAATTAACTACATATCAGAGTATTCATTAAAAAAAATTAGGGCTATAAGGGCCTGTGAATGTGCAATATATAACAAATTACCAGAGTGTAAAATTAGATCAGCACCGAGATCGCCTCTCACTCAAAGGTCCACTAGCCATTTTAATACAAAATATATACATACATATATTTCATATATATTTTCTCTGCTGCTTGTGACGCATAATGACTCAGACCTATGGGCTTTTGCCCCATTGCATTAATCAGGCCTGGATTGCATAATCTGCAATTTGCCTTATTTATATAATGGTGACATATTTTGGAAGTCTCAACCATTGTTTGTTAATGCTCAGATCCTACACCATCACACCTAAATTAGTTTGTTGGACATCCCATTCCAAAACCACAGGAAATAGTATGGGGTTGGCTCCCCATTTACAGCCATATCAGCCACCACTCTCCAGGGGAGGCTCTGCACAAGAGTTTGGATTCATGCCAATTCAGCCAAAGGAGCATTTGTGAGGTCAGGCACAGATGTTGTATGAGATGGCCTGGCTCGTTGTTCCAGTTCATTCCAAAGGTGTTCAGTGAGGTTGAGGTCAGGGCTCTGTGAAGGCCACTCGAATTGCTCCCCACCAACATCGTCAAACCATGTCTGAGCAAAGGAACGCAGTCATGCTGGAGGGAAAGGGCCTTTCCCAAAGTGTTGTCACAAAGTTGGAAGTACCCAATTGTCTAAAATGTCTTTGTATCCTGTAGTATTAGAAGGACCCTTCACTGGAACTAAGTGGCCTAGTCCAAACTACTCCTCCTCCAAACTTTACATTAGGCACTATGATTTGTGATGGGTAGCGTTCTCCTGGCATACCCAGATCTGTTGCTCCTGGACATTTCCACTTCATAATTATAGCACTTACAGTTGACCAGGGCAGACATTTGACAAACTGACATGTGGCAAAGGTGGCATCCTATGAAAGAACCACATATAAAGCCACTGAGCTCTTCAATATAAGACATTGTATTGCCAATGTTAGTCTATGGAGATTTCACGGCTATGTGCTGGATTTTAAGCCCTGTGAGCAATGGGTGTGGCTGAAACACCTGAACTCAATAATGAATATGGGTGTCCATAGACATTTGAAGATATATTTTATATTTTGTCCAAATGTATTGTTGCTAAAATATCATAAGTAAATATGGGCATCTTCTGACAATTTGTGATATGCTGTCTCTCCCAGGAAATGTTTTGTATTTACAAGGAAACCAACAACTACTCGTAGTAATTTGGGTAGCACTTTATTTGGCAGGACGGAAAGGACGAGGTAAATAACTATGTTATTTTCAGGAAGCAACATAGAAACACAGAGGAAACAACTGGACAACAACATGGTAACTACACATGAATAGTGACAATGTTTCTGTGTAAATGTGTAGGTATCTGCTATGAAAGTTGTAATGAAAATGCTTGATAACTGAGTTACTCATTAATCGCTTGTTTGTTTATGCTGAAATAACAAGGAAATCTTTAAGAAAAGTTCCACAAAACAATGCAGAATAAAGACAGCAAAAACCACATAAGAATGTGACAATTTCCGATCAATGCACTCCTGTATTTCATTACTTTTGTGACATTACTCTTATTTCAGCATAACTCAATCGTAGAATTCCCCTGTATTTACATTTCTACACCATGTAGTTTTACTGCAAAGCTGTTGTACTAATAAAGTGCAATTCAGCATCAGCCTTCTCCCTTTTCCAACGTTGTCAATCTTTATTTGCATGTGTGTTTTGAGTATACAGTATCGGTTCCTTGGATATTTGTTGTTCTTTCCACAAATTTTATGGTTATGCCACTTTCACTCTTCCCTTAACTTACCTGTTACCTTCATATTACCTTGCATAGTTACAATGCAAATGACTGTCCACTTATTACTATGCAATTTACCAGTATTCTCATTCTTATTTCCACTAAGTTAAAACATCTATTTCATTGTAGTTGCAGTTTAACAGACAGACATTGCCCCTGCATCCTAAAGCAAAGATATTCCCTCCTATTACCTTGCATTTACCAGTTCTTTATAATTAATTTCAACACTGTTTCCTTTTTACTTTCTGCATAGTTGCAGTGTAATGGCCAGGCTTTGTCCCAGCAAACGAAAGCAAAGATCCTCCATCCTATTTCAAAGCAATTGACCAGTACATTTACTTAGCAAATAACAAATATGTACTATAAAACTCACAGGCTACAGTTGGGATTGTCTAGATACATCAGCGTGCTACTGAATTTAAATGTCAAAATTGCATTGGTTTAAAATGCAAAACACGCATATTTTATTTTGAAATGTAGGATAAACATTGGCTTTAAATGAATTTATAACAAACCATTTATTCAATATATGCATTTTGAACTACAAACAACATACAAAGACAACTGCTACAAACAAACTTTCCGTAATGCCTTAAAAAAGAAAACGTATTTCCTTTCTCCATGCTCTTCTATTGCATCTTCTTTTCTCCATCAATCTGACTCCAACCACTCTGATAAGCAATGTCTTTTATGTACTACAAAGTAAACATTCATAAAATATTAAGCAATAACTGGTTAGTACTAGAATTATTATTTGTAATGTAGTTAAAATTAAAACATTAAACCAAAATGCCAATTCATTTTATAAAATGGACTACTACTTTAAAAGTTGAGAAGTTAAATCCTCACAATATGGCTTTTGGTAAACAAAACAAAACAGTCAATAACAACCCCTACAAATGACCCACAATGACAAATTATAGTTTACATAGCCACCTAAAAGAAGAAAGGGGTTTGCTTAGGTTGTGGTACCTGTAGGTTTTTGCTGTCAGAACTATACATCATCCCAATAGTTCTATAAACATTTATTATCAGCTAAAATGGTTCCTGCTGCCACATTGCGTTGTAATGGCTCAAACAGCGCTTTCTATTTTCTATTGCTCGTTAGATTCTTTAACAGTGTAGACATTTAGTGAACAATAACAGTTTAAAGACATGGGAAAACAACACAAAGTAGGAAAACAGGAGGGGCAGGACAACATCACAAAGTATGAATCAGTCTGGTTTTAAACAGATTGGCAATATGCAGGGGCACCAAAGCGCCACATGATGATTGAGTAAGATACCTTATCACTGACAAGTACTGTGACTGACAATCCAGTCATGCCTAAAAAGCATTAATATATGTCCATGAGGCAACAGTGGAAACGGCTGCCCACCGTATCACACACTGAACAGGGCATCTCCTCATCAACCAGTGATCAAATCCAACCGGAAAACATCAGACATAACAACACATCTGTTGATAACACATGGCATGGTTTGAAAGGATATAAGGCACTTGACTAAATAATGTGTGCATTTCACCACATGTCCCTGCAGGGCAGTATTGGTAGACGACATCGTCAATTACGGAAACCAACCAGTGTGTCTCATTCTGACAGAAAGACCATGTGTAGCCCGTCCTTGAATATATTTCCCTGTCTCGCTGTGTAAAGAAAAGAGCCTGCGTTGTTCATTGGCCTCTATGCAATAATTGACAATCCAAATGAATGGAATGAATTGACATCAACATCAGCTGACTGATTCTTAACCTTTTGGAAAAACATGCCAGAATAATAATGTTTTCAGGTTAACAATGGACTCAACCAAATTTGGATAACAGATTAAAATACAATTAACATTACAATGTACCCTGGTCTCACAGGTCTCTTAAGAAAGGGTGGGGCTTTCAAACAAGTTTCCCCAGTATCCACTAATAAGTGAGCAAAAAATTCAGATACAGTATGGCCCTATACAATCGGTAGGGTTTTTTACCCACATTTTTTCTTTTTTTTCTCAAAATCACACTGTTCATAAGCACAAAAACGACAAAATGTGATGTTTTAAGTTCACAACCATCCCATATCTTGAGAACACGTTTGAAATCTGGGATGAATCTAATAGTTTTAATTTTAGATGTACTTACCCTTAGCTGAATGTGCACCAGGGACCCATTGTTTGCAGAGCAGTGTTTCTGAAGTGCTCAAGTGATTGCACACAGTGATGCAAAACAAATGGCCACAGGAATTCATGCAAATAATAATGATAGAATTCTCCATGGTAAGAATCGGCTACTTTGTAGTAAACATTTCATTGAGAAAGTGTGTATTTTGGGAATGCCTTTGGACACCAAATACATAGGAGGACTTAGAGCTTTTCAAGGACCCAAAATGTTTAAACCAAACGCTAACAACAACAGAAGGTGTGTGCATACTTGCACACAGCAGACCGAGCCGCTCCAGTCAAAAAGGATCTGAGACAGACACAAGACAGAGACACTCAGTATGTGTTGTACTGTAAATACCCTGCCTACACCTGCCTTCAGAACTGATTTTCACTGCGACTCGATTGGCGTTTGGCCCAAGAAGCGTGGCACCTCCTTCCCTTCCTCTCAGAACGAAGGTTACATGCATATCCCAAGAGTTCCTTTCAGTCGGTCAGTTCGTGAGATTATGGGAACAATACGAGGTGCGGCAAAGCCGGGAAAGCTGAATACTGAGGTGGAGCAACCTACCCTAAAGCAACCTACCCTAAAAAAGAGGCCCGGGGAAAAACTGGCACCAATGAGCAAGGTAGCCAGGCCAGCCATCCATAAAGCCCTCAAGATGACATTAAGGCAACATGCACATCTCAGCCACAGATAAACCTACAAGGAATGCCCAGGGGCCCACCACCCCGCTGGTAGAGGACACAAACCCCAGGAGGCTGCACCTGACTCTTGCTACCGTACAAAATGGCCTTTGTGACCCAGAGGAACAGACTCTCACTCAGAAAGCTCACTGCATCATGCAAAAGTGTCTCGTGACGAGAACCGGCCGGTCTGGCCTGGGTAAAATGGAGGCACGACTGTGACGTTGCCGCTTGGTGGACGAAATGGGAGGGGCCAAGGAGCATGAACACCAACTGCAAATGAAGTGCAGGAGGTACAATCTGCATTAGGGACAACCTGCCGGAGAGACAGCCTGAACATGCATGGAATATCGACGCACTAGGCCGAACCCAGGCCCAAAAGCCAAACTGTCCACATGATAAAACCAAGGAAAACAAAATGCTGCTCATGCTCCCAGAGTCCTTCAGGAAGCATGTCATGTGCCTTTTACTTAGGAGTGGCTTTTGTTCAGCCACTCTACCAAAAAGCCCTGATCAATAGAGTGCTATAGAGGTGGTTGTCCTTCGGGCAGGTTCTTCCTTCTTAACCGATTACTTAGTTTTGGATGGTCAGCTCTAGGAAGTCTTTTTCATTTCACAACGATGAAGCCCAGGAGCATCTTACTTAATCAATGAAAACTGTGTAGGTGGGTAACTAACACACCGTTGGTTGATCAATGTCACTGTGCATTGCTCAGTTACTTTGACCTGAATCTGAATCAAGCATCTCAGTTGCTTTTTCTTGTATCCTGCTTGATATGTTATCCTGCACTTTTACATTAATGTTTTACTTTCTTGTTTGCACATCCGACGCTGTTCTGTTTCATGGCATGTTCTTCGCTCATCCAAGTGTATGCCGGACACCTAAAATGAATGTGTGGATTCATACTTCATATATGTTTGGTTTAAAACAAAATTATAACACAGAGAACTATTTCAGTAATGAAAATGTGATCTAAACAGAACCCAGAGTAAAAATCTGAATAATGCAAACATTTGTTGAATGCTCAGTTCAACATACTGAAATGCAGAAATCAAAAATCTGTCTGCGTTTTAATTCTCACAAAAAGATGGAGATGTATACATTACAGTAGTACCTGATGCTCTGTGGGCTTTGATCCAATGATGCATAGTAAACATATTACACACCTTTTGCAACATAGTCACACTGCTTTAATAGCGGGATGTGACACTGTTAAAATAAAATCTATAGTTCCTAATCTACTGTAGGACACAATCCAGAGAGTGAATGTGGTCAATATTACTACATTTTTACGTATTACTATGTTCTTTGTTAAAATATGCATGTTCTTAACATGTCAAATTGACATTTAGTAAAGTCAATATATTTTCCACAAGACAATTTATTATTGTAACTTTTACTTTTACTATGTCCGGTGTTTAACATGTATCGTGTCAATGTACATAAAGTATATGGCTTCCTCAAGGCAGTGTTAAATATAGTATGGTTCGTTGTATCCTGTGCATATTACAGCTAAAATAAATGCATGCCAAAATAACAAGAATGAGAATGGGAAAGATGTTGATGAACCGTCAGATGGAAGCTTATTTGAAGGATTCTGAAGACGCCATCTGCCTCCTTGATCCAACATAAAACGGTGGATGATGGTGCTGACTACATAACCATGATTGAGCTCACCGGCGCCTGAGCTGCACCATATTGATTGCAGTTTAGGTCTTCAGAAAATTCTGTCTCTGTAGAACCTGAAGAGAGGAAGAGAGGTAGTGAGTGTGCTAGAGTGTAATAAACTGTAGATAGCCTTGCCCTTGATCTATCACTGAAATGTCAGACATGGTATTCGCTAACATGCTAGCTAATTATTTGTCACCAATAATCACAAACATTTATGGCTTCATTAAAGGATAATACTGTAAAATCCAGAATCCAGAACACAACGTCATGCAAGTACTGTAAATAGCTGACCGTCTGTACCTACCCTAAAACGCAGCTAGGTACAGCTTTTATCTACCGTAAATGGTAACCAACACAACAATACATATGCTTCTAGCTAGCTAGCTTGACGCTCAGTAACTTAAGCTTACCATGTTTTGTGGTCAACCCCCAGTCAATTCCTTTTGCCATCTTCAAGCCTTTGTTTCTTTCATCGTTTAGATACATTTAAATTAGGCTGTAGTCTGATGCAAAGTTATCCAGCCACCATGTAAAACCAGGTCAGTCACTGGCATCATGGCGACTACCAGAATAGTGTATGTTCAGTTTTAAAAAAACGAGTAAAAGAAGTCTGATACTTCAAAACAATAAAAAGGCAGATTAGGAATCAGATAATATGGTTGTCTACATCAAAGAACAAAGGTAAGCAATGTACTCATATCAAATCCATTATAAAAGCTTTAACAATAGCAAGGTATTTTGTTTCATGTGAAAGCACTACCACAATTATTAAAAGCCAAATATTTTGATAGTTGGAAAATTGTTGGACAACATCATGAGTGTTTTGGACATCTTTTACATTGGAAAAGGTGACTTTTTTACTGGTCTGGGGCCTTTTATGGTCTATGAAACGGGATGGTTACTGTGCTTTGTATCAACCTGCCGTATGGTTGTTCATCACAGAATGACTGCAGTGACCAGACTGACAGAAAAATAATGAAAAACACACTCTGTCAACGCAAAACTCTGCGTTAATTAATTTGAACGTCTCCCCCTCTGCTCCTTTAGTGTCACTGCTGACGGCAGCTGTGCTTCACTACGTGGGTGCAACACATTAAAGGGGAGGAATAAAATGAAATCACAGATGAAAAATATCCTAATAACACTTACAGTGAAGTAAAACTAGTATAGGCATTACCTTTCTCTCAGTGCTCCTATTGTCAACTATTGAACTAGAAAGATAAGGATGGAGCTTCTGATTTATTACTTGCTTAAAACATGTACCAGTTTATAAAATCTTGAATTTTGATAACTTAAGATTTCTTCTTGAGATTTTGAGATCTTGCGTATAGGTAAATTTACGTCTAGTCACAAACCTGATCAACGGTTTAGTCGTCAGCTTACTGCAGTCTCCTGTGGCTCAATTTATTCAGGACTGGCTGCGACTTGCCTCAATGAAATATTAAAGGACGGGCCACACATTCAGCCATCTTTATTTACTGAGGAACCTGCGCCTACCTTTGGCTGATTAAAGATGGCAAAGGTTCATGATGATGGTGGCCCTAATGAACTTACCACAGACACCTCACAAATTCACAAATAGCTCTGTTATACATTTTTGTTATCGGAATTGGCACAGTATATGATCCCAATTCTAGCTCCAATATAAAGACATTAAAAACGTAGATTATGTTGATCTATTGATCCGTTAAACCATGAGGCTAGTACTGAAACAATGAAGTCATACTGTATCTGAATTTGTACATCTTTATGCACCTTCAGCAGTGGACACATTAATCTCTCGCTGACAGTGTTGAAATCACAGGGTCATCGTTGTCCATCATGATCTGTTCTAGGTTGCACAGACAGACCTGAATCATATTTATGGTTTCATTTGTACAACCTGTCTTCGAAACCCCATGGAAAAACTGAGATTTCCTCTGGCCCTAGACAGGGATATGTGTCTGGGTCATATTGCAGCTGTGTATCCACTGTACAGTGTCCAGTATCCAAGCGTATGTCACTAAGAGAGAAGCACCTGTAACCTACACCTAATGCTTTTACATTATGAAAGAACACAGTCAACATTTTAGTGCTCTATCTTACGGAGCATTCAGATGCTGAAGCTCTGTTATGCAGCTTTATCAAGGTGCACATGCATTATTAGTCATTGATCTGCAGTTTTACTAATGCACCTAACAATTACACTAAAAGCCCAAAAGAGAACACAGCCAACATATACAATAATGCAAAAGTATAACATGAATACATGGATTCATACAGTAAATCTGGTTTAAACCATTATCTGAACTCACAAAACTATCTTAGTACTGAAGATCTGAAACCCTTAAGTCAGAATAGTGATATAATGATCTGACATGAAACAATAAACTGAAATGTATAGAAAATGAATCCCTTTAGAGATTTGTCTTTTCTCACAAAAAGGTAGACATGCTGTTTTTAGACATTATGTAACAGCAGGACTTGATGCTCTGTCATTAGACCACCTGATATTTAAAAAAATATATTACTCATTTTATTGCATCTTATCCAAACGGCTCTAATAGTGTAATGTGGCACTACAGTAGATATGTGGCACAGTAGATCTGGTGGTTGGTTGGCCACCATTGATGAAAATGTTGCAACATTACTGTACCAAATTGTCTTTACTGAATTATTCCATAAATCAATGAATGAAGAAACTAATGCATTAGGTAATTAAAAGTAATGTGGCCGGAGATGTTTAACTAAAATCATTAATTACGGGGACATCTATATTAAAGTCACATAATTGATGGTATTTGGCCATTTGTCTAGCTGACTAATGCTAACTAATGCTAGAAGCTAGATCTAGAAATTGTCTGTCTAGTTAATTTGTTGTCTATCCTGGGCTAGTGTTCTACCTGCTGTTGAAGTAAAGTCTCCCTCTCTTGCTCTCCTCAGTCACCAACCACTCTAATCATAACATCGTAACACTGGTAGAACTGCTTCACAATCGTAACATTAATGTCCATTCTCCATTTGTAAAGTATTTACTGCAGATTGCATATTACCAAGTGCTTTTTGTTTATGAATGTGGGTCGGTGAGACATATACCACTTGTTTTATAGAGGGGTAAAAAGGTACTGTTAAAATGCTCCGAACAGATGTGGCCTATAGGAAAAACCATAAAGCTCTGCTTTGAATGTAGTGATTTGAAAACATAGAAGGATGAATCACTCATGATCTCCAAAATATGGAGAGAATATGTGCTATCCATAGATGCACACACTTGAAAGATTAGTTAAGCTAGCAAGTAAAGGTGAAGCTAGCATAGCTAAGATATAAGCTAGAAAACCACAATACAGTTTCTATGTTTTGAATGACCCAATGTTTTACATTTTATTATTTTGCAGCATGTACTGCGAAAGGGTGTTTTGGGGATTTTTCACTTGTTGTTCCTTCCAGGTTTTCTTGTATTCCCAGAATGACTATGACTTGGTAAGATCATAGACACCCCGACGTAGCCTCTGCACCCATGACAAGAGTCCGATGGTCCGTTTTTTGCTTGGCGAGATGTCGGTCATTATGGCCAACAGACACACATGGTTTCCAGAGTACTAATTCCAAAGGCTTGTGGTCTGACTCCACCACAGTTTGGTGACCATACAGAGGTTGTTGGAAATGTTAACGCTCAAAGAGAACAGCATACAGTTCTTTTTCAGTTTGAGAGTGGGTTTCCTCGGTCTCGTTCAGTGCCTTAGAAGCGCAGACGACAGGCGTTCTTGCTGTAACACAATTTCTGAACTGGAAGCATCATCCTAGTCATTGCGATGACCGAAGGAGGTGAGATCAGGATCTGGTTCTCGAGTGATGAGCTCCTTCATCTTCTGATACAGTGTAATGGGTTGAGTTTCATAAATATTATCTGTTTTCCTTTAGAGGTTGAATTAGTGGTGTGATCAAATAAGTCTGGGGACAAACCTAGAAAAGTATGATCAACCCAAAGATAGTCTCTAATTCTGTCTTGTTTCACCGCGGATGCATTTCTTGTATCACCATTACCTTTTCAGAGTCTGGTCTACCCTCTCATGTCAGTTAGTGTCTTAAATAGAAAATCTCGGTCACTAAGATATCCTTGTCTGGGTTTAGCTTCACCCCTTTTCCTGTGCATTCTGGCTTTCGAGTTGGCGTCATGCTCTGTCTTGGTAAGACTGTATACCAGGATATCTAATGGTGATTACACTGCTGACAATCTGTCTTTGGAACTCATCTTGTGCAGATATGATCTGGAAGGCTGGTTAACATGGAAAGTTCTTCAGGCATTCTAGCCCAATGATCTCATGCCAAGTCATCCAACATTAGTAGTTGATAATGTGGCCTCTGTGTGTCCTCTGAATTGCCTTATTCCAGTCTGGAGGGTCAAGGCCTAGCTTCTGCTTTCCTGTGCATGGCTTTTCTACCACCACCTGTATATTGACCTGGCCTGTAGGCTGAGTCAGCTTTTCGATTGATTCTAAACATCTCCATTTCATCCAGCTCCTTTTTAGGCAGCTGCAGAGAGTGAATGGTATCAGTATCGGAGGGTGTACAATTTGAGTTGCAGAATGGTGCAGACAGATATGTGATTCCCCTTGAAGAAGTCCAGTACCTCCAAAAAGATCCGAAAATTCTTCCATAATGTCAATAGGTTTCTCTGGCTGGACATCAACAACGTGATTTGAATTTAGACATGCTCGCAAACAAAGAACAGGTGGAGATTACATGGTGACTGTCAAACAGAGTGGGCTGTACTGAATGTGTATAGGCCTGAGCTCAACCTTCAACAAGGATATAATAACAACATTTCTACCACAACATCTGCAAATGAGATTGCATGACCCTTCTGCTTTGAGTGCATGACATCCGTTTACTGAGTGTCTGCTGGATGGCGGGCCTGGAAATACTTTTCTGTACATCGCGTAGAATGCTGTTGCTGCTACTGTATGAAGTTGGCTTTGGTAAATGTGTAAATTTAAATGTTTTACATTTTAAATGTGTTAATTCTACGAGTCTAACAGTTAAAAACAACAACATGCACATTCCTTGACTAGTGATATTCCTGAGACTGTTAGAGCACTACATGCTTTTGAAAATTTGTTCCATGTTCGCTGGATCTTCCGCAAAATTCAGAGGAGTTGTATTATTTCCTGGCTGCTTATAGCATTTATCCACTGTCCATGGTGCGCAATACCTGCTCTCTGTGATTTCCTTTTAACTCCATGTGCTGCTTGGATAGTTGCATTAGCTCTCATGCTAAACATGTTTTTTAGTTGGACTTGCGCTACCTTGTGTGTGCGTGCAATGTCTTTAGCTTTCTCCAATGTTAAATAGAAACCTTGGCAAAAAAATATTTTAACATACTATTGGTGAAATTGTGGCAAAAAGAGTCTGATCCCTTATCATCTCGTCACCATTTGGATAGCTACAGTCTTTTACTAGCTACTTAAACTCCATGACAAAATTAGCAAATGTTTCACTGGGGCCCTGCATTAAATTGTGTACCTAGTATCAGTCTTGGGGATAAAAATGACTTAAATTAGTCATAGTATATTTTGAGTATCTTCTTCCCATTGTCCGAAAGATCCCATGTATTGACTATGTCCCAGCCTTTTCCCCATTCCACAACAGTCTAAAACTACATTTCTCGACTTGGGATTTCCAATAAAGTGGTCCCGAGAACAATGGGCTGCACATCTTGGCCAAACGTCCTCGATACATCAAGTATGAATCCCAGTAGGTTCTCAGAGTTTGGACAGCAGTCAATCTCCATTTTCTACTCAGGATTTGAGAAGGTTTTTTGCAACTATCTGATACTATGTTATTTCCTTGTATTGTTTCTCTGTTAGTGTTAAAATGAATACTATTTTACAACAACAATCCTACCTGGCATCCTCATCCACCTATATATCACATGCATTTCTGATTGGCAAATCAGATCGCTCTAGTATATTACAACTGTACCCCCTTGTAGTATCTAAGAAGTCCTTACTGTAAAAAAGTAATCCGGCACAACTTTCTCCCTTCTTTTCAACAGCACAAGCTAGGGCACCACTATGGATGTTTTCTATGTTACTAGGCATGTAACAATTGAATTCATATAGACTACGTATGCAATTACATTAATAGGAACTTGGAATTCAAGATGTAACTTATGCAATAAATTCATTTAAAATATTTTGACAAAAACAGTGTCTCCCTTGAAAAAATTGTGATGTGCAACATAAACTAAGTTTCAAGAATCAGGTCATATATTTTAGACTTTCCAAGACAGGACAATATAGCGTGATGTGATGTTTTTCCCACAAAACCTCTAATTACCGCGGGTAGATTGAGCACTACGCTCAACAAAGTCTGTCAAAATGGGTTAAGCAAGGCCATGTTAAACATAAATATCCTCAAGAGGAAGTGATCTAATACTCCACTAGACAGGTTTGTGAAACACCATAACAGTGTTTCGTAGCGTTAGAGTGAGAAAATATCTTAGTGACCTAAAAATTTAAAATTCTGCTATAAACAGAACAGCAAGGTAGTGTTTTCACCCTTTTCCTGTAGCGCTCCCAGTCCCCGGCAAGTTGTGTAGCACAACACTTGATTAGGTGGTGCCACAACCCACCACGCAGTGTTTCAAAGCACCACAGGATGATGTGGATCAATGATCCAGCAAAGTTAAGGTTTAGTCTCCGTTAATAGATTGGCGCCAGAGCAGTAGTCACTACGTTTAGTGTTTCAAACCGCTTTGTTTCAGCAGTGAAGATTGCTTGTATTGACATATGATGTGAGGTCGTATCAAAAGTGAATGACCGTATGTAGCCTACTTCAGTTCCATATGTCAGGTTTAGAAGTAGAATTCTCTGTCACATTTACTCAAGCACCCGGTAGGCTTTTCAGGCGACTGCCTCCATATGCTGCTATTCTTCACACTTGAGAGCCGCGGGCCTGAGACAGGACAGAAGCTGCTCTCAGCAGGATTGCCTATGTGTTGCCTCCACGATCTCTAGGGCTCCCGCGTGCACTAAGAAGCATGTGTTTTCAGAACATCACACACCTGGCAGTACAATGCAAAGAACGTGTGTGTGTGTGTGTGTGTGTGTGTGTGTGAGTGCATGTGTACTCATGGGCATGCACGTGTGTGTGTGAGTGTGTGTATGTATGTACTGGACAGGGGCCAAACACTGTCTAGGGTACTTTTTCTATATCAGAGCATGCTATTGTCAAACAGTCAGGAAAACCCTCTCTTAAAGGGGCAGACCTAAATATACCGTGGACTGGAAAGCAGCTTTGTGCTTTGACTTCAGCATCCAAATGCTCAGCATTCAGAGGGGCAGATTAAGTCTCTCAGGAAAATTGACATTTGCCGCAGGCCACAAAAAAGCCAGCTGTGACGAACGAGAAAGAGTGCAAGAAAGAGGGAGAAGGTATTTGAATGGCACATTAATGTGGTGTTTCACAAAAGCTACAGACAATGATTTAGACGGAGCAGGCTACAAGTGATAAGAAGGTTTTTATTCATCACCAAACAAATTCTTTGGAGTTTTTATTGGACAAGTAATGTAGGCCTTTCCCTGATTTGATTCTGAATGACGACATTCTTTGCAACCAAAGGGTTTTGTTTAGTGGAGGCTGAGTATACTGCGACGTTGCTTTGAGAATACCGACTGAAACATGTAGAGCAGTGAGGAATATACATCAACAGTCTCAGGCTTCATTATGGAAGATGTTTTTCCCAGTAAAGTAATTTGGATGCATCCTAACCAAAGACATTGCACCAAATCTTGCTGATGGCTTGCACTGTAGGGTGCAATCAGAAAATACTTCCCCAAGTACGCAGTGGTTTACTATGCATACTTTATAGCCAAGTCTTCCTTGGATCCTGAAATATAAATCCTTGCCAAATTGCACCCATATGTTGGATGTGTGTTGTTAAAATTGACTATATTTCCATTTAGAGAATTTGCTCTGTCTTCCTCTAATTTGTGTTCTTTTATGTATTTGTTATTGTTTAGCCTTTTCTTCAAGTCATGTAGCAAATGCAGCTTTTTTACATTTGTCATGCTAACTAAGCCCGACCACCAGGCAGAGAGGCAAAGAGATTAATACGTAAATAACTTACAGTATGCGGATCCAATTGCTATGCATAGCAACTGTGAATTATACAAGTATACGCTGTTGCTTCTAGAATTATTGGCATCCATGTAAAAACATTGCAAAGAAACCATTATTTTTGTATTGTTGTTTATCAGCTTGAACTTTCATTGACGAGCCTAAAACCATTGTGACCACTTACAGATGAAGCAAATAACATTGATCATCTCCTAACAAGGGCACATGTCAAGGTCTGGGTAGGTTAGATAGTAAGCGATCAATCAGTTCTCGTAGTCAACATGTTGGACGCAGGAGTAAAGACCTGAACATCTTTGACAACTGGCCATAACAGTTTGGGTCAGAGCATCTCTAAAACGACAAGGCTTGTGTCCGCGGTGGTGTGTGCCTACTGACAGTGGTCAAAGAAGGGTGACCGATTGGCACTAGCGACAGGGCGTTGGCCACCCAAGGCTCGTCTATGCGTGAGAGCAATGAAGGCTGTCTGAATCAGAAAGGATTTTATTGCCAAGTAGTTTCACTACAAACAAGGAATTTGTTCTGGCCGTTGGTGCAACAATTAATACAAAAGGAATAAGGATAAAAACATTCAAGACCAGTGAACTGGGCATAAAAATTGTATACTCTGCATTAATAAATTAAAAAAATTTAGTATATATTTATATGTATATTTTGTCCAGTTGAGGGTTGTTTGTGTTTGTGGGAGAGGGTGATACATTTGTCCGTTCAGGGTTGTGTATGTTGGGAGCGGGCTTTAGTCAATTTGGTTCTAGGGGCATGTTCATGAGGCCTACTGCTGTAGGAAATAAATTGTTCTTGTGGCGGGAGGTTTTGGTCCTGACAGATCTCAGCCTTCTCCCAGAAGGGAGAGCACTGAATAGTCCATTTCCGGGGTGAGTGGGATCAGCCCCAATCCAGTCTGAAACGACAGAAGGCCTTCTGTGGCGCAAGTCACAGAAATGTTAATGATGTATACGGGAGGAATGTGTCACAACACACAGTGCATGACACCCTGCTGCGTATGCAGCTGCGTAGCTGCCGACCGGTCAGAGTGCCCGGGACGACACCTGTCTGGTGAAAGTGCCTACAATGGGCATGCAAGCACCGCAACTGGACCTCTGCAGTGGAAGGTTGCCAAGTCTGACTTGTCACGTTTCCGTTTACATCACGTGGACGGTCGGGTACAGGTTCATGGAGAGTCCATGCCTTGGTGGGTCGGCGCTGTTTTGGTGGCACACAAAGGACCAACAGCATATCAGACATATTTGTCGTAATGTTTTGGCTCATCAGTGTATATGCACCTGTAAGATCTGTGGGGCTAGCGAACATTAGCTAATATATCTCAGGAATATAGCAAGCTGGATATCTGTTTGACCTGTGGGGCTTGCATCATTGTCAATAATAATGCAAAGTCATTGATACTGTCATAGGATCTTTCAAAATATAAATGGCAGGACGTTCTATACTGTATGTTCCCAAAAGTCATTTCAATAATCACATGTGCTTCAAAATGAATTTTGGCATAGATAAAGTATCATGCTCTTTACCCATTGCTTGCTTGCTAATGGTAATTAGTTCCATTGTCTCATAATACAAATGTTAGTAGGAGGCAATAGTGGAAGGGCATCCATTAGATTCTACACAAAGCCTATTTGTGTCAAAGCACTGGGGCACACTTCTGTGCAAATGAAATGCAGGGAAGCACATATGTAATGTTGTCACATTACCAAGGGAGAAGGAATTGTCCATAGTGGTAGCACATTACATTTTCCAGACACATAAAACTCTAATAGTTACCCATAGCAGTGGTCTCTCTAGTTCTCACGAAAAGAGTGGATTTCTAATGTTTCCTCCCCAAGGGCAGTTAACATGTTCAGCTGATGACTCCAAGCCCACAGATATTGCATGTAATTAGTGCATATCTTCAGTGTCATTAATCTCATGCCTGCCTGCCCATGGGCACTCATATGGTGGAGCTGGTAGATTTCTGGCAGCCAAACAAGGATTAAAAAGTTTAATGTTACTGTAAGTGATCTTGTGGAACGTGAACATAAGTCATATTTTATTTTTTAGTTGGTAAAAACTGCACACATTTCAGACAATGGAGCCTACGAGTTATTTGAAGACTGGCAAAAAAGTGTGTGGAGGTTTCCTAATATGGACTCCTTATTCTTTCTCATGATACATTTGTAGGTCTTGAATACATCTTGGAATTTGTGTTATTGATTTCAGTAATTGTTTTTCATATCCTCAATAAATGAATTTCTACAACAGATATCCTTCAACATATTGGAAGCTGTAGGTAGAGGTCTAGTTTAAGATCATGCTAGGACACTAACTGACGTAAAGCAGCAAGCTGAAAGGGTAAACGATGCCTGGAGCCATTGAGAGCCTATTATCAGTCACTGGGTGTTTATCCATCCAATAGATTGAATCTTCTTTTTAGGAATATAAATGGTTCAATTTCCTATAAGTAAATATGGGTCTAAAATCACAGCGGCAACATTTTGAATGCAGAGTCTTTTTTAACGAGGAGAGTATATATAGATACAGGCTGAATTAATAAGGGACTATATGATCACAAGTAAGGAAACAAATGCCCAGCTTGAAAAATATATACATACACGGCCATTCAAAAGTTTGGAGTCATTTACATTTTCTGTCCATTAAAAATAACATCAAATTGATCAGAAATACAATGTGGACAATATTAATGTTGTAAATGACTATTGTAGCTGGAAACGTCTTGTGTTCCAATGGCACTTTGTATTTGCTAATCCAAGTGTAAAATGTTTGTGGTCATTAGAAAACCCTTTTGCTATAACAGTATGTTAGCAACTCTGGAAACTGTTGTGCTGATTAAAGAAGCAGCTATAAAATTGTCTGTTTTAGACTAGTTGAGCATCTGAGGTATCAGATATTTTGGCTTTGATGACTGGCTCAAAATGTCCAGAAAAAAAAACTGTATGTATGCTATTCTATGCGAGATATTGCCCAGAAACTGAAGATCTGGTACAAGGTGTACTTCCCCTTCACGGAACAGAGCAAACTGGTTCTAATCAGAATAGAAAGAGGAGTGGGAGGCCCCGCTACACAACTGAGCTAATTTGAGAAATAGACACCTTACAGGTCCTCAACCGGCAACTTTATTAAAAAGTAGCTGCAAAACACCAGTCTCAATGTCAACTGTGAAGAGGCGACTCCAGGATGCTGGCCTTCTATGTAGTGTTGCCAAAAAAAGAAATATCTCAGACTGGCCAATAAAAGGAAAGAAATTATGATGGGCAAAAGAACACAGACACTGGACACAAGAAGACTGGAAAGAAGGACAGCATCCTGGAGTCACCTTGACGTCTGTTTAATTTCTAAGGCTAAGTAGCAAAGGGCTCATCATTACAATACTTATCCTTTGTAATAACATTTTTGTTGTTAGTCATGTTTGGACCTTGTCCATTCAATTAACGCAATAGCTCTAGCTAATATCGATGGTAGTTATTATCTTCGGTTCTGCATTATCAAAGTTTTGTAGAATGAAATTCATGCCCGTGTTGGCTGCCTTACTCATGTTGCCCTGACTAACAAAATCTAGCTAACAAGGACTGAATTCTCCACAAACTAATATAGCTTACAAATACAATTTGAGTAAATAAATATAGCTACTCTTAAAGTGTTACCTGTCTTGGAGAGGTGTTACCTGTCATGTGTTACCTGTCTTGGAGAGGTGTTACCTGTCATGTGGTTTCACATAATGGATTGTTCTAAATTCATCTCAGGAACTCCAGACATTCCACTTCCAGAATCAACGGCGACAATGTTAACTATGTTAACGTTATCCACTGTAGTTACAGTAAACTGGCTTCTCGCTATTACTTCATCTTAGTCGCTTACGCCACAGTAGTTGGTTTGTCTAAAAGTGACCTCAACCTGTCTCAGAAATATCACCACTCTCTTAATAAAAGTTAGGTGCAGTTGTGCGGCAGGTTGATTTTAGCATGGCTGACGTGAACCATGTGACACAGCGCAGGGAAAACGATGACTCACTGATCCGGGTGGAAGCATTTTGTAACTGCACTATTTGCTCTGAATTTTTTTTATTGGTTCTTACTTACTAGTAACCTGCATGCAACACACCCTAAGCTTCCTCATTAATTCATTATGAGAAAGTAAATGGTTTTGGGGGGTGGAGCTTTTGTAAAATATTGCCTGTGATTATCAATGCTTCTTGTCAACAACATCTGTCTGTTTAATTAGGATAGAATAGCTTGTCTGTCTTATTATAAATCAATGATTGATTTTGCTAGGTGAGACTTTGCTTTTGAAAGAAGATTTTAAATTGATGACTGTGACCTGAGTGGCTCATTGAAGCAGTCTAGAAATCACTTGGAACAACAAAGTCTACACTGATCTTCATTGTGGGCTTAGTGTGACGTTATATAGCTAGCTAGCAGAAATTCCACATTCAACTACTGATTGAAGTGCAGTGACATCTGCTGACCATGTAAACAATATACAGTATAAACAGAGATTATTCCATGGGAGAAAAAATGTATTAACATGCATTGATGGGGGATCCTGAGTTGTCCAATAGTCTATGTCACTGCCTTGTATTACAACTGCATCCTTGCATCCAGGTGTCCTGGTTGCATTACATCCACAATCCCCATTGTTCCAGCATAGGTTGGGGCAAATTGGATCAGCGCTGTCTGTTGTGAAAGAATGGGCTGCTTTTTCTTATGTTCTAGCAACCCCATGTCATAGGTTGGGTGCCTGTGAGCACAATGTGGTTGTTGGCTCAGGAATATTTTCTCCGGCAGCTTGTGTCTACTAACAAAATGTTCTCGCTTGAATGAGCAGGTTTATAAAGAGGAAACGGCTTGGCAGGATGTTCTTTGGAATGCACCTTTTCATATTTTGTCTCCCAGACCTGCTGTGGAATTGTTGAAACAAGGTAAGGCTGTAACACAAAGTGAAAATCCTGGAATTGGGTGCCAGTATGTGTACAGAGAGCTGACTCATCTTGCACTCAGAGCATCAAATACACAAGAATGTAGCTAGTTATACGTCACATGTTTTATTCAAATATTTTTTTTACATGAAACATTCATTTGCAAACTCTTTCTCATCCAATGTAATTCTTTTATTCCCACAGGAGTTGTAGACAAATTGCAGACTAGGAGCGTAGCATTAGCTGCAGTACAACCAGGGGTCAGTTCAGAGAAAGCATATTTATATACATTCTTACTTTATCGCAGTAGCTTCCTGTCATCTTTGGCATGGACTATGGTTCTGTCTGTTTCTGACTGCAGGGGGTTCGTTCCCACTGCAGCACCCACCAGTCTGCATCTGTAAGAGGCAGCAGAAGCAGCAGTTGGGAAGTGTGGCTCTCTGTGGCCCTTCCATGAGAGAGCCCAGCCGAGCGGGCCCTCCCACACAGACGCTGAGCGCACAAACAAAAGGGACATCCGCCTACACTATGTTGGCCAAGTGATTCCCGGCTCACGAAGCAGCGGAGAAAAAAAAGCAAACAGATTGAGTGCTGTGTGATGATAGGGAGGGGGTGGTAATTTTGCAAAATACCTGACTCATTTTCTCGAATACATTTTAATGCTTTTACTCAATGTCTTTCAGGAAGTGGAAGCAAAACTCCCACGACTTTAGGTGTCCAAAGTGCTATGTTGTTTTGTAATGATGCATACACATTGTTGGTTAAGGCAGACTCTTAATTGACCTAGTTGAAAGGGCTTCGTATCCTGCGGAGAAAACGTTCTTTGACCCTGTGCCCTGGTAGCACTTCTCAGCAGCTAAGATAGTGGATCAATGTAGAGGATCATCAAAGTGGATCAATGTACAGGTTGCATGCTCACTCACATACAGGCAGGCACACACACAAACTCATTTTGTTGTGGTTTAATGATCATCAAAGGGCGTTGCCTCCAACTGTGCTAAAAGTTTTAACAGAATTGTATGTGTCTATTAACCACAATCTCTACATATCTCCTGAGCATTAGCTTGACGTAATAATCTCTGTTCATTAAGACATGACTTCATTTATGAAGTCCTGTTGAGTTGTAACTTTTTAGAATAATTACTTTCTTCCTTCATTTAAAAATAGCAGTTTGAAATGTTAATATGCCAAAGCTGTTCAGTCTAAGCTGTAATAATGACTTTCTATCGCAATTTGCTGCTCGGTTGAGTTGTTGGGTGAAAAAAATCTGACAAAAGTGTATTAAAATTAATGGACTGTGCTTTCTGTTACATAATGAGCGTATAAAAACACTATTGTTACATTTAATATACTGATTTATAAACTGTTGGTTTAATATTATATAATTCCTTGTAATTGACATGCCTTACCATTGGATTTGAAATGGACTTTCAATTTATATGTCTGGGATTCTTCTGCCAGTGTTATGTAACAGACGCTTGAGGGGAGTCAGACACACTCAAAGAAGATAGCGCTCTAATTTAACACTTTCACCTTCCTTTTAATGAAAGACAAAAAATAACTCTAAGACATTCATATCTTTTGAAATGTGAAGGAAAATACCTACCCTTGACGGTTAGCACAGGGGTTACGATTGTGCTTTCAAGGAGACAAAGATAAGCCCATGCAACAGATGGGAAATGAGATCATCCTGTCCTAGTCCTAAGGACATAAAACAGTCAGTAAAATGGCCTCACCTCACCTGGATCCTCATTCATCTCCATCCTTTACCCTCAGAGATGCTCTTTGCATTTCATCTGAAGCCATGCTGACTGACACTGCAACACCTCAACAAGCCTCAGTTCTCATTTGAAATTGAAATTCCAAAGTTGTATCAGGGAGATTCTGTCTGAGGCTTGATTTCTTAGAGATATGTGAAGTGACACGGATGCTTCCTTACGTATTCTCAGCAGAGGCCTCTCAAGGATCCAGGAGCTATTTCCCACCTCACTCCACAACTTAACACATCTTCAAACCACAGCCTTCCTGTATATGTAGCTTTCATAGGTAATGCGTTAATGGAGAAAAAAATTCCCGGGCTCCTTCTGGCTTTTATACTCATATGCCATGTCAACATGAAACCATGACATTATATTCTTAAATTGCATTGATCTCATTTTCAGCAGTCTGTTGAACTGCCTTCCAGGGCCTGTTTGCTTTAGATCTGAGTAAAACAGTTGTGAAAAATCTCTATCCTCTAGGCTAGTGATGTTTCCTGATGTGAAGGAAACTCATTGAAGATTTGACAGAAATAATAGACATTGAAATATTGGGGCCATGCTGGCAAACCTTAAAAAAGTATAAGTTCAAACACAATTTTAAGGATCAGTGGAAATAACTCACCTAAGTCGTTGCACATTATACAATACCACGTTTTAGCAGCTGCTGTGACATGCAGTCAGGGTAGGTTGGATAGGCAGCACTTTCCCTATGATAATTAAGTTTCCTGATATAAGCAAAATATATCAAGTACAATTACAGTACCAGTGAATAGTTTAGACACCTTCTCATTCAAGGGTACATCTTAATTTTTACTATTTTCCACATTTTATAATTATAGTGAAGAAACCATGAAATAAAACATATGGACTCAAATAGTAACCACAAAAGTGTTCCAGTAGAGAATTTTACAGTAGCCTCCATGACAGCTTTGCACACTCTTGGCATTCTCTCAACTAGCTAGACATAGCTGAGTAGACCAACAAAGCTACTAGAGGAGAATACTTTGGTAGAGCGTGGGTGGGAAATTACACACCCGGTGTAGAATTCAGTCGTTCCACAGCAATAAACGGAGAAAAAGAAAACTATTGTTGTTCGCAAAATCATAAAACTGTATGATAAAATGTAGTATTTTGTCAATTGTTTTTAGTAAGCATAATTTTAGGTAAGGTTTTGGAGTACATGCAAATATACTATCTTTCATGTCAGTGAATAATAATGTTGAAATATATAATATTAAATGGCAATGTTTATGGAAGACAGATGAAGACTGAGATAGTATGACCCAAACACCAGTGTGTAAAGCTTATCCTGAAATCACCTGGAGAAAAGACATTTTGGGCTTTAGTTTACCTGTTCTTACTTGAATCATGGTAATAGAACCACATCCTCAGTACATCATATATTAGCGAGTGGGCCTTTAACAGTAACGGGTCATCAAATGTCCATGGAGTGGGAGTCGAGAAAGTAGCCTACCATTCGACAAGCGTGACATGCTCTCTGCATAGTCACAAATGGACCAATCACACAGAATGTTGCAGTGTCATGCTATGTTTTCAGTCTGAACTTACCACATAAGAGTAGGAAAACTCCACTTACACTCCAACAGGTAATTGCTAATAAGAAACATATCTATTAGTCTGAGCAACCGCTTCCCACACGTGGTGACTTGGGATGTCACTTAATAAAGTATTTGACTCTGTTTCAACATTTTATGCAGTTAAATGCAATCGCAAACATGATTCATAAAAAACGATCTATGTATTCTTTTCTATATAGTTTTCTTACAAGCATGATCTGCACTTTTACTTTACAGCTATTTGGCTTTTAACAAATCCACCTTTCAAAAGGCATTTACAACAGAATCTTTGACTTGAAAATTCCTACCTCATTTGGTTATGAACGCCGCAGCATAGAGGAACATATTAATTTTTTTACAACAATACCAGCAACATTGTGAATCCTGAAAATTGTAAATGGTTTAAATTAGTATTAGTACTATTAATAATTATAATAATAAAAATTGGGTTTGCAGTTCAGAAATCACAAGTGTTTCAATAAGAGAAATGAGAAAGGTGTGAAGGGGTACACTGGGCAACTACGACATGCAAAGAGCGTATTTAAAAAGTTACCTGCTGTGAAATCATATGAATATTAATAGCTTCACATCTGTTGAAGCCTGAGGGACCCATGTGTCAATGTAGAATGTTGCTGACAACATAATTAGAGAAGTTGTATACATTTGTGATCAACTTTTCCTAACATAACTTGCTTCTTTCCATTTCCTTTACAATACTTCTGAGACATCAGTTCTTCCTCATTCCATCTGTTGCTGTAGCATATTATAAATTAATGCTGTATATTAATTCAATATTGTTATAAAATCTTAAGCAATGAATCTTATGTAACAGAATTACATGAACTACTAGAGGATGATGCAAAATTTTGAATTTGGACAGCAGATTTATGATGAACATTTTTAAGATGTATATTTTTTTCTGTATCATATCAAAATGTTTTAGGAAAGCAGGACCCAGAAATAGATTTTGTGTGCTGAACCGTACTTAAAATATTACCAAGTTAAATGCAATATTTACTACAAAGCTTTCAAAGGCAGAGTGATTGGACTGTAGTGAACCTGTCATAGCATATACGAATAGTATACCATTCTGTAACAGAAACAAAATAAGCTAAGACAATTATGTAAAAATAAATCAGCAGCAGTTAAAATAACATGTCAAACCTTTCCATTCTAAATTATGCATACATTCACATAATTTACTATGTGTGTAGCGTACACCTTGTGTACTTGACCATGATACATTTGTATCATAAAAATACAACGTCTCATCAGAATTAAAATGAGCCCATTTAAATGTCATTTGTAGAATCCAGAAGCAACAACTTCCTCTGTATTTGTTTTTTCACAGAATACTAGATGAACCACCAATGGTAACAATATTTCTCTAAATCACTTTGGAAATTAAAAGCAACCCAAAAAAAAGGAGTATTCTCAGACAGGGTTTGTAGAGGAGAGTATACCTAAGCTGGGATTTGTTTATTTGTCCATCTAGAATACATCAAGTCTTCTTGATTTTGCTGCTGGCATTGGCTGTCTAATCCAATGGATGTTTTATAAAACTGTTGTCGTTTGTGACACAAATGCAATCATCAGTCATGCTAGCCTTGACCCTTTCAGGTAAGATCTGTCCATGATCCAATTTACTGAAGTACATCATTTCTCTATTTGCATGGCTGAATGGTTGCCTCACATCCATATTTAAACAAGTTTTGTTAGGATCTGCAGTAATTCCCTCTGTCTGAAATGTTCTTCAGTATACTCTGGGTGAAACATTTATGGTTGAATTTCACCATATTAAAGCATGTAAAAAAAACGAAATCCTCAGTCCTTATTGTGAAGTTAGTTAATTTGTATCTGGTGAGGATAACATTGAACAAACTTACCAAGGAATAAACAAAACCCTTCTAGAATTTTTTGCTTTTTTGTAAAGTTTTGAAGACACAAATGAAGCGTAGTCTAAGACATAAAATAAATAAAGCTTTAATCTTTGTTGGTGAAATTTGCCTTTCTGGAAAATATTATGTTAACACCTTGACCATGTATCAATATATCTGCTGGTAGAAAGATTGCTAAAAGACATTTAAATGTCTGTATCAATCAAGGACTAACATGGAGGCTTTGCAAAATATCATTTGTTTTGTAAGTTCCAAAGTCCTATAAATATAGAACTAATGGAACAGACAACAAGGCAAGTCTATTGCAACAAAAGTAAATGCTTGTCACGTTCTGACACGGCGACCAGCCGTGCCAGTGAATCCAACGCCCTCTCTCCCTCATGTCATCTTGGACACCTGTTTCTGTTCATTATTGTTCGCACCTGTTTTCCCTCATCACGGACCCAATTTAAGTTCGTGCTTCCCCGTTGTATCCTGTTTGTCTTTGTTTTGGTTATACCCCAATGAAATGTAGTTATGTTCTGGTTCCATGTTTTTTCTTTGTTTCTGACAGTACGACTCGGGAGAGGCAGAAGTATTTTCCCGATATCAGAACCGGATGAATTTAATTAACTCAAGATCTACAAGCAGGTAGAAGTCACCATTGATATTTACAAATAGAGGAAATCCAGAAGTTCAATGTTCAAAGTCTATTTATCAAATGCACAATTACACAGTGTCATACTGAACAATTAAATTGCATGGCACACGTCATATACGTAGTCAAAATGAAGAAATACATAGCAAGTATAGCAAAATATAGCAATAATACACATTAGTGTAAACCAGCAGTAATTTTAAAAAGCTAGGCAAAGCAACCTATCTTCACATAACTTGCTGAGGTTGAAGTTCACACTCACCTCGCTGACATCCCTGCCAAAGGACAGAAGCTGTGTGTGGTGGCTATAGGAAATAGTTTGCTAGTGCCAGTTTGAATTCTGCCAATTCTGTTGTTTGCACTTGCATATGCAGCTTTGCAATAGCGGTATTAAACGATTCCGTTCATGAATTAGTTTTTCATTCAGTTGATTATAGATGAGAAATTTGTTAATATTTGGAATGCAAGATTGAGAGGATTAACAAAGAAATAATTGTCACCTATTTCAATTTTTTTAGCAAATATGCCATATTAGGGATTGGCACATACAATTAAGAGACCACTGCATTTTGAATGCTTCTGTTCCTCTCTCAAAACATTTCTTTTCAACTTTTTTGGAAAGGAAAGTAAAAGGTGCAGTGGTCTGTTAATCTTTTCTGGAGCTGTAAATCACAAATGATGTGGCATGGCAATTTAGTTTTTCTCCACAATATACTCTGGTAATATCACTCTGGTTCATGTTGAAGGTGTTGTGGACAGGTTGTTGTCTCACCTGTCCACAAAACACTTTTCCAGCGCGCTACAGGTTCTTTTAGGAAATATTTGGGTCATACAGTTCTTGAGGCTAAATTATGTTTTCACCTTGTGCAATACAGTCTATAGATTTGCTGGTGAAGTTTTCGGCAGATGGTGGTCTCTGAAACATCCACCCTGACCTCCTGGAGAGTTTTCCTGATCTGTCGGACAGTTAAAAAAGTTTTTTTTTTTTTATGGTGAGCATTATTTGGACATTCACTATGAATGTCTTACCAGGCGGGTTGCCATTTCTGGGCTCAACCTAATGTACCATAACTGTTTTTTTGCATGCCTAATGTTCTGGCTATCTGCCTGGTTGATGTATTCTGATTTATCTGCCTCATGATAACCAGGTTGTTATGCATTGACACATCTTTGGCCTATATTTTGTCTGAACAACAAGACTCAACTGAATTATAGAGTACACATTGACAAGACTTATACATTCACTAATGAGGAAACAAACACACCTGCCTACTAAGAAACAACTGTGGAGCTAATTGTCTAAGTATTTTGGAACTCTTAAATGGGATGACTACGACAAAATGTGCTGACAATTACAGTAAATACTGAAGTCATTTCAAAACCCTAAAATGTAAGATTACACCATGGGTGAGTGTAATATTTTAAAACACAAATTCCTTAACTTTCTACTAAAACAGTGGCTGGGGTGAAGGCTTTGTTGATGGTTACACTAAGTATCGACCCTAATAAATGGGTACATACATGACTACTCTAAGGTTACTCTAAGGTTTTATATATGATGCTGTTAGGTTTAACTGCCTTGCTCGGGGATAGAACAACACAGCCCTTACTGTTTCAGGGATTTGATCAAGCAACCTTTGTTGTATTCGGATACAGCACGGCAGATCCAAACATCCCCTTTGACACTTTGGCACGTGTCAAGCCGTGTATACTGAAAGCCTCGCCAATGCACAGGATCAGTTCCATTTGGATTTCATTTTGTATGAATCAAATATCAACAAAAGAATATCTTAAATGGGCACGGGGCCCTGGAACATTCCATGCTGATTCAACGGACAATAAATCATTGGACAGAAGTTGTGGAGCACCACAGGGACCGTGATTTATGGTGAGTAACATAAATCAGCATATCATGATCGCAGCCTTGTATTGGCGAGCAACACAGAACAACTCTTAGAGATCTTTGGAAATTGTTTACAGTATCACCGTTGATGTATATACTATATGTGTATACACAGATATATAATTTCACTATCGTTTCAGAGGCCTTGGTAATGAATCCAGTTGCTTCATCCCTCCTTGGGCATGAATCTGGTGCCAGAATGTGTGCAGACAGGTGTGAGGATTGTATAAACAGTTGCACTGGCTAGGAGTCCAGAGGATCCTTTGGTTTCTCAGGCAGCCAAGCTAGTAACGAAATACATTCAAATGCAGTCTACTTCGCTCAGGTTCATATGATCTTTAATGCAAAGCAATATGAAGGCTAAGTCTTGATTGATGTCCTTTGATCAACATAAATTATAAATCTCTTTGTGATGACACAGTCTGGAAATATCCTAAATTCTTCCTCAAACCCTGTTTTTCAATGATGCCCTACCTATCTTGGATGCTTCACACTTGATGTTTGAGATTTGAAACTTAATACGATGTTGTCAGTTGATGTAAAGGAAACTGCACATGCAAGCATTTTACCCACAATTGCTTTTGTAAACAAAAACCCATACTGAGCCCTGTATTCCATATAACCCCTTCAATCCAGACAATGAAATGTCCTTGTCCAATACACTGTCTCAAGCTGTCGCAAGTATTGTCAAACACAGGCCCTGCAAATCTCTGAACCACCCAGGACAGCAAATTCTTTCCTGTTATCAGGGAATGTGACATTTAACCATAAAATACATCATATTTTACCCCTTTTGCCCTGCAGCTAATGGTGAGAGGGAACATGTGGGAGGTAAAAGTGACCAAGGCATTGCGCCCAGGCACTTAGCCAATTTTAATTATGTATGGCCTGCATCTGCTGTCAAAATAACCCTTCTACTTGTTCTTTTGTAGGAGTATCAATCTGAGGTGGGCTCTATTTACAGACATGAAGCACTGCCCCCACTGGGGGCCCAGCCCCTGGTCTTGCTTTACCCTGCAGTCCAGAGGAACTCAGGCTGTTTCGGACCTTTTTTCCATCTCCACCTAAGCCTCAAAAAAGCAATGTTCATTTCAGAGTCTTGGGGGAAGAGCAGTGTCAACAGCAATATTTTTTTCACTTTGGTATCTACAGGGAACATGGGTGATTTTGTAGGGGTTGTCTGACTGTGATGCATACGTAGTTACAGCCAGAATGTTGTGGACCTTCCCCACCACCAAGTAGACAAATCTAAACATTCAATGATGTTAATTGAACTTTTGTAAGTGTTTACAAGAAGCTGAGAACATTTTCTGCCAATATTAGTCCAATGTTAAATTAACATGACCGACTATGACTGGAAATATCCTAAATTCTTCCTCAAACACAGTTTTTCAATGATGCCCTACCTATCTTGGTTGCTTCACACTTGATGTTTGAGATTTGAAACTTAATATGATGTTGTCAGTTGACGTAAAGGAAACTGCACATGCAAGCATTTTCCCCACAATTGCTTTTGTAAACAAAAACCCATACTGAGCTCTGTATTCCATATAACCCCTTCCACCCAGAAAATCAAATGTCCTTGTCCAATACACTGTCTCAAGCTGTCGCAAGTATTGTCAAACACTGGCCCTGCAAATCTCTGAACCACCCAGGACAGCAAATTCTTTCCTGTTATCAGGGAATGTGACATAAATTAATGAGACTAACTATGACTGTAAATATCCTAAATTCTTCCTCAAACATGGTTTTTCAATGATGCCCTACCTATCTTGGTTGCTTCACACTTAACGTTTGAGATTTGAAACTTAATACGATGTTGTCAATTGATGTAAAGAAAACTGCACATTGCAAGCATTTTCCACACAATTGAACTTTGGTAAGTGTTTACAAGAAGCTGAGAACATTTTCTGCCAATATTAGTCCAATGTTAAATTAACGAGACCTACTATGACTGGAAATATCCTAAATTCTTCCTCAAACACTGTTTTATTAGTCCAATGTTAAATTAACGAGACCAACTATGACTGTGGGATTCTTTTTGAGTCTAGCAAAACGACAGTTTAGCCCACTAAAGCAGACAAAAAATCCAGATACTAGCAAAAAAACTAGCAAGGTACTACAACATTACTCAATGAGAAGGTCAACTGAAGTGAAATACTTTTCCTTCTAGCTTGACGTTTTGTATTATCAGCAAGTAGATAATGGCGTATGTGAAACATGATCTTATTACCTTTTGGCCATGTTTGTACAACATTGCAAGTTAAATACACTTTAAAAACTGAGAATGTCCTTTAAAATACAAAACTTTTTAAATAATTTAGCATACCGTTAAGAGAGGTATAAATAAGCCCCAGTACAGCAGTCTGGGGTAGAAAATACAGAATAAAAAGTTTTTCTGCCCCAAGGCTATATAATTCTGCAGGGAGCTTTGGGTGTCTAATGTTTTTGGTGTCCTGTTATGTTAAAACTCATACCCTTGGACACACCTCAGGACTAACAGCCACAAAGGGCTCATAGTAAATCAAGTAGCTGATGATACCTGATGTTTCCGGTTGTCACTCTGCTGATGCCATCTGATTGTTCCTGTCCTTGTCCACTTGGTCATGAAGCGGACTTAGACATGTTTTAAAGACTCATGACACAGCCCACATGCATTTATAAAGTATTACAATGTTTACTCTTAAAATGTTTTTTACTCTTAAACCCATCACAGCCAGAAGAAGACTGGTCACTCCTCAGAGCTTGGTTCGTCTCTAGTTTTCGATCAAAGGGAGTTTTTCCTAGCCAATGTGCACTTATTGCTTGCTTTTTGGGGTTTCAGGCTGGGTGTTTGCAAAAGCATTATGATGACTGCTGATGTAAAAAGGGCTTCATATAAAACATTTGATTTGATTGATTGAGAAGAGTATATTGCAAAGCCTGAACCCATTCACAAGGCTTTTTCAAGCACCACCATCTCTCGCTATCAAACATAGCCTAGACCAGCACAGTTTCCACATCCGTCTATGCAGTAGAGCACCCACTTCCAAAGGCCCAAAGCCTCTTTCAACAACCTGTAGGCAACAACTTGCAGTAAACCACCCAGGGGATATACATGACCATCTCAATTCAGTATCATTGTCAGTTCAATATTTTGCCACTCAGTCATCCCCAATCCCTACAGCTACTGCCAAACCTTAAACCAGCCCAACTAAGGCTAGCTGAAATGTATCTCGCTGCCTACTCGGAATTGTCCCAGCCATCAGACTATTCTACTCCAGGTTGGTACAAAAGCAAGGGGAGCTCAGCCTAACAATTACACAGGCTCTAGCAACCATAATTCCTTTAAATTCCCAAGCATATTTACATGCTTAATTGTGTAAAGGTGGTTCTGGTGGCTGACATGTAGAGACAGAATACTCTGTTGACATACACTTACAATGGAAGATGATAATATAAAGCAGTGGTGATATATATGTTAACTAATATGTATAACATATTATGTAATATACATGAAATGCAGAAAGTTGTTTTAGTAAGAAACAGTTTCATCAGATGTTGGGGGTTGGTGGCTGTTCACAGATAATCCTACAGTTCAAGAAGCCAACTTCTCCAAAACTATGAAATGAACATTTAATTCTCTAAAAGCAGCTCTGGTACACATTCTTGTAGCAGTTGTGACGGCTTATTGGCTGCATAGTAGGGGTGGCACCAAATGAGGACAGAAATGTATTATCAATAGAGATGCATTGCCTCTCAATTTCTACTAATCTTTGGCTTTCTCAACATGCATGGCAGGAGTATATAATACTGGCAAGAATGGGCTTGTTTCACAAGATATGGACATGTAAACAATGGAATATCCACTGCAAAGCTACAACACCGTACTATACTGAACAGAGTAAAACCATGATGTCAGGGTGACAGAACTTATTACTAGATAGAGAGATAGCTTGAACAACTATTGATAGCAAACTAGGCATTCTGATTCACAGATTGTTGGCCTCAGTAAACCATTCAGAAACCATACAATGCATTTCAGTTTTTCCTTGCAGTGGGCAGATGCAATCCCAAATATGACAGAGGGGGTGAGGATGGACTTAAGATTGATGCACAATGCTGGAACAAGATTGACTGGGAGGTTTTACTGTTTTTATTTACCTGCCTCAAGTATTCTTTCTGGTTTATTACTGTGATGTTCTCCCACATGAGGTTGTTGGAAATAATACTCTCTAAGTTGGTATGATTGGCATTAACAATACATTTCTAGAAATGCTTTTTGGTTTAATTTCCTCCTCTACAGATTCAATCCAAACTGATATACTGAGGATCTACTGGGCCTTAACAAATGCATAACAAGTAAACAATAAAAAAAAAAAATCACCAAAAATGTTTGAGAGAAGCACTAAACCGTTTAAGAATTTGAGATTATATCATCCAAAAAATATATAATACTCAAACTTACTCAATGTTTCACTGCCTCTTTCCAGTAAATAACATAATCACTTATTTATTGCATCCAACATCTACTGTACAGCAGCTATAACTCAAAAAAATCTATGCTTTTCGATGACATCCCTAATGAATCAAATAGGCATTGACCAGAGTAAGCGGAGTAAGGGACAGGGAACATCATTTGGTTAGAGCGAGGAGCAGTTTCATTTTTTTGTTGTTGCAGCCACCTGTCCGGCTCCAGTTTTGCTCCAGCACCAATCTGCCCTGACCTCTTAAGAATGCTCTGCCAGCATTTTTTATTTCCTTCATCAGAAAGTGTTGTCAAAATTTTTTGACAACACTGTCAAAATGCTTCGTTTTTCGTCTCTGATAGACTACTTTAAAATAATATTTTGAAGAAGTAGGCTTGAGATACTTAACACAAGACAGATGTGCTGAATAACTCTGTACAACGGACCATAGATAGGACGTGTTGCCTAATACTTATGGGCCCCACACATCCTGTCCATACCTGCTGCTAGGAGTGGCACATGTGACTGTCACAGGATGGATAGGACCATTAACCATAGGTTGGAACATACCATGGTCTATTGTAGGATAAACCTTTCTTATTGGAGGGTATTTTATAGTGTAATGGCTGGTTATTACCATTGGCTGCCTCCCTTGTAACATGGTATAAAGACTGTGTTCATTCTGTATTCATTGGAGAGTGAGAAAGGAAAGAACTACGGATGGTTAACATCGTTGTCTCATGCTGAATAAAGATGTCTCTCACCTGACTTCTGGTTGCATTAATTTTGTATGGATATCACATCGACGGAAGCAGACAATATGTTGGCCTACCTAAACAGAAAATAAATAAAGCAGATATACACTGAGTGGGGAGCAATTTTAGGTGGGAGGAGAGATGGACATTGAGTGCTCAGAGAAGCAAACTTCTGTAGAACTCAAGAGTTCGTAGAGACTGCAATTGCCTACTGGTAGAGAGGAATGTAACTAATGGACGTCATTGCTAACACTAATAGCCACAACATTCATAAACATATCAAAGGATGTGATAGCTACAGTCCCAAAAGTGACAGCCTACAGACTATACACAAATCAGCATGTACTATGACTACTTCCCATTTCAAACACTGTTTATATATTTCAGTACAGCCACCCTTTTTTCAAATAACAATTGAGCTCAAAATAAAAGCGGTTTGATTTGCCTGATGTTAATAATTTAAAATGCAGCTTCAGTTTGACATTTTGATAATTAGTATTTTTTTTATTTACGTTAAATCTCAGTTCCCACTTCTACTGTTGAAGCATCATCCCTACAGGCATTTTGATCAAGATTAAATGCCTGAGATTTATTTGTCTGGCTAGTTTCTAGTTGCGTTCAATCAAGCTAAGTTAAGGAGAAGCCGTTGAAAATGGGAAATCAACTTCATTAAGTGCACTAACAATAAAATTCCTTACAAAACTATTCAACTGACAATTTAAAATGTTTAGATTTTACTCTAGAACATCCACTACTGACCTACAAAGTTAAGGTAGGCACTATTGGGAAAACAAAAAATATCTTATTTTATCATTTTGATGCTTAATAATCAATGCATAACACACTTTAAAAAATTAGGTACATTTAGGAAATCAAGGTACTTTTATAGAGTCTTGGTACAATGATACGTGAAACACTAATGATCATTATATGAAACAAAAACAGCCTGTTGTCTGTACTGGATGCGAGAGTTCGTGAAACACTGAGTGACTCAGTCTGTAAGTGACAGACGATTTAAATGAATACCTTTATGTTTATTTTGTACACTGCCTGTGGCTGTTGCTGGTGACTAGGGAGCTTTCAGTAAGCTAAAACTCATTAAAAGCAACAAAATTGAGGTCCACTGTGTCCCAGGACAGAGTTTGCAGTCTTGCCATCCTGTGCATTGAAAGTCAGTTAGCTACAAAGGTGGACTTCAATGACTCGACTTTGCTAGCAAGAAGGCTCGGCGCTGGACTCTCGGTGAGTAAGGCTGAGCAAGGGACACCAAAAGCCTTTTTAATTTCCATATATTTTCCATTTCCTCTTTTACAGCTGCTTATTTTTTAGTTGGTCTATTAGTGCAAACATCTGATGATGATATTATTCCTGCTGTTTGGTATATCATTCTATAGATGCAAATATTAATTTATTTAATTGAAGCAGTTAATGCATATTTAAGTTGTTTTAAGTATCAGTCTTGCATCATGTTGTGAATTCCAGTGCATGTATCACGCCGATACCCTGGCCCCCCTGAGTGGGGCCTGATGGGATGTTTTTTCATGGGGCCCAAAATCGCTGCTGGTGCCCCTGGTCACGTATGACCGAGAACATGTCATTTTTAACATCAGTTCAACCAAAAGGCTATTTCCAATAATGTATTATGAGTTAAATACAGTCAGAAATAACTGGCTTTATTTTTACACCCTAAGAGTATACTGCTATTAAAATGGTACTTAAATACTATTTTAATACTATCTGATGCCTTGAAGTACAACATCAATAGTTCCAAAGCACACTGCTCATAAAAATGTGGGGAAAACCTAATCATCACAGCATAACACCAAGTCAGTAAAATGTCAGGGATATCAATCTGTCCAGTTAGGAAGCATAAGAGATTGTTAATCAATGTCACTGGATTTAATGTAAATTAAAGTGACAACAAGTGCACTGGATAGGCAACACCAAGACAACCACCAAAAGAGAATGGTTTTGCAGGTGGTGGCCACAGACAATTGCTATCTCCTTATCCTTCCTGACTGATTCTTCTCTAGTTTCGTTTTCTCCTAGTGTCCTTGTCACTACTGGTAGTATGAGGTGGTACCTGCAGCCCATTCAGTTTGCACAGGTAGTCTAGCTCCTCCAGGTTGGCACATCCATACGTACAGTCACAAAAAGGTTTGTAGTATCTCCCAGTACAGTCTCAAGAGCATGGAGATACCAGCAGCAAGACCAATATCTGCACCTTTATGATTTAAGTGTCCCCCTAATTATTTTTTAGCAGTGTAATACACTTTAACTATAGTGATTTTTTTGGTTTGGGATGCTATGAAAGGATTTTATATGTTACTTTTAGGTGGTGCATATTTGGAAGCCTTTTTGCTGGCCCACGTAAGTGGAGCCGGATAAGAAGAGCGAATGTCTCTTACTGAATGAGTGAGTGACTGATTGACTTACTGACTGAGTACCCCTTCTTAAATAGTATAGTGGTTAGCAAAGCGGACCTGCAAACTATAGGCTGCATGTTCGGATCTCCTCACAGGCAAAGTGGAGTGTGCATAATGAAATAGTCCGTATAGACGAAAACTTCACTGGTTAAAATCTCAGTATCTACATTATCTATTTTTTTCGATTCTCTGGTCTTTTAACTTGATGAAAAAGTTTGTTGTCATTACCTTTATTGGTAGTTATTGTGTCAATGACAAAATTGTGTTAACAACACAGCCTTCCACGTGGGTGACCCGAGTTTGAAACTTGAGAGGGCAACACTTTCTATTGCAGGCCGGCTGAACTACAGTTGGCTTGCCTGGTTTCTGTTTTTTCAGTAAATGTTTTCTTAATTGAATGTACGACTGAATTGTCTAA
The DNA here is from genome assembly GCA_016801105.1 of Esox niger. Lineage (NCBI taxonomy): Eukaryota > Metazoa > Chordata > Actinopteri > Esociformes > Esocidae > Esox > Esox niger. The sequence continues at coordinate 97,536 of JACXGJ010000073.1, read as the reverse complement.
CACTCTTCTCTGAGCCGTTGACACATGTTGGGCTCATGCCATCAAATGTCTTCCCTGTGTATTTATTGGGGCAACTAATTTGCACAAATAATAACAAATTTAACCCTCCGCTTCTTCTCTTTTGTTTTGTAGGAAAATAAGGTTTTGAAGCTGACACCACCACTGTTTACATTTTTAGTATAAGCTCATAGAATATTGAAATTATCCAATAAGCTGAAAAGGACAATGCAATATAGAAGACACGTCAAAGAATTGTATCTCTTCATACTTTTAAGGAAAGCCTTTCCACTTAGCTGAACAGGTTAAATATGAAAATTCTTGGAGGATCCTTATAGCGTTCTTCAAATTGAAAATCTTGGGGAACACTCCGTTAAACAATCTTCACAAAATGAATGCAAAAAAGTTCTTGAAAAGCCACCCATGAATAATTTATAAGGGGTAACCCACTGTTCAATATGAAGAACCCCTAAAGGGTCCTCCAGGAACCTTTTTTCTTCAGATATGTATCAATTATGGATTGTTATCAACACATGTTTTACTGTAGGGATAAGCCCATTATGTAATTGTGTCAGATTTTGTGTTGTCGTCTTGCTATTCCTTTTTGCTAATAGAAAACAGAAGCTTAAAACAGGACCAAGTATACATTTTGACTGTTAGCGAAGCAGGATATATGAAAATACTCCTCTGTGAATATATCCCTTGACTAATTTAGGAACTTTTATAAACTTATAGAGAGTAAAATGTGAGGTGAATCTGAACAAGAATACTTTTGTTCATAGATCCTATCTCTTCAGACAGTATATTTAAATGAATGCAAATGGGACTCCCACGAAATAAACTGCTTTGGCTCTGTGTCTGAACCCATCCCCACTCATTGCAATACCTGGAGTGTTTATGTAAATCATTCCTTACACCTCATTTAACCACCCAGAGTTATTTAGCTCATTGCAATTCTTTGGCGGGCATGGTAAATGTGCCATTAGTTGCTGCATAAAGATATTTTTGACTGAGAGATTCCTTCCTCTGTTCATCAGTCTGTCTGTCACTACGTTTGTCTGTCTCTGTTGTCACTGTTTGATAGTGCATTTTGTAGATGAAGTCCAGGACATTCAGTGAAGACCCTTGAAAGTACTCCAGTTGTCACACTTGTTTACTCGTAGCTTATGCAGTACCTACATTGCTTAGTAAGTCTACACAGTCCTTGCATAGTATTCAAATAGTATTTTGCTGCCTTCCAATGTAATCTCTGCCTTAAGATTAAACCTCTGTAAAGATACAGAGGAATGGACTAAGACCCTTCCCAATCTGTTCTCTTCATTATTTATATATATATATCTATTTGAAATCATGTTTATTAAAAAGCTGTTAATATTAGGATTTCTTCATGCATCTGGGTTAATGGCAGTTTCTATCTGTATGTGGTAAAATTTTAACGTGGCGATTATTAACGCATTCCACTCATCCGTTGACTTTATCAGCCCTATAGCATGGGAAATAAATCATCTGAGATATATGATACACAGCATTGAATGGGCTGATCCAACCACTTGTATTTGACTAACAAATAAATTTTTCTCTTCTGTATATTCAACTGTTCATTCCAGACAAGTGCATGATATCAGATATTTATTAGAAACAAGTGGGAGAATGTTAGGACTGCATACTCTGGTTAAATATGACTGAGCAATAAGGATTTAGGTCTGGATGAACAGGATTACTTGTTTATTATTAGGGTTATTAGGGTGAAAAACACATTTGAGAAGTGCAATAATCGTGCCCCTTTGAGAAACAAGCCCTCCATATTGTGGTAAAAAATATAATAATGATACAATAAAGCTATGTAATCCAATAAATGCTATGGTTACTGGCACTGTCTTTGCCAAAGATTGCTTTGATTCAGTTGATCTGATTAGCACTCGTTGGAGTCACCTTTTCATTTAACATGTTTCAACTGCGCTGGTTCCCTGTTGTTACGCTGGATATCTTTTACTAGGCTGGGAGAGTTAATATTTAAGATCTGTTGCCACTGGGCTTCAGTTAATATCAGATTCTGAGAGAGCAACACCTGAAGTAGTGTCTCCCACTTACTGAGATCGTACAAGCCTGAAACCTTTGTTTTCCCGTGTTTGTTTAGCTCTATTTCTAGTTTCCTTCCCTATCCTAAATTGTTCAGAGTGTTTATTTTGGTTTGCATTTATTAGGTGCAAATATAGGAACTTGTGTGGATGACTTATAGAAGACATTATACTGTTGTTTGACAACATTCACTGTAGTTGGAACTTTGGTGAGTGTCTCTCAGAACTCCTTCCAAACCCCATGAGGCCATGATGGTGTACTTCTTTTAAAGCCATTCATTTAAACAATTGATCTGCAATGGCTAGCAGCAACAGGGCAACCTTTATCTAAGGCAACCTGGAAAAACTAGTCTCAATGTTAGGGGTCGACCAGCTAAGCAGTTAACTGCATCCTGTGTCTAAATCCTTATCAGCCAATTAAAACTATACATAGTTGGACATGATTCAACAGTTTCTCCCTGAAGCAACATTACCATTGGCCTGTTCAGGCTTCTAGGTTTTATCTAACTGGTGTACCAGGAGTAAAGGGTTTTCTCCTCAAAAAGTATATTGCCCAAAAGGGATTTGAAATCATTGCAACCATCAAATTGAAGAAGATAACTTTTAAAAGTTCTGCGCTTTAATGGACCACGCCACCTCCGGGTACTAGCAGAGGTTGTAATGACTGAGCAGTAATTTGACAATACAAGTCATCTCTTTCAACCTCTAAAATATCTGGATGCAAAGGTAAATTTCATGTAATCCAAATTTTTTTATTGCAGAATATGCTAGATTGTGTTTTCCAAGCACAAAGGTAGGAAAATAACTCTTAGGTTAAAGCAAGCAGTATGATAAAAGACATTTCTCGGAGGGTGATATGCCGTGTGGTAAGATCAGAGGTTTTTCAGATGGTGACATGCAGTGTGATAAGAACAGATGTTTTTCAGATGGTGACATGCAGTGTGATAAGAACAGATGTTTTTCAGAGGGCGACGTGCAGTGTGATAAGCGAGATGTGTATCAAAGTACGTATGTTTTCATCTTTGACACACCTGAGCACTTCTTACAAAATGTAGGCCTACATCAACAACTTATATAATCAAAATCCTTTCTTAACAACATCAAAAAAGATAGAAGGTAGCCTGAATATTTTCATCTCAAAGGTTGCAAGGTTCAACCCTTGTCAGATGACTAAACTATCCTACTGTTCTAGAGCAAAACCGATAATCTGAATTTCCCCTGTAATATCTCTGAATAAGAGTGTCTGCTAAATGACTCATGCCAAATATTGTGATATCCATAGATTTATCAATAAAAAAAGTTACAATTCAGTATATTCACAAACCCCTCCACCCAACCTGAGCTGTTAACGATGACACTGGATGCTAACAAATTCTATTGGACATAGTTTAAAGTTAATGTTGCCTTGGACATCTGTACGTCTCTCCTACTTTCCAGATGTTGGAAGAAAATGGACCTGAAACATTCAGTGTCAGTAGATGCTTCATTATACCAATTCCAGAATTGGAACTAACCTTGCCATCTTTCCTCCTTAGTCAGAAAATAGGCTCAGCAAATACTTGGATAATTTGACTAAATATCACCAGAAATCTGCACCTGGCCTATTTTTCCTTATTTCCCTAAATGCATATAATATAGGCTACTGTCAGTTGAATAATCTTTTTCAATGAAGTCTACTTAAAATATGTCATGTTGGCTTTACTCTACATGCGTGAGCAGACATCCAGAGAACCTGTGCGGTATTCTCCCGTGTCCACTGGTGTCATTGTCTTTGAACAAACATGTCAAAGTAATGTATATGACTTGCAGTGTTGTTGTCCTTTTCCTGTTTACTTCACTGCTTCACTGACTTAGACGTCCACCCCATTCTTCCTTTAACAGAATAAAGCAGATCATTGCCTTCACAGTGGGTATGATCGAAGAAAACATTTCTGTGGGGTAACTGGTAAACCGATTAAAGACAACAAACAGGTAAAAGGTAAAATCTTGGTTAGGTAAACAAACAGTATTGCTTATGTTGTAAAAGATAACAAACAGTATCGGTTATGCTGTTTGTGGTTAGTGCATTCCTTTTCTATTAATCATATCACATTCAACCCAGGCAAGTTCATTCAAAAAAGAATCAGTCCTGCCTGCTAGAAGAGAATAATTTCTGCTTGACCGGATACCAAGAGAGGATCGAGGAATAAAAATGTCTCAGATAGACACCCTGATGCCTGCCTGAGGTGTGGAGAGTGTGCAGCTGCTGTGCCAGGCCTAAAGGCAATAGAGACAGCTAGGAAATGCCGTAACACTGTGAGCCTCGAAGTCAACAGCACTGACTACCACAGCACTGATTATGGTCAGGTTTCAGTGCTGAGGCATAGAGGAACAACGCCACTGCATATGTCACTGCAACTGTTTAACTGCTTGAAAAAATAATAACACAATTTTGGAGGTTCTTTCAATGAATGCCTTGTGCAAGTGGGTTGTTTGCATCATGTGTTGGATTTGTTTTCCATTTGAAGTGGACCGATACCAGTGACATCACTGATACCAGACCCCCAGTCACTGCTGGTTGCATAGGGTCTGAATTTCCTAGCGTGAACCGGAGCCAAAGGAAAACAGGCCAGTCCAGCAGCAGGCTACCCCAGTATCATAAAGCTATTAGGGAAAGTGACACAGTGCTCCTGCCAACCACACTGCCGCAGCAGCAGTAGAGCCATACTGCCTGGACGCCCGCCTGCCCGTGTCCGAGTGGCGAGTGCCGCAATGAGACGGGGGCAATGCACCCTCCTGCACCAGCTCCTCACACATCCGCCCCCTGACTCTGACAGGCATGCACCTCCACGGCCCGGTTGATGCGCCGGACGGCCCGCACTGGTCGTTGCCCGTCCAGCCTATGCCATCAGAGAAGACGTCAGGCTGCACTTTCTATAAATCAAATGTAAGATCCCTCATGGGAATCAGTGGCTGCCAATAGCCGTCCGTAGAGAATATTAAAGGACTTAACCCGGAGAAAACACATTCCAGCGCGGACGTCACCATTGAAGGCATCCACCATTTTAATGCAGTTAAAGTGGGTGGGACTTCCAAGTTCATTGGCTGAACTCACCTGATAACCCATCAGGTCATTGGCTGAGGCCATGAACTGGTTGGTCATGTGATCATAACTCCAAGCAGATCAGGAGAGATCAGCCAATGAAATACATATATACTCAAATTGACTACTTTTAAAATGGATTTGGCCTCGGTGGTGCTGCTGTTGCTGGAATAGAAGCTGTAATGGCATGAGTACACAAATGGGCCGTATTTCCATGGCATGAGTACACAAATGAGCCGTATTTCCATCTCTATGTATAAAGCTTCTGGATGGACCTGTTGTTTTTAAGCCTTTGATTAAAGTAACAGTAAAGATGTCTTACATTTAGAATTCCCTCAAAGTATTTATATAAAGTTCAATGAATTAGTGCTTCTATTTTGTAAAGATGAACCAGCGTATCTTTGTCATCAGCTTGCAATTATCCACTGTTGTCATTTCGGCCAAATTGACATACAAATTTTGGGGAAAATACTGAACAATGAATTAATTCAGAAATAATATACACAGTATAATACTTGGTCATATGAGTAGTTTTACTCCTTTGTGCACTGTATGTGCACACGCACCTATTAACCGTTCATGTAAACATTATGTGGCTGCAGTTCCTCCGTGAACAGACACAAAGTGACGCTCACATATAATACTTACATTATAAATATAATTAAATTAGATTCAATAATCAATTAGATTCAAATATATAATATATGTATGTACTTACATATACATTATGTATACACTACTATATGCAATATCTACTCGATTTAGAGGTGCACGTGACACAATTCAACAGAAGGATTTTCAATTAGCCTGCCCTACAGACAAATGTGTTGAACTCGTACTATTTATAGCCATGCAGTGACAAACAATCTTATTATCAGATTTAACTTCGCCCCAACTGGACTTCAGGATCAACATGCTTCGCCTGTCTTGTAGTTCTCTTCTCCGTTTCTCAACTGAAATCATAACCAGCCGATTATGGTTTAAACGTGGTGTCAGCCCCAATATGATTAAAAAAAAGAGCCCTATCGCGGCGTAATGGAAACTCCTGACTCCCGGGTCTGATCGGAATACATAAAGGAGCAGCAAGGAGTGAGCAATCAGGGCTCTGCCTTGAATTAATCACTCACTGTTTAATGGATCTGTGAGGCTCGTGCTTGACGCAGTTAGGAGCTGCAGCTCTTGTATTCTTTGGCCAACAGAATCCCTGGATTTTTCATCAGAAATCTGCTGCCTCCTTGAAATGTATTGGGGTTCATGGTGACATAGGGTTCCCGTTTAGGATCTGGAAAGGATAGAGGGCTGCTGCTCCTCTCTTCTAAGCAGGTAAGCGATTCAACATTTCTGGGTAGTGGAGGAATGCTGTCCTCTAATATGCTCCAATACTGCAGAACACAATCCAACTGTTAATTCTCAAAGAAATTCAGCGCGTTTCTGTCGTTTTTAATGATCTGCACATTACATTGAATGTCTGCGATATTAAAGTGTCTGCATTTGACCAAGAACGGCATAGTTTATATATGTGAGACGTGTACCGCTGGCTACGTGCGTTAGCAACACATTGCTGCATATAACTTATTAAGTCGCTGTGAATAATGTGGAACTGGGTTGAAGTTGCGTAGGCCAATGCATGTGAAACCCCAAGAGAAACTTCACGGTTACATTCTTAGCCTTAGTTAAGTTTGGAACGTATTTGTTTTATTCGTGAAAGAACAGATCGAGACATGTTAAATGTAGGGTTTACAAAAATTCAGAGCGCCCTAAGTTATTTCATTATAATCTGCCCCATGTACGCGTATTACCATAGACACAATCGTTTTAACCAACCACGTTGCCGTCCCTTTTAAACCTTTTTACCTCTGATGTCATGTCATGTTCCTTGTCTGTAATATGCAACTGAAAGTCGAAAGTAAAGCGAACTTACACAGAAAAAAATACTATATGGTGACATGTATTTCAGCACCACGGACAACGAACCGAACGGACCCTCTTTACCGCTAGAGATCGCCTTGAACCATAAAATGTATTTGTCTCATAGCAAAGCTTTATGGGTTCTCTGACAGTTATATGGCAACTGTGTTACTTTTTTATATGTCAATATTTTGTAATGAATAGAAGCGGAATGCGCAACTTGTGCACACGGCAGCTGACGCCAGTTACAATAAATGTGACTTAAAATTCCGAGTTTGCATGCAGGATAGTGAGCTACAAAATTGGACAAATATGACAGTACAGTCCAATGTACTAGGCGCGCCAGGTCTGCGAAGGAACAAGGAATTTAACCAGTCAACAGGGCTAATCTGTACCGGTGAGTATGGCATGACACAGCCTACAGTCCAATGATCATTCTCAGATACTGTAACATATATTGCTGCAACATGTGCTGTTAGTACCTGGGTGCAAAAATTAATCGCTAGCTAAGTAGTCTCTTGCATGCATGTCTCTGAGCATGCTAATACATGTTGTCATTCTTGTGAAAGAGAGGTGCGTGACGTATGCACTAAAGACCCAGACAGGCTAAGTTATGATATGGATTTTTCCCTTTATAAAAGTGACACGAAGAATTATTTTAAAAGCGCTGTTTTTTATTTAAAGAAAAGTATTTGCTAATATCCCGTGATTCATATCATTTTCCAAATAATTATGTGGTTGAACTAAAGCCCACATAGACAAAATCCATACATGCATTGCTCATACTTGGGACACGGGGTGTAGTCTTCATACGTGGAGCGTTATGTTGAATGTAAGAACTCATGTTTGTTTGCAAACATTTGTGTACAAGACAGTTTACAGTATGTTTATAAATATGTGTGTTTTTGTGTGTAGAAATTGCACAACATTAATTTGTTGAGGAACTGGTGGTTCACTTATAAAGATTGCCAAGACAAGACGCTCTGCTGATACACAGCAAAACATATGACAACATATTGAGCTGATGGGTTTACAGTGTTCCTGAACAGCGCGTTTGTAAAGTTGTAGAAAAAGCATACTAATTTATTAATTACGTAACTGGCATTTGGCTCATAAGAACCATATCATCATTTCCAAGGAAAAATGTAATATACAAAGCATTTAAAATATGAATAATTACAGAAAAACGTATATTGTTATTTGGTTTCAATTTTATGACAACGTCACCATTCACTTTTCACTGACAGGAGCCGCCTAACTTCTTTTTTCCAGCTAAAACTATTATTTTTCCGGTAGAGCTCTAACAGTTGTAAAACATACTTGCATAGTTCCATAGCTACTGTCGCCGGAGCTTTGCTTCACATTAGCATCTCGCATCTCTCTTTTCCTGTCCCCGTCTTCCTTATCTTGATTATGCAGCTTGAAGATTGAGTCAGCTATTTTGTATGCAAGTTGCCTTAGCTTGATTCTTTGAGGAAGAGAGTGAGATCGTGCTGCGGATACTGAAAGAGAATTACAGCTTCTCATGATGGTAAGGAGAAGAGGATACGAAGTTGTGCTATTCGATTAATTGCCATTGGAAAAATAAATATATTCCAGTAACACAGTGACTCAAGGCGTAACAAAAATACTTTAATAATAATCTTATTTTATTGGATCACTGACATACTGTGTACAGACGCGTTGCGTATCAAAAGTTATCCTATTAGATTTTTAGCTTGCATTCGAAAACAAGACCGTAAGGGCAGAGAAACATGAAACACCATATTAATTTAGGCGAGAGTGTTTGGCCATACGAGTGTGCTGTCCATGGTGCTGGCTAACGTAAACGTTAAAATGTGACAGGATCCACTCAGGACAGGACACGAAATACATGCCATTGATAAGGAATTGGGTGATTCAATGCGCAGCTGACATGTTTTAGAGTTTAGCTTTGATCAGTGAATATAATGCCAATACAATCTTAAATATCTACATATTGATAATAATCACCCAAAGAAATGATTTACATATTTGACTCTAGTATGAATCAGTGCAGGAATACTGGGCTTTTGGTGATTGTTATGGTAGTAGTGATGATGGGTCTGTTGGTGATAGTGATAGGTTGTCACATTTGTTAGTTTTGCAATGAAGTTTCCTTGTGCATACCTTTGAATACATAATGCCTCGGATTACATAACTGGCTGAGGAAACAAGGCAATCTTTTCTTGTTATAAACAAATAATGTCAGGTAGTACATGATGAGGAGTCACAATTAAGACAAAGGAAAACATGAATGTCTGGTATAAGTTATGGATGCCTTGTTCCAGAATGGATTGCAGGGCAGGATCTCCATGTCTTACAGACATTACTTAGGCATGGTAAACTGGCATGCTCAAACACAGATGCTCTGGGTATATAGTTAACAACGTGTAAAGTGTAATCAAAGAGACCAGTCACGCTTTGTACACAGAGCTGACAAACATATGGTACAACAGCATGCCAAAATATGCGCTTGCAATACTGTAGCAGCCCCAGCATCGCAACAACATTTGTACCCTTGTCAAGATGGCCTCTTAGTGGAATATCTTAGGGCATGGATTTACAGCTGCAAGGTCGGGGAGTCTTGTTCACTGTAACCCTGAGTTCTATACACTGATGCAACAGAAGTTTGTTGGTGCTGCAGTGAGAGCATTAGTTGGGCAACGTTAGATAGTGAAGCATAGGACCTAATATTGGCCTAAGTGCATCACTGTCACCAACACCATCTTGTCAAGAGTGTAAGACCTTTGTGTTTTGAGCATTCAGAGGTGAGTTATAGTCAAGTTAGTTAGCAATACCTATGCATTGTGTTTTGTCTAGTATGTGGGCAAACCAAGAGGTGATGCGTAAGAAGCATTACCAGTGTATTGGTAAGTTATGGGACAACAGACTGGATTCTGTATGAATCCGACATTTATTTGTCTCCATATTAACGCGGAGGAGATAATACGTGATTCGATTTCCATACTGTCTCATCTCATACTGAGGCGGTATAGGAACACATCTTTTTAATATGCAGGTTAAACATATTGCAGGGCAGGAAAGTGAATATAATCATGACATTTTGATATTCAGACAAAGTAATTGATTGGCACATGAGGGAGATGCCCATGGCACTGGTGAATTAGATTGAAGTAACATACGTGCTGAAATTCCTCTCCTTCAGAATAACAAGCATGATCTTTTGATAAATGGCTCTTATTAACATGAACATACTACAATCTGGATTCCTGTCAAATGGATAGACCTTATTTGTGAATAAAATGGTACATTTTAACAGTGTTCAAATCCCCTTCATTCCAGTCAGTATCATCCCTGGTGTTCTGTCATTTGGGGACAATACAAGCTGTGGCAGAGACTGCTCACAACACACGAAGGAAGCCGCCAAAGGTCAAAATGAAGCCATTTAAAGTAAACGTAACACTGCAGTTTGCAAACCGCAATTTAAAACCTGCATACTTTAAAACAATTACACACAAGTTCAATATTTAACTGAAACCTGCAGCCTCTCTACATGCCTTCTGTTTGAAAGACATGTTTGTCATACGGACAATGTTTGAAATGTATCTCAGTACAATTGAAATGCAATATAATGTCTTTTGACCGTCCCTGAACATTCAGTGGCAAAATATAACTGAAGGTTGATGACTTTCTGTATCTAATGCTGCCTGGAATTTGCAGATAACATGGAAATACAAAGCTGATGTCCTAAAGCTGAATTGGTTGCCCTTGGGTGCTGTTTTATTTCAATTCTACAAAGCAAAGATGGCACAATTGTCAAGATGGTATCTTTGAGAAAGCATACAATGTGGCATTAGCAAACTTCACCTTGAATCAGCAGCTTGTCTGACTCATTAACTGTGTACAGCGTTTACTGAGCTGTGACCTGGACCCATTTCAGAAAGCAATGTGTTGGCGTTTACTTAGGAGACTTTATTGAAGGTGGCAGAGATGGCCATTTAGATCCCAGATGCATTTGGAACCAGATGAAGCAAAAAATTGTTTGTGTGTTGGTACAAGTTTGCTATCAGTCTCAGGTCCAGATGTCTAAGGTTTTGTTCTGTGGTCATTTGTTGTCTACAGTTCACAAAGTGGTAATTTACTCAAAAACATTAAATACATAAAACATAGTTAAATGTCATTATGTCTTTTTAGACATTTGAATCTCTGATAGAGCCAAACCTGGTCTTTTTGGGCACTTATGTGAGATTTTGGACTCTCTTCACATCAGAAAGAAAAAAATACATTCTAAAGTTAATTTCAAGCAATTCTACACAGTTTAAAACATATTGCATACTGTTCTATGCATATTTCTAGGCAGATTATTTAGAAATGTCCTTCAATTCCACACATTTCACTGTTCAGAGAGGTTCAGAGAGAAATGTTGTTATTTTAAAGCCATAGAGAATGACTAACACAATCAATGCTGCCCCCTTAGATGTGTTTGTTATTCAACCATGATTAATACAAGTTTGAATAGCTGTCTGGATTAAATACAGATCTACAAAAATGTAGCTGATATGGCTAGTTGTGGGACTTTATTTGAACATGTAGTGTGCTACGTTCTCTCAGTAGAAAATTGATACCCTGATTGAGTAAAAACCCATCAGGATTCTAGGCAGCCATCTATTCAGCATATGGGCCGGACCGGTCCTGGCCTCTGGTCATACTGCACAACTCTGTTGATGAGGAACACGCCAGTTTGTGTGTTGATGCGATAAGGGGAAGTCACACAGATGCATTGGATTTGGAGTTAAATTGTTGAGAACTTTTGCTTGGCAGGGATTTGCTTGGCGGGGGAGGGGGGGGCGATTTAAATTAGTCACAACTCATTTAGGAGCACGAGACGATTAAAATCGTTACGGTGCGTCAGAAAAGACTCCACCGCGCAGTCCTCAGCCTCCTGCTCAACTGTCTCGCGCTAGACGAAAACCTTTGGTAAACAAACATCGCACAAGCGGCACGGCAGCGAGGCATGTTGACTGTTGCTCTCCCACCCTTCACTGCAAAGTAATTAGAGGGCATGGCTACAAAATACCACAGCGGCAGTATACCTGCAGGCTGCAGCGCCGCACGGTCTGATGAATGTCCCGTGCATGAGAACCCATTAAAACTGGTGATACATAACAGGTTTGTCAATGTGCTCACTTCAGAGCCTCTTTTATTGATCGGTGAGTGAACAAGAAAAAGTGCACGGTCTTTCCTTCCTCCCTTCCTTCACTGAATGACATACTCTCTCGGATGGTGGAATATGCATACGAGGCACACAGCAGAAATTGCAGTGCTTTCAGGGTGAAAAGGTCAACAGCATCATACAGAGGAAAGACAGAGTAATATATGTACATGCCAAAAAACTGTTTAAAATCGGGCCAATAATAGTCCATGCATTATTTAAAAAATACAATATAAAAAATGTCAGACTTAATCTGAATAACATTGACGCCTATCAAAAGCTTGTTTTTTTCACACATTATAAAATAATTACATCCATGTATGTAAGTGATATAAACATTGTTTTGAAACAGCACACTGTGAAGGGAATTGTCAAAAGTGTTACTTGTGCAATGAATAATGCATATAAGGTAATAAGAAAAGATAATCATATTTTTCTGTTGTATGGAACATATATGTTGACCACTGGATTTGATTGTACGATTCACCATTAAGTGATTGGACACACATTCTTTCTCTCTCTCTCTCTCTCTCTCTCTCTCTCTCTCTCTCTCTCTCTCTCTCTCTCTCT
>JACXGJ010000073.1:53069-84607 GCA_016801105.1 Esox niger | reverse complement strand
TGCATGAATGTATTCATGTTAAAGGTGAACTGTCAGTAAGCCTTTCAAAAAGAGACGTTTTTGAAAGGCTGTAGGCTATTTCATACTTCAGGAAAATGTATCTCTATTGACTGACAAGTCTAACATTTTCCCTTTTAGATAAGATTGGATTAATGATAGTTTGATGTTTAAAGGACGGTATGATGGTGTATGGCTCAGAACTGTAATATTAAACATAGTCTATTCTGTCTTTACAAGGAAGTGGCCTCCCAGCAAGTGTATGTAATACTGTACACCATTAAGTGTATGTAATACTGTGCACCATTAAGTGAATGTAATACTCTATACCATTAAGTGTATGTAATACTGTACACCATTAAGTGTATGTAATACTGTACACCATTAAGTGTATTTAATACTGTACACCATTAAGTGAATGTAATACTGACTCTGCAGATAGATTTTCCATAGAGTTCTCAATGTAGGTGGTTGAACCACTTTGTAGTAATGGGGGGGGTTTGTACGGAAAGGTGACTGTGGCCAACCTAGCCTGTCTGTACTGTAGCTTCTTCAAGCCGCGGAGGTGCCAAACCATCTTCATCATAATCAATAATGATCTCCCTCTTCGAATGTCAAGTGGCCACATTGCCTCAGATCTGCAACAGTGCATGCTAATGCATGTGTATTGATGCTTGTCTTTTGGAGATATAGATTCCATGGTGGATCAGATTGGGGGGTTGGATTTAAAGACAAGCATTAAGTCATGAAACCGATCATATTTATAATGCAGTTAATGTATAATTATTCATCTGTGCTTTTAGAAACACACTACTCACTTTGATATTTACAGCAGAGCCAAACAGCTGGGACAAAAGGTGTGTTTTAAAAGTGACGAAGTAAATTCAATGGAACAGGTGTGTTTTTATCAAGACAGCCACACTGCCATCTGGAATGAAATCTTCCCTCCCCCATAGCAAGGATTGTCCAGTACTCTGCAAAATCGTAATTAATGATTTTGTCTGCTAAACAGACTTGGCAAAGTTGAGTAAATCTGTTTAAACACTTTAGAGCTGTGAATTCTACCGCTGGAAATCAAGAGAGTGAAGGACAAAACACTGCGAAAGGAACTCCCCTCCCATTGCCTCAGAGAAAAATCAAAATGGCGGCACCACCGCAGCACAGCAGCAGACAGACACAGTGATGTTTCCTCCTTTTGAAATCATGTAGCTGTACTCCCACTCTTATGTAAGGCTCATTTACACCAGTGGCGTCTGGCCTGTTTATCAGTACAAATGATAAGTCCGCCCCATCTGACAAATCACAACGGGTTATTCTTTCAACTTCCCCTTTGTCCTATCCTGGTGCATCTGTTCACTACCATCGCTGATGGGTTATCTGGGGCCCGTGGATCTAAAGAAAATACACTCCCTTTGATTTCTGACGATTTCTTATCTAGCCCGTCATCAGGGAATGAAAGGGAATGTTTTACCCATAGGGGACCATAAATGGAAGATTTACTTAGTTCATTGCCCTGCACAAGTTACCAAGGGAGAAATTCAAGGATAACTCTTAGAACAGAGACACATAAAACCAAAGAGGTTCCTTGGTGACGGTGATCACAAAACGATTATATTTTCCTCCACAACGCTGTGCCATTTAAAAGTATCTAGCATCTTGATATGAATCATTGTATTGCTATTGGAAAGAGCTACCGGTGTTGATCTGAGATGCACTTAATCGGTTGAGTATGACGCATCTTCCCCAATGAAGAGTAATGCCTCACAGGTGTCCGTTAGTGATGAGCCATTTCCTTCAATGACAACCACTTGAATCCTCCAATAGGCCGCTGTGTGTCTGTGCTTCAGGGTGGCAAAAGGGCTAAATCATTAACATCTGCTCAGTGAGACTTACGCGCAGCATCTGTTGAACCGCTGACATGGCTGGCTTAAGTGTTTTTCCCCTTTCTCAGAAGATGTATCTACAAACAAACCGAAATGATGATAAATGAACATTTGTTTCAAGGCACCATCAGGAGGATATGTCCCGGTCAGTGAGGTGGTGGCCATGTGGCTGGATGAGAACAATTCTGATGGATGAGCTGAGACGTGGGCATGGCGGTAAACATGGGTGATTGTTTCCGCTGTAGCCCGGTTATCATCCATCATGGGTAATACAAGCAACGTTAGGGTAGCTAAGCTTCTATGTTGAGCCCCTATGAGTAATATTTGTCCTCTAAAGAGGTGCTGACAAAAGTGTCATACCAGGAGCAATTGACAGGGAGCTACAGTTGTTTCCATGTGTATTACCCACCTTCTTTATTCAGTGACTTGATGCTTTGGACCGGATTTGTGTGCGCACCAGTGAGGACCCTACCTCACTTCTAAGGAAACAATATAATTTAGCTAAAATGTATATAAAAATGTATTGACGGCAGACTGAACCAGGTGCCAAGATTGCTTTAATGCATCTTACTGTCTTAAAGCATTTCGGTAATGTTGCACCACGATCCCTGTTATTAACCCATTGGAGCTTCCCACTTACCTTGGCGCAAGTGTCCACTCATAATAGACTTGTTATAAATCATGTAAAAATGGCCAGTTATTACTGGGGGAATGAATTGATTGTCAAAGAGAATGGAAAGATAGCATTGTTACCATAGAAACCGACTGAAAACTTGGAGCAAACATGCTAGCGTCTACTCTAATGTGCCAGCGTTCACACCATTTGCTAGCCAGTGTATGATAGCACTTGTGTTGGAGTGTCTTAGCATGCCTGAGTAACAGGTTCAGATATCTTTAGTGTAATAAAGACAACTATAAATATTTCATGCCATTGCTTTACATTCCAAAACACCAATCTTTCAACACACTTCTGATGTGGCAATGATTGCATTGCTTTTATTATTTATGCTTAGAATTATGTAAGAGAAATATGTCATTACATTGTTATGCCGCGGCCTTCGGTTCTTTGAAGATTTCCATTGCTCCTGGTCTGATTGCATGTGAAATATGTAAAATGATTAGTTTATTAAAGCAGCACTACTGGTAACTGTTGTCTCAAAATCCTTTAACATTTTTCTTATTATTACTTTAGAAAAACATAATGCTTTTCCTTGTTCTTCTATAGAAATAGTTTTTGTTTTTCACTATTGTTTTGTCTGAGGTCTTTAAGAGCATGTAGACCATAGCCTAGTCATTTCCAAAGAAGTTGCCTCCCAGATGATGATCGATTGCAGAGTAATGAAGGTGGACACAGCATTGGGCTTTCAGGGCAACAACTTCACAGAGCAACACCAACTAAATTAAATCAATTTAGCTCACTATATTTTGTGTGGCCTGAGCAATGAAGTCAATCTCTTGCTTTGCCAAGTTTGGAGAGTGCTGTTGCCCAGCACCATGCATAATGACTCAGATCAGACTCTAGATACGTCTCTGCAGAACGTCTGCTATGTTAGGTTACCGGGAGACAAATGCATTTAAATATTTACATGGTGCATTCACCATGAACGAAGCCAAGTGTCACCAAATCAGAGCAAGGAACAAAATCTCCATGCATATAGCATTTTATTACCTCCCTTCCACGCCGGATGAGAATGTACAAACGTCTTGTCGTCATGTTAGGATGCTTTGCAAAGATCCCCTTTACCTTGTTCGGTAATTTTTTTGGGGGGCCGACAGCTGGCGAGAATCGTGGTGCTTCTCCAGCTGCAGTGCATCAAACTGACGGTCCACCTGTTGTCCTTCTACTCGCACACCCTGTGCTGCTCATTAAACATTGCTGCCTTTCAGGGTGCATCAGCTCAGCCCGGAGATCACCCGGCGTGAGACCACTGAGAGGAGGGAGAAGAGAGGCAGGCAGGAGAGACATGGATCTGGAGTGCCAGATTGCCCGGCCGTTGAGGTGTTATCCTTGAGATAAACATGGAGATCTGTGGAAAATCCTTCACGTCAATTATGCCATCGCACTTCTCTTAGCAAGACCACCTGGGTCTTTGTTCCGAGACATTTTGAGATTGGAAAGGGGAATGTAGAAGGATATTAAGGGGAGATACGGTAGGTGGAGAAGATTGAGGAAGGGCAGTTTGGATCAGGTTGCTGTCACACTAATGTCTTTGAAACATGATCTATTTAGAAAAGGCTGCTATAATCTAAGTATCAGTGTTTTAATCAGCCTTCCTGAATGAAATTGAATCTCCTCAAATTCTTCTGTTTTTTCTTTAATACTGTAACAGGGGTTGGACTAAACCATTCCTCTTTGTACTCACAGGCAGCAACCCAATAGCCATGTTTTCACACCTGGACACTATAATTGCATCTCTGGATCATAATAAAACACCTCTGATTATATTGTCTGATTTGATTCACTTAAATATGTAAATATTAAAAGAGGTTTGAACCTTGTTTTAACTAATAACACATATTATTTATTTATATATATCAGGGACATTACATGTGTGTGTATTCCATTACTTCTTTCCAGTATAATTAATGTGTAAACATCCCTAGAAATTAAATGGCAAAAAAGGGCATATAAAGTGGCCTGTAAGGTGTAAATGAGGTTGCCACATTAATCACACCACAGAAAAAAGGCAGAAAATCCAATTATTTCTCTTTGATGCTCCTATAAGATCCGGAGCTGATTATTAACTATAATCCCTTCTGACCACCATGAAAATCCACGCTATGCACTTCCCAATCACTGGGACCTAAATCATCTGTGGGGGGAGAAGTGTGTACCATGGGAAATGCTTTGCTTTGTCCCTTGTTATTTTGTAGATTTAATCTCGACAACTGTGTCCTTTACTGTCTCTGATTTTCATAACTAAGTAATTATACTAGATGCTACAGTCATGTGAAGAAGTTCTCACGCGGGAGAGTAAATTTTTGCCCACTGTTCTCAACAGTACTGCTTCAACTTGTTCATGTTTGAAGGCTTTCTGGCACGCCCTGCTTCAAGTCTACCCACAGCATTTTGTTAGGGTTGTGAGGATCTGTGCTATGACTTGTCAATTCCATAAACTTCCATTTGTTCTTTTTGAGCCACTCTTTGGTTATGTATTTTGGGCCATTGTTCTGTTCCACAATCCATGTTTGGTTCAGTATGAGATTTAGACAGATGGCCTCACATTCTCCTCAAGAATTCTCCAGAATGATGGCGTTCATGGCTGATTTCTGGTTGGTTCACCTGGCTGTTTGGCCAGAATCTGAGGCAGAAAAGCAGCCCCAAACCATAATGCCATCAACACCATGCTTTACAGTTGGTGTGAGTTATATGCGTTTTATAGGTGTTTTATAGGTGTTTTGTGTGTTGCCAAATTTTGAAATCTGGCATTGCACGCTAACAGTTCCACCATTGACTCTATTCAAAGCACATGGTTCCAGTGGTTTTATCAGGAAAATATCAGTTGTGTTTGGATTTTTTTTTAGCAGAGGTTACTTCCTTCCTCATCTTCCATGTAGGCCATGTAGACTCTTTCTGACAGTTGATTCATGCACTTTGACATTGACTGTGGCAAGAAAGGCCTGCAGATCCCCTGACATTATCCTGGGGTTCTTCAACACTTCTATGAGTATGCTTTGGTCTTGAGCTGAATTTGGTGGGACAACCTGTCCTGTATACTGTAAATTGCCAGTTGCCTGGACTTTTCTTCACCTTCCTTGTAAATGATCTGCCAGACAAAGAAATTATTGAATTGCTTGGATATGACTTTAGAATCTCTGATAGACTCATGGGCAGGGGTGGATAGAGTACCTCTACTCAAGTAAAAGTACTGTTACTCATCCCAGAATGTACACAAGGAAAACTTGAATTGCCACCTGAAAATAGTACTCAAGTAAGAGTAAAAACGTGCTTGAGTACTAGGTACATATTTTGCTCAATACATTTACACCGTAGTAATAAGGAAAAATTATTTAAGAAAGTACAAACGCAAACTGCATTATTAATGTTTGACTAGGCATTTGTTTCCCAGAGTCAGTCTATAGAAATGCAGAATAGAAAAACAAAAAAATAAATGATACCGTATTTCTATTATTAATCGGTGTTGCAAACAGGATTCTTGCAAATTAATACCATATACATGTTACTGGTAAAAAAAAATATTTATCTTGTGTAGAAATGCTCAATGCATCTCGTCAATCAAATTGTTGTTATTAGTAAGTCAGGTCTTGGGTGGAATGACTGACTGGATTGCGACTAAGCCTCCTGGTTAGCAGCAATTGCTTAAAACAAAAATCTAGCTAGCTAGACTGGGTATGTTGCTGCTAAGAGGGGTGGATAGTAACACATTACAAGTAACGCAAATGAGAAATTTGTACTTTTCTAGTTACTTTCTGGGGGCTGTACTCTTTACTCTTACTCAAGTCTTTATTTTTTAAATAAATTGTAGTCTTTAGTCCGTTTCACGTACTCTTTTATAAAAATTTTGTTTTCAGGAGTTTTTGCAAGCACAGACATAGCTAATCAAATGATAGACAACAACATGGAAAGTGATCAACTGGAGACGTTGATGAGGGAAATTCCAATCCCTGGCCACAGTTGTACGACATGTTTCAATAAAATTGAAAATAGGCAACATATTCAGCATGAAATGTTGTCTTTTTTCCCCAAAGACGCAACCATCTCAGCTTTCTAAAACTGATCATCTTACCTCCGCAAGCACATAGAGGCAAGGTTAGCGAATCGGCTTGCGCTGCTTAGCCAGCTAAATCCTATAGTTACGAAAGAGTAGATGAAACGGAGTAAACAGTACGAATAATGAAAATAATATACCTGAGTACGAGAAAGGAGTACAGACCCTGAAAAGTAACTACAAAAGTACAAATTCTTCTGAAACTGTACTTTTACTAATTGGCGTTACTTGTATTGCGTTCCTACCCACCCATGCTCATGGGCATCAATAATCATTATTTTGAAGGCCATGGATAGCTTTATTGATGTTGGCATGATTTAGACCATAAATCATGTGTCTAATCTTTATGAAGACAAGAGCCTCCCATGTTACAGAACTCTAATGAGATTATATACATTTTCACATATTTTGGCACACCCGAATTTAAGCAATTGCATGAGATGGCAAAGGTCGGGTGTACTAACTGCATGAGTCAATTACATTTCTGTTCATTAATACTTATTTATTAATAAACGCCTTCAAAGTCAATTGTCGTATGTCTGATTTGTTAAAATAGATTGCCTTCATCAAGGAATGTGTTTGGAATATAGTTCAAATATCCTTGTGTACAAGATATTTACAAAAAAAGACAGCCTTCTATGCGGTGTTCTTATTCACAGAACTATATGTGCCCTAGCCTTTGTGCTGTTAATTAGGCCGGTCTTTGGCTTCTCATTACCCTGACTGTTTAGGGACCTCCAACTGTGGGGGCACAAGGTTGGAATGACCAGGGAGAGATAGCTGTCTATCTGGTCTGTCTGCTCTAGGGCATATCTAAATGCTGATAGGCCAGTGTCGAATAGTGAACCTCATGACCAATGTAAGCATGCTGGTTACATTTATCAACTGCTCTGATTCCCACTCATTCTCTTGGAGTCTATAACCTTTGGGCTTTCACCTGCATCCTCTTCATCGCTCTCAGCATACCTGTCTTTTTCCTGTCCATTATTCCTCATGTCAACTCTGTTGGCCATAATCCTGTCTGATAGACACGAGCAGAGGTGTGCATGTGACACAATATTTTATTTAATCACTGTTGAAGAGAGGTGGCACAGAGTTTTCTCTCACACGATGTGAGGTGTGCAGAAAAATGTGTCTCTGCTTCTCATCTATTAAAAATGTGTGTCAGTCATTTCACTTAAGCAAGGGGCCAGTGGCGTGTTTAAGGTTTGTAGGGATGTTTGTGCACACTGGCTTTTTAAGGTAAAGTAGTAATATCAAAAGCCATGGCGCAATACTAGACTCCTGTCTCTTTCCTTGTTATTTGTCGACCTGGTAGGCCATTTGGACCATGCGCTCCACCCTTGCCTTTGCTGGTTTGGTTTTAGGTGGCAGGTGCCAGATTTGTACATTGAAATGGTTAGTGTCATTTTTATGTCCTCCTGTGTTTGCTTCGTTATGTTTTGCCAAGTTAGAAAAAGTCCTTTGAATGATAGGAATGAATCCAATCTCATTAGAAACGCTGCCAGAGGGAGTGGTTGTCTTCACACCACATTCAGTCAAAGGAGAACTGTCTCACTCTCTCATCACAGCCACAACAGGGATATTCAGGTCGTTGAACCAGTATGGGGAAGTCTGTTGATATGGTGGCCACTTTTTTTGTTGAAGATACCAATATCCACTGCTTGAAGCATAAACATGCAGACTTAAATTATGATATTCATTTACCATTTTCTTGCATGACTTTATTGTTTTCTGCTCCAAATATCCTGTATATTTACATGGCCCCTGAGTAGTTCTATGTACTGTCCGTCTGTCTTAAAACCCAAGCCTTTTGGGTCATGATTGTTGCCTTTAGTGTGTGAAATGTCTATAAAAAAAGTATAAAATAAATTAAACAAAGAAAGCAATTGTCTTTTTGTATGTGTGGCGGGGGCAGGGGGAGCCACAGGCAATAGCAATGTACTGGTAATGTAATGTAATATACATTATCAATATTTGTGTTTGATTACAAAATATGGACCCCAAATGTAATGTGAATGTTTAGATCCTAACATCATCAAGCTTCTTGAGCCCATTCACGTGAGTCTGGCCTGATTTCACAGTACTGAGAAGCATTAGCCAACAATGAAAAAGAGAGTCTCTTGTGGAATTACGTAACAGTGCCTCTCTCATAACGCTGGAGCAGTGACAGCTGTGAAACACCAGCTAGGCTGGGCCTCCTTTCTCTCTCTAATGCACACTCTGGATATACCCAGGCAACCCCCCCACCCCTACAGCCTGTCCTCCCTTTTCTTCTATTGTTTTTTCTATTTTTGCCGCCAGCTGTGAGATGTGCTTAGTCCGAAGGGTCAACCTTGCAGTGTGCGACGGTAGGCTTTGCTCGTTTTGTACGGCGTGTCTACTGGTTTAATACAGCACCGTGAATTGAGCAACAATAACATCCTTAGGAACCGCTATGGAGTTCCAAGGCCTACAGTGAGTAGAGCACGATAGAACCTCTGGTGATGATCGCAACATTACTTCAGGAGGCCACTGAGATCTCTGAAGAGATTTTGTAGAGACAATTGCCATGGATCATCCTTTAAGTATAAAGGCATTTAGTTGGGATTTTAGATATTTTTTTTGGGTTTCCTTCAGGTCCATTCATGTGGTAATTATCCATTACATAATGCAGCCAACTGTGGTTGTATAATGGAGGCACACAAGTGGTCGCTAACGAATTGCTGTGGTGGAACCTGAGAGTGAGGGGTCTCTGCATTTTCGAATGGCCTGCTGCGGCTAACCACAAGCCGTATGCCCTCCCATGCACTCATCTGAATTACCTGTCGCCATCGATTAGAGGGAGTCAGCATGGACGGAATCTTGGATTTTCTTGCTTTCAGAATTAAGATAAGCTCCCGCCTCGCTGTTTGTGATGGCCCTTGTTGACCCTCCTTGAGAATGTGATGTGAAAGCTGTTAACTCTGCTGTGGGTCCCCGTGCACTAATATCCTGCAGCCACACAGCGCAATCCTCCCCACCACACACACTCATCTGTTCATGCTGTCCTTTTCTCTCTTTATTCATTCAATTTTCATTTGTAGTTATAATTGCTGGCCCTTTTTACATGTCCTTTTTATTCGTCGTCACTATTTCTCTTTGCTCCTCTTATACCCCGTTTCACTTTTGGCAGTGAATTCTGAAGTGGGCAGCATGTCTTCATCATTTTGCACATGAAATTGGTTCAAAAGAAAGGTCAAATAGCAACATTAAAAATGATGAATTAGCATTAAAATTCATAATCCTATTGAAAAGGTAATCTTATTCTTCAGCTCTTTAGATATTATCAAATGAAAAAAGTTTTTTCACCATCAAAGATGCATTGCTTAAAGCAGGGCCAGCTCTAGACTTTTGAGGGCCCTAAGTGAGATATGGATCAGGGCCCCCCATCAGTGAGGTAAAAAGTATTCAGAACCCCCTAATGATGGCATAGTAATAATGTTTTGCAAGCGTTAGAAATGTCATAAAATAAAAAACAATTTGGCTAGTTTCTGGCAGTTTTGTGCATCTTCTAATTTTAGATCCATTCAATACATATCTACTCATTTTGAAGAGAACAAAATGCAGTTTTCAAGCAGGTTCCCTAAAATTCTACAGCCTATTATGCTATGACAACATGTTTAAAATGAATACTACTGAATTAAAAGAGCTTGTTAAATTAACTACCATTAAAGAATTTACATGGCCAATTGTCAACTAATTGAGAGACTGACATAACAAGAGTAAAACCTCTGATGCACAATTACACATTTCAAAATAGCACCATGCATATTCTACTATTCTGACAATAATTAGTTGTGACCTCAAATTAGTTCCAAAATGAATAAATAACAACATCAATAAATACACATATGCCTGGAGCTGGTCCCTGCCTCAAGGCCAGTCCAAAATCTGTTTTCCTCTTTATTTTAGCCTGTAGCTAATTATCACAATTCAAGGCATATGAGACCCTGAGGGTAGCTCCATACTGTTTAAAACGATAGTCTTGTAGCAAACCTGAGCTGAAAGTGATGTGTGAAGGTGATTAGATGTTGCGTCATTATTTTTCCCCTGTAGCCTTCTTCCTTAAAACTCGAATCCACTTTGCTATTACTTTCTATTTGTCTGTCTGGAAAACAGTGACTCAGACAGTCAATTCTGCAGACAGATTCTCTGAGCTTTTATCAGGTGGTTTCAAATACGGCACAGTGAAAATATAATGTCCTCGTCAAGCCATTTTGTTATTGTGCTTATCGTTGCTAATCCCCTAGGTAATCCCATCGAGTGACTCCACTATAGCCACATGGCCAGTACCTTCCGGAAGGGGGAAGGATTCCTGGACAGCTCACTCCCTCTCACTCCATCTCTCCACATTTCACTGTCAAATTGTCTGGCTGAGATATGAGTTCATTAGCACTGGATGGTGATGGTCAACGACTTTTCATTGTCTTTCCCTGGGTGACAAACTGTCCATAAATGAATCATTCTGCAGATTCATGAAGTCTGAGAATAACACTGCCTTAATTGGATTCATTTACAGGACGATCATCGTCCTCATTATGGCCATTTGTGCACAATGATGTAGACTCATTCTTTTAGTGCCTCCTCTCCTCCCTCTGGAAATGTACAATTATATTTTGTAAATTGATTTCTGCCACAGGCAGTCGTGGCAACTACATGCAATAGCAAATGCTCACACATGCCTGCATACAACTGATCATGGAAACAAATTTGAGGTTTTCCTATCCTTGTGTGGGGGGGAGTATTCATGTTGAAAATGCTTTATTTAAAATGTTCAATCCAACCCCTAACCTTAACACCAAACACCTAACTTTAACCCTAACCCTAAACCAAATCCTCTAAATCTAACCTTACCTCAATTGTTACTTTTACCCTAAACCTTAAACCCTAATGCTAAATTTGTTTTTTTTTGTTGTTAGGATTGGTGACATTTTTGTCCTCGTGAGTATGGGAAAAGAACACACACACACACACACACACACACACACACGCACACAAGGTTTATCTCCCCTTTGCATGCACATACATCTAGGCCAGCAGGCGGTTCAAAACATATGGCTCTTTTCATGTTTGCCTGCCTCTAATCCACTCTAATCCATTATTTGTCATGCTTAGAGTGCGCTGTAAGTATTTGAAGTTTAGGAGGCAAAGAGGATCATGGTGGGACTGGAGTACAGGACTTCGGGGCCTCTCTACTTCTGGCTGACATTATCAGATCACAGGCCGCATGCAGCGCTTTGAGCAGATCCCTACCTGATGTTGACACCATTTCACCGAGTGCTGTCCAATGATCTCAGATATCCCAAGATCCCTTGGAGGACTGATGCCTTATCAAACTGTCCAGGGACTTAGAGAGCCGTGTACAGAAGCACAGTTACACAGGACACATTTTACTTAAAAGGCCCCTGCCCTGCTGCATCAAACCTTTACTTTGTCTCCTTGAAGTAGTCAACAGCCTGTATGGGCAAAAGCCTCTCCGTTTCCTACAGAGCTAGTAAGTTGGGTGCTTAGCATGTTGTGTTGACACAGAGCTGGATAAAATGTGAGACTTGTTCAAGACAAGTGGGCAGTATTCACAGGACAGTCCCTGGGATTGCTTTCAGTGGTATTTCTTTCTTCATTCTTTTCCCAGATATTGTCAAGACATATTCAATGTCCAGTGTACGTTATCTAATAAATGAAATGTAATTTTATGTATTCAACCTTAAATATCAACACATTCGCAGGGCTGCTTAACGTCTTAACATCTTGGGGTATCCTTGCAACTTTAGGGATCTGTTTTCAACAGCCCCCTGCTTTTTTTCCAGTTCCCCAAGGCAGTGAAGAAGACTTTGCCCCACATAGGGTGCTGTCTTTGGGATATTAACAGTTTCCCACACAGTGTGGTCCCTAGATCCCATTACACTTATTGTAACAGTAGACACGTTAACCCCAGTGTCCTGACTGAATATTCAATCTGGCCTTCAAATCATCTTGGCCACCTAATCATTCCTTGCTTCCCAATGGCTCATTCATCTGCTTTAGTACTATACGGACATTAAATGAATACAATCAATAATGAAATCAAAGGATTAATAAAGTCTGGAAAAGATCTTAAGCTAAATTACTTGAATAAATAGGGTTAGGGTTAGGCTTGATTTTATTTATGTATGAATTAAATGTTATAATCTGATCTACCATTTTGACTTAATGCGATGCAAAAATTCACAAAAATTCAGAACCAGATGGGGCCACCATGGAATCCTGTAACATTATGTACCTTAAATCCATGATATCTAAACAGCATAGCAACAGTGAAATAGGCACTTCTGTAAACCTTTATTCATATTGAATATCGGTTTTCTTGAATTGTTTTTGAAGGCACTTTAGTGAAAGGCACTTCATTTAATATAGTGGTTTATAAAAATAGTTTCCTAACTTCTACTTAAAATATCAACTGCTCACATTTGATGGAACGGCCCAGATGTCTATGTCCCTGACAGGCTCTTACAGTACCTTTCCAAATACTAAAGGCCCAGTCAATCATAACTGAAGGCGAAAGGGAGAGAGGAGGCCGTCGGTCTCTCAGTGCTCCTTGAACACATTTAAGTGATGGACGTCTGTCAGCCAGCATGGATTAGGGAGGTGACGTACAGGGATAATTTGCTGTCTTACATCTCTGCTGCTTAATGGAACACAGTGGCAGGAGAGCTAAAGCAGAGGTGTGGAGAGTGTGGAGATACAGTTACCCGGGACTGTGATACATGCCTCTTTTGAAAGCTTACCTGTCAAATACTTCTCAACTGCATGTACAATCAAGACAAAGAAACTAGCAATGTAGTGCTGTGAAAGTTACATCAATTCAGTTGAGGCATGTCAATACCCGTTTGCCTGTTTTAATTGTAACACAGAATCTGTATATAGATTTTTTTAAATTTAGTTAGGAATGGCAATCGTAGCTTGTGAGTAGGCATTTATTTTAGTCTAGACAGAAACATATGCTTTGTTGTTTGTGAACTGACTGAAAAGCTGTCTTTTGTCATCCATTTGCTTGTGCCTTTTCCACATAGTCTCTCATTGTTTCACTCTTCCCTTATGTAGATTGTGTTTTGGTGAAAAGCATAGGTAGTGTCATAACAAAGATATATTGTGAGTCAGATTTTCAATGTGACACTGTTCACCATCTGTACAGACTGAAATATTTGTGCTTGATTTACATTTTTATTGATTTGTCTTATATAAAAATACTGTAACTGTATAAAAATACTGTGACTGGACAATGCAAGTGTAAAAGATCACACTGAAAACTCTGCCTATTGTTAATCAGTTCTTCTCTGATACAGCAGCAATATGAACAATCTGGTCATCAGACTTTTATTGTTCCAGCTTGGAAAATGTCAAATATTTAATTCCCTGGAAACTACTCTAGGGTACTTGGAGCTAAAGCAAACAACCACAAATTACATTTTCAAGGGGATATTTAATGCTTCATTAGCTGGGATTTGGTGTATTTTGGGCTTATTTATTGATTACTGGAATGGGAGAAATATTTTAAGAACAGATTGCAAAAATGGGCTATTTCATCTGGATAAAGTGTGTTAGACGGTTCCCTATTGTATGAGGCCAGGCGAAAGTATACCCTTAAAAAGGTGCATTTGTCACAGAACCTTTGATAGCATTTTTTAGTTCTGGAGGTGAAATTCTGACCTGCATTCAAAGACAACAAGATACTTGTCTCACGGTGCGGTTTTGGATCCATGTCTGTGCAGTGAGGATGAGAGAGAAATAGCCTTTGGCTTTATAGATGAGTTGACCAATTCACCAACTCAGAGCCCTTTTGAACTTCCGGAGCTGGAAATTAGTCTATGGGACATTAGTTAAAGCAAACAACCTGATATAAGATATTCAAACGGGTATTTAATGTGCATTGTTAGCTAGGTTTGGTGAATTTTAGGCTTGTTTACTGATTGCAGGCATAGGGAAAATAATTAAACAACAGATAGCAAATATGCACTTTTATGATTGCAAGCTATTTGTGGCCTGTTGATTCCTCATCTTGCTGGCTCTTACAGAACAGAGCCTGGTCATGGATTCATTGTTTTAATGAGGTTGACACAATGCATTCCTGTGCCAGGGCAGTGACAAATCACTGTCAAGATTCCACTAAGTAAGACATTTTCAAGACAAATAGTAAAATGGCCACCACATTCATTACGTTCCAGATAGATTTGTGTGTCAGAGAATGGCTAACTCTTGTTTTCTCTATGGAGGAGAGGAAATAGAACTTCACTGCTGTTTCTCTGACTAAACCTTTCCTACTGACCTATTTATTTGCAGGCATCCGGGTCAAAAATAATCAGGTGTATTCAACATTGAAATGTGCTTGTAATTTTACCTATATAATTGTAATTAATTATTTGTCGTTTCAACTTCATGGGCTAATCATCTTGCAACAGCATACCTGGCTGATTAAATGTGCAAAGTGTAACCAACAGTGTACCATCTGTCTCAGGTGTTTGAAAACCACAGGAAAACAGTTGGGTGGAGTAGTGCCGGAGGGGCTACAGTGCTGCTATGGCAATATTGACATTGGCAATATGTAATTGTCATACGATGTGTGCCAAAATGACAGAAGTTTCTAATGTTCTTCCTTGCTATTGTTATGTTTGAAGGTCAGTGGCCAGAGAAAGTGTCGTTTTGACAGCAGTCAGATATATGGTATCCATGAAGAAGAATTGTGAGTCACAGTTGCCATGGAAAAGGTCTCAAACATTCCTTACCAGTTTTAGAACTTTGTTTATTTTGCCACAGTATTAAAAACTGTCTAGTTTTGTCTTGTCAAACATAATTGCGTCCAGTCTTGTGTAAGTATTTGAACTGGGCTTTAGTGCAACATTTGGGTTATTTCACCCCATGGCCTGTAGCACTGTTCCACAGTCTGAACCATGGTCACATTGGCAGAGCCATATCTCCAGTGACACAGAAAGGGCTTTATAATGAACATGATGCCTTGACACCATGCTCTTCTACATTATGTCCCCGGAAGCTACAGCAGGCCTATATTTCACACAGATTGGCAGAGAGGAAAGTCATCCTACATAGCAGCATATGAATGTGAGAAAAATGTACACACAGTTTTGGTGCTGATAGTGATAGACAACAAACAGGGGACATAATAAAGAAAAGCTACACAAAGTTGACATTTTTTGTGAACTTAGTGTGCGGTGAACATGAGATCATGGGATGTGTGAGTGTTCATGGATTTATAGTGGTACAGATGGTTCGTTGCTGAGGGCCAAAGCAGGATGTTTTGGTCATAACTGACCCGTATAGCCTGCCTGCACACTGCCTCCGGGGGAGATTTCTTAGGAGAGCGGTTGGCTGGGGTCTGTGGGTTTAGCCATGATCTTTCCGGCACCTTTCCTTGTCCTGGAGTCATGCAGGACCTTGACAGAGGGTGGCTGGCAGCCGATGACTCTCTCTGCGGTCCGGACAATGCGTTGCTGTTTGCCACTATGGGACGGATATAGACCCCAGCCAGACAGCGTGGGATGGAGTATGTATTTGTTGTCTTAAGCCAGATCAGTACTTGGGATTTATGTTTGTTCAGCAACTGCAATATTTATCACCAGTGGTGTACCTTTATGGTGATCAATGTGATGTCCCCCTCCCACCTAAAGCTGTGGAAGATGATCTTCTCTGGGAATCTGAATGATTCAACCCAACTAACAGCTGGACCGTCTCGATGGAGGACGTGGGAGGTGTTTCCTGTCAACAACCACCTCGATGGTTTTGTCAGTGTTACATTTTGACTGCACCAGGCCACCAGCACAAGCAACGTTTTTTGCAGGGCATGGACTCATGCATCTAGGCAGACTTATCCATGTAGATGGACTCATCCGTCGATATGGATTCGTCCCTGTACATGGATCCGTGAACATGGACTCATCCGTGTTCATGGACTCATCCGTAAACATGGACTCATCCGTGTACATGGACTCATCCGTGAAAATTGACTCATCCATGAACATGGACTCATCCGTGTACATGGACTCATCCGTGAAAATTGACTCATCCATGAACACGGATTCATCCGTTAACATCGACTCATCCGTGAACATTGCCATCCGTCATGAGACCCACCAGAGCGGTGTCATCTGCAGACCTGAATGGTTTGATCTATGCACCAATGGTGCTGTTGGTTGGTTACGAATGAGCAAACAACAAGTGATAACACGCATTCCCTGCAGCAGGTTCGAAGGAGGAGTCAGTCCCTTCATTCCCTTCAATATCTCACCTATGGTTCTCTTTGGAATTATGATGTGCCCCAGCCAGGTAAACGATCCTAGCATGAACTGGGCACTATGATCAACATTACACTCTAAGGTGCAGACAATCTCTTCAATGACTTTCTAAGGTGCCATGAATAATGCAGTTGTTTCAATGGAAAACATTTGGAGGACCCAAGAGCAAAGACAAATACCTTTTAAGTTCCATTACATATAACTTTCGTAAATTATTCATTTTCTCAAAAAAAGTATTGAACTGTGAATCTGAGTCTATTTGTACTACAGTATGATTAAACTTCTTTTCGGACTAAAAGGTATGATACCTTCATGCCAATAGCGAGCAGGGTCAGGATTTCTCCAGATTCTGTGGGCCTCTTTTATGCAATAATCGTAAAACCATATACTGAGTGATAATCAGTGTATTGTCTTTGTGCATGGGAGTGCCTAAGGCAGCTCAGTGGTTCTTGGTTCTTGAATACAGCCCCTGGGTGTTGAATGGTGGTAAGAAGATAACGTTTGGTAATGGGATGTTAATGAACGGCTATTTTTGTTATCAGCATAGAAACAGTATTACTAATGTGACTTTATAACCACATTGAGTAGCATGTCACTCGGGCCAGTATTGTCACGTGGTTTCAACAGCCGTCTAGAATAGTGTTTCCAACCCATTAGCAACATTTCGGCTTGCGGGTATAGCTTCACCTCTTGTAAATTGTAGTTGTTGACTTGTCTATAGTAAATCAAAATCATTCAGTTGACGTACAGTAAGCCAGCTCCGAATGAAGGATGCGGGAGATGCTGGTACTGAGTAGAGCTTGTGGCAATCTTTTGCCAATTATTCCAATCTGTGAGCTAGCCCTTGTCTGTGCTCCAGGTGCAATGCATGTTGCACCGTTGAAAGGCAGGCTCATCAATCTATTTTGGGGCCCATTGACTGGTCTTTTTTCCCGTTTAGATTATAAATGTCTCTTTCCCCTTATGCCGCTGGTTGATTGACGTGGCAGGAGTCCCAGTCTGGGCTAATCCCCAGCAGGCTCTCAGAGTGTCTCTTTAATGAGGGCATCTCGCTTCAGGCTCACGCGCACAATACAACACTGAGCCCTGGACTAGGCAGGAGGGCAAAGAGGTGTGTTAGCAACAAGCAAACAATGAATTGTGGGAATTTGCCGGTTGACAAGTCACTTGTGGAGTGTCTTGCAGAAATCTTTTGGTAAAAAATCAACACTGAGTTTTTGGTTCAAGCATCTCAAGTTAGGGAACAGTAAGTGAGAGAATATTAGCCTCTGAAAACTTGAATAATTTCTAGCTTGTTATCTTAAAAAGTGGATTGTTCTACGTCCTCTTCACTTTTTGCTATTTAATTGATGCATCTACATATTTGAATGGAAAGTAAAGTGAAAAAGAGTGTTGCTAAACTGAGAATGTTCAACATTTTATGCAACCATTAAAGAAAATACAATATATTTTCTCATTATTGCATTGCGTCTGTGCTGGTTGCTATACACCAAAGTTTCCCAACCTTTTAACACCAGAGCCCCCGGTTCTATTTGCAATTCATATTTAAATTTTATATTACCTTTTTATTATTTTAAAATGTCAAAAGCTTTTGTACGTTTTGGTCAACCAAAACTAAAAAATGAGCATAGCAAGTGTGCTATCAGGGGAGAGTTAGTTACAATGTGAAATCATGTTGCTTTAATGCAGCTTCCACAAAGTGAGAGCAATTTTTAAATATTGCTTTGAACTGTGCATTGTGAATGTTTTATATAAATATAGTGATGGCCTACTATATTTATAACACCAAAAAAATATACTTGATAACTCTTGACATCCCTGTTGAAATAGATAAAGATTTCTTTATATATATATACCTATACATATAGTGTGTTACCCCTCCATTCTGGTATAGCACAGGGCCCCTCCAGGAAGTTTCCATATTTGGGGGCATGCCCCCTAGTTTGGGAACCCCTGCTAGAGACATCCCTGCCCAAAGCAGTGCGGAAGATGTTGTTGCACTGTGTTGTTCTGGATCCTGGGCTCCCCATCAACATTGTAACTTTATCAGACCCGAAAGCACATTACCAGCTCCTCTCAGATCCTTTAATGAATCAACTGTGGCAACAACCATCAATATGAAGACATTGAGTAATGCTTGGAGTGCCAACAGTCAGGTACTGAATCTTGCCACTATTGAGCGCTCTTCAAGTAGAAATTCAATTGCAGGAGGTTTTTATTACAATTTGTCCATCTGTTGATTTATATGGCCTATCCAGTTTCATCTGTTATGAGACGATCTAAGAGGCTCATCTTTTTGAAAGCCTTGTTTTTTTATTTTAAGCCAACATCAAAATTGCTCCAAAGAAGTGTAAAGCATTTGTACTGAAATATTTGCTTGGCTATTGAAATTGGTGTCTATATTCAGACGGGCCACCCAGCTCATGTGAAAGACCTAAGGTAATGTGTAGTGATATGCTGAGCACATATTGCAGAGGAAATTCCAGTATAAAGTGTGGTATCCTTGCAAGTAAGATTCTGAGATTGTAAATGATTTCCAGAGGCTTCACATTGCGGCAGGAGCCAAGCGCGCTCTGAATGATGCAATGCTCATAAGGGCGTTAATGAACTCACAGAATTTGAAGCAGCGAAAATGATTTCTCTCTTTTAAGTTTCATCAGGGTTGAATATTTGGACAGGCGTGCATTAACAGTCTTGGTGAGCTCGGCTGGATAACTGGATGACTGTTCACTTTCACTCATTGCCTTGGAGAATCGGATAAGGATGTGATAGGAGGACAGGGTATTTTTCTCTCGACTGTCGAGAAGGTAGGAGGTGGTGTCTTGTAACATAAGCCTGTTAACCATACTCCTGATAGTAGCAGAGCACTTGGCTTGCTACCTACCCTCCTGCAGAGAGTGTGTGTGCAGGGGGCTTGTTCAACACAGCCCTAATGATGTGTGCAGGCCAACTATCAGCCTCGACATGACCCCCCCCCCCCCGCCCTTTAACTCAACACTTAAACTAGTCAGGTGAAATAGGAGAAAGACAGATTGGTTCATATCCTCATTTTGGATTATGCCCAGCGAATGTGCAAACCACTCACATCATTCATCACTGTACAATTCAGTCAAGCCCCGCATGGCGTATCATCGGTTAATCCTCTGGTATTCCGCTAAAAGATTTTTTTCTATTCGTGAATTTTCGGAAGGCACATTGGTTGTGCATTTTGTGCACCACTACCAGGTACGGCCAACATGGATGGGCCTGGAGCCAGGACGCTTTGATCACATTTTATCCACAATTACAATGTGAGCGGACCTAAATGGGGCTGGCTCGGTGAATAGGAGCCCACCCTCATGGTTGGTCAACAATTTGCATCCTTCACAGGCCAATCCCTTCCTTCAAATCGCAGTGCGTGACGTGAAATTCTACACGCGTTAGGGAGTCATGCACTGTTCATAAGCCAATAAGAAGATATATGCTTCCATGGGGCTGTGGCTAATTATTCGATGGTATTGTGCTGTCTGACATAATGCATCCGCATACCAGTTTCACCACAAGTTCATTTTGGATTAAAGACACTTGCTATATGTTCTTCATATCTAGAATGCATTTTTTTCAATATGTCCAATTTGCTGGGTTTAATATTGTTCTCAGACAAAGAGAGAAGCACAATTCTGCACAGTTATGCAGTAGCTCCAGGGCTAATTGTCCACACAATTCCATTGGATTTGAATAAAAACCTGCTCATGGTACTGATGACAATGCTCCTCTCCATCTATACTGCTCAAAAAAATTATGGGAACACTTAAATAACACATCTGGTCTCTATGAATTAAATATGTTAAAGATCAACATCTAAACTGAGACCAAAATGACGTAAACGGTAAATGGAAACCAAAATCCCCAACCGATTGAGGTCTTTGTTCAAACTCACACCAACGATTTAAGTGAACATTTTGATACACAGGTTGTTCCAACTTGGGTGAATTTCATCGTAGCAACTCATTATATGACTCAGTAGTGTTCATGTCCCCCACATGCCTGTATCTACTGCCGACAATGATTTCACATGTTCCTGATGATGGATGGTGTCCTGGTGGATCTCCTCCCAGACCTGGATCAGGCCATCAGTGAGCTCCTGGACAGTCTGTGGTGCTACTTGGCAGCATTGAATGCACCGATGCATAACGTCCAAGAGGTTCTCAATTGGATTCAGGCCTGGGGAATATGAGAGCCAGTCAATGGCATCAATTACTTCATCATCCAGGAACTGCCTACACACTCTGGCCACCTGAGGCCGGGCATTGTCCTGCACCAAGTGGAACCCAGGGCAAAATCCACCAGTCTGACGATGGGTCTGAGGATTTCATCTCGGTACTTAACAGCAGTCAGGGTACTGTCAGCTAGCACGTGGAGGTCTGTGCGACCCTCCAAGGGTATGCCTCCACAGACCGTCACTGACCCACCGCCAAACCTGTCATTCTAGATGATGTTGCAGGCAGCAAAATGTTCACCACGGTAGCTCCAGACTCGTTCACGTATGTTATATGTGATCAGTGTGAACCTGCACTCATCTGAAGAGAATGATGCGCCAATGGCGGCCCTGCAAATTCTGGTCATTCGAGCTGCATGGTGCTGGTTTGTGCGTACAGGTCCCACTAGAGGACGTTGGGCCCTCATGCCACCCTCATGGAGTCCGTTTCTGACCTTATGGCCAGAAAGTTGCACACCAGTAACTTGCTGGAGGCCATTTTGTGAGAAGAGGAACAGGAGGACCACTGCCAAAGCTTTGTATTCCTCCTTGCACAAAAGAGCAGCTACTGGTCCTGCGGTTTGGCTGATGCCCTTTTACGGCCCTGTTCTACTTTTCTCGTGTAACAGCCCATCTCCTGGCATCTCCTCCATGCTCTTCTGACTGCACTGGGAGACACAGCAAACTAGTAGTGACAAGAACACTAGCAAAATGTAAAACAAGCAAAGAATCAGTCAGGAACGATAAGGAGAAAACAATTGTCTGTGGCCACCACCTGAAAAACTGTTTCCTTTTTGTGGGTTTTCTTGCCGGACCGTGTGAGTGGAGACGGTTGAGAAGATAGAATGTCTCTTGCAAAGTGAGTGACTGACTGACTGAGTACCCTTTGTTAAAGAGCTAAGTGGTTAGCATAGCGGACCTGCAAACGATAGGTCCCGTGTTTGGATTTCCTCAAAGGCAAAGCGACATTCACATTATGAATTATTCAGATGAAAACATTGCATTATATCAGTATCTGCATTATAGTAAGTATAATGCAGATATACTTTTGGGTCAGGATAGACAAACCCATTTGCTGGCTAGAACATTCAGTAATTACGTAATAGTAAGCCTTAACTAAACCTGTATACGGTTATACTGCGACTTTTTCTGGCATGGAAAATTCATCTTCAGTCTCTCTAGCACTTGCTCAAGTCTTATGAATATTCCTAGGAAGATCGTAGATACTAGTAAGCCTATTATTGGCTAATAAGCTGTTATAACGGCCAGTGGCAAAAGCCGTAAATGTTCATAGACACTATGATGGAGGTAAATTTAATAAGAAATAGTCTTATTAAATGTCTAGCAACTACTGAAATGTGAAATGCTGTGGTGTAGTGGTTAAAGATAGTGCCTCTTACGTGGAAAACCTACGTTCGAATCTATTAAGGGCAACGACATTTATTAATTTGATTTGTGGGTTGCAATAAAACTGGTTATACAGTATTGCGACTATATCTGGTACATTCCACGATTCTCTGGTCTTTTCACTTGATGAAAAAGTTTGTTATTGTCACCTTTATTGAGAGTTATTGTTGTCATTCATGAATGAAAGAAAAAAAGTACGTTCTTGCCATGAAATAAAATAGCTTTGGCAGACTCACTGGCGATTCCTCAATTATTGACTGTTCCAGTAAGTTAATAGATACTGGTAAAGCCTATTACTGGCTAATACACTGTTCAAACGGCCAGTGGCAAACGCTATACAGTTCATAGATGCTATTTATGGGGAAGGTGAACTTAGTATGAAACTTTAATCAGTTTAACTGCATCAATATCATTCAGAAATGGCAAGTTAGCAGTTGAAACAGCCAGTGGCACTAGAGGATTTGTTCAGGGTAGACACGAGGCTATACTGACAGTCATCTAATGTACAGCTCTCTGGTGTAGTGGTTAACAACACTGCCTTCCACATGGGTAACCAGGGTTTGAATCTGAGGAGGGCAACACTTTCTGTTGCTGGCCTGCTGAACTTGGCTTGCCTGGTTTCTTGTTTTGTGCAATGTATTTCTAACAGGGATAATTGTGGGGCACTGCAGACCTCTAATGTCAACTTTTGGTGTAACTGATTGAACATTCTGCGATGTGCCTCCAGACATGTTAGCATTCTTTTTCAATTGAATCTACATTTCAGTGAGATGTTTGAGTTATGGACAGACTGAGTTTGATGCAGGTACCAGGCTTTCACCCATGAGAACTGGGTGATAATTAGCCTCGCTTTTCTTTTGTGTTCGTGATTAGCCTGGTAAAGTGCTCCAGCCCTATAGCAGGGATTACAAAGGAAAGTAATCTTCCACATGGAAAACAGATACATAAATAGTATGTGTTATTTGATATGTTTCATTAATAACGGACTACTGAGAGCTGGTTAAAAATAGATGTTCTTCAGGCTGTTTTATTGTGATGAAAAATGCATCAGGCTCTGAATACTTGTTTCATGGTGTTGTGTTCTAGTTTGAATGGGTAATCTAATAATTATTTTAACATGACTTGAAAAACCCCTCAGACGACAAGGTCAGTCATCTTTTTCAGTGTGTTGGCATGGGGTGTTTCAGAGGTTAACCGATGAATGCATAGCTTTAAATGCACTCAATCTGAAGATCAGCTCATCACTGATCAATTTGTCTCTTCCGTTGATAATAGTGTGCAATCCATTTTGTAAAACCTGCTCCTTCGAACACATTTGCGTCTCCATGTGTCTTCATTTTCGCTGTATTGAAAGTACATAATGTTGGATGAATCCTTTATTTTCCTGAAAAGAACCTCTATCCCTTTGGGCTTCCATAGTACATTCCTTTTTGTGGTTCCGAAGCAATTCTAGAGTACCAGCATACAATGGATTTCCATTCAACTCCATATCTTTTGAAGCTCCAGAGAAAAGCTGCTCAATGCAACAATAGCACGAGAGTATAAAATAAATAAATTTAGAAGCAGTGTGCCTGTTATACTGTCATGTTAATCTTTCCACCCTACATATCCAGTATAATAACAAATTACTGCCTGTGCCACTCATTATGGCCCTTTAGAAATCTCTATGAAGATGCTCCTGGTGAATGATCCTTGAGAGCAGAAACAGGCAAGGTAGTACATTAATCTCTTTGTCACATCTGTGAGTATGACGCCATTCTTAGGAGCACATTACTATTCAGACATAGAGCCTTCCTAAAGAGGCAAAGATCAGCTACTAAATGAATAATTCCTCTGGCGGAGTACACAGAGAAAAAACCAGAGCGTGTGTCATTTAATAGCTTCCCCTAGCATTCCTCAGTGCCCCACCAGTCATTTTGTTGCCATTCACTCCTTTTCATTTTACAACAGAACAGTCATGTTCACAACCACTCATACTGTACCACAATGCTCCATTAACGTAGATGTTGCAAAATTAAATTCAACCTTGCACAGATCTGCAGACTGCTCTTTTACCGGGTAAGAGTTAAGCGTACAGCTTTTAGGTGCTGTAACCTTAAGCACAACATTTGTTATGTTGACAGGTTAAAGCATTAACTTTAAATAATAGAACGGTGAGCAGACATATTGAACATGAAACGCTTCTAAAAGCACATTGCACGGTGTTTATTCCATACCGTAATTCTTTGTAGAACAGTATAACTGATCTTCATACACTCATGACATATGGAGATGGTCAGATGAATGTTGTGGGAATGCTATATTTTCAGTCGGCAGGTGTTGAGAAGAACATCCATCACGTAAACGTTGCAGGTCTTCATTTATTGCAGCGGCTTCAGTGTTTTTGATTTCAGCATTCTATTTAAAAATAAATAAATAAAAACATAATAAAATTTGATTATATCGGTTCCTCAATGTATTACACAAGGGCACAATGCACTACACTATTTTCAAACAGGATATTGCCAACATCCGCAGCTGAATCAATGCAGTTAGTTGCCTCATCATTACAGCTGGTCTTGAGCATTAACCTTGTAATTAGAAAATTAGATTCAAGCTGAAGTTGCCTCTCTAATTTCTCACCAAAACGCAAAATAAAGAACCTTTAACACTATTCTCCTCCGATATTTCCTGAGGTTCTTCCTTTAACTATGGTCGTTTTAATTATTTAGCGTGATATTATGATTCATTTCTGGCTTATTAGCATTTTAGTGGTTGGTTAAATGAGATTGCCTGAAGATTTCAGCTCCCAGTGGACAGATGCATTTTCTCGCTAGACAAGTGTAGTATGTGCTTCAGTTCAACTTTTTTTCTCACACCTGTTTCAGTAGACCAATTACTGGTGACATTTTAGAGTACACAAGCTTATGCAATAATTCTGCATTCTGTACCTTCAATGTATAATTTCATTTGTGAATCCATTTGGTGTGAAATGTGTTTGGAAAGGCAAGATACAGTTTAGATGGCTTGATGATACATACTGCATACAGTACCATTCAAAACTTTGGACACAGTCACCCAATAAAGGGAATGGGTAAGGGTGTTCCAACTTTTGTCTGGTACTGTGTGTGTTTTGGGCTTTTTTTTTTATTACAAGGATTTTGAGGCATGTTGTTTTTGCCTTGCTGTATGTAGGTCTTTCAGAAAACATATTCCTTCAGTCTTCCGACAGGGAACTATCCGTGTGGCTCCTCGTTTCCATACCTCCAGGTCTTACGGAGATACTGACTCACTCGGATGTGAAATCTAGTTTACAGAAACAAGTGTTGTTTTTCCTACCTGGATCTTGAGCATAACCCAAAAAACAAAAATCCAACAAATACGAAACAAATAGCTGCCTCTGAAAATTATCCTATGGTCTTCCCTGCAATCAGTCTTCCCACCCAAACTTAATCGTCTGTATCCATTGTTTTTAGATTATTCACAGGCAGAGGTTGGTCGCATTGCACCACAACAGATATCTCTATAGTCACTTTTCAATCCAACTGATGATTCATTGTGTGGTCTATATATTTCCTTGGGGTACTTAATCATTGTGTCATGTTATAAATTGCTTGCTTTAGTTTCCGTCATGTGGAGGCTGTTCTTTACCATACTGCGCCCCTGTGGAGATTGTCTATGCGTAATCCCAGTGTGTGTGGCTCCTGCCTCTCTGTGCTCCAAGCTTATGCACCCAGCCCATCACTGAGAAGCATTAGGGAGATACTCATGAATGCACAAGGGAAACTGCACTTGTTTTTTTCTCTCTTAAAATAGCCTCCGAGAGACCCAACCACATGAGGCGAAGCCCTTGGACTTCTCCAAAGGCGGTCGTCCTTTAAAGACACCTTCCGTCATCCTCATGCTTTCACTGTATGTTACTGTGCCTCTGTATGTAGTGCTGCATCTCTCTCCGTCTTTCTGCCTTTTGTGAATATTCCCTTGGAATTATGCTCTCGTACTCTTGTACAAAAAGCCCCCGCACTTAGCAATTCACTTTCTTCTTCTGCAAAGCTTTTATGAGCCTCCGGCCTTTTTTCATACCTGGAAGATTATTATAGTTTGTATCTCATATCTGTATGTATTTTCTGCAAATCACACATCAATGTGATTGTTCTGTGTGGGGTCAACATTTGATATATTCAGAGAATTATATTCAACAAATATTACACTATACATATTGTTCTATACATACTGTTCTATACATACTGTTTACATTAATTGGTCAGAGAAAGATTTCTTCCCATTATTCACTGAATTTCCAGGGAACAAGTGCTGTTTCGGATTTTCAGAGGAATTCATCCATCTGTTCTATTCTGTAATCGACTCATCCCATTGCTCTTGTTTCCTTTGTACATTCATAGATGTCCCAGCCTTTGGCAAACACATAGAGGCCAGAGAGGACTTTTGACACAATACTGTGCTAACAATGTGCAATGTACAGTACCACCCCTATATACCACCCCAAACTGCTTTGAAGTGTTACATATACAGTATGGGAATAAACAATACACTTTGTAATTGGTGAAGGTTGGATTTCCACAGCCCCAGTTTCAGACTGTCTTTACAATTGACTTTCATTTCATATTTTATATTCATTTTATATTAGCTTTGTCATTTGCTTTTTTTTGGAATGTAATTCCCGGCCAAAACTATTCCAGTAGCCAACCATACATGCCCAAACAAAGCCAAGATATTAAAGAGGCTGTCTGTAATCCCTTTCATAACTTGTGTGACCGATTATAATACAGTCTTTGTAACTTGGCAGACATAACATTACACTTTATATGCAGCATCTTTAGCAATAATTTATTAATGGGCTAGAAAATTCAACCCTGTACTCATGGGGACCATGATTAACTTGGAGACAGTAATGCCTAAGGACTTTGCTAATCGCTTGTAGCAATGTCCTGTAATATTGATATCATTATCGTGAGACATGGCGTCCCGGCTGTCCTTAATAATTCATTCATTAGTATGTTAACAGTATTAACGATATTTCAGAAGGTTCAATACAGGCTATGTCTACACTTCCATGTGACTTCAGTTTGGAATGCAAATATAGCATTAAACACTGGTGTGTGTTTCTTGCAAGGTTAGGGAAAGTGATAAGGTTAGAGATTGGATATTGTTTAAGGTCTGGGTTAGTGTTAGTAGAATAGAGCAATACCGACTTAACTGCAATAACAGTGAAATGAAAACAAGAAACGCTCTGGTAT
Organism: Esox niger; assembly: GCA_016801105.1. Taxonomy (NCBI): domain Eukaryota; kingdom Metazoa; phylum Chordata; class Actinopteri; order Esociformes; family Esocidae; genus Esox; species Esox niger. The sequence goes on along the minus strand of JACXGJ010000073.1, from coordinate 56,812 downwards.
GGCTTTCATTCAATGGAATATAGATTTAAGTTTTCCTTTTAGTGTACACTGCATGAGTGAGTTTTCTGATCGTATCTATATTTCTATGCACATTTTCCAACTCCAAACCATATAAACTTGATTGCTCATTGGATTGAATAATTTTCAGGTAAAATGTGTTTGTGTAATAAGGGAGGGTGTGGCGACAGTGAATAACTCCCTATATCGAGGTGTGCATAATTATTAGGCAGCTTCATGACCTCAGGTAAAATGGCCTAAAAAATGTATTTAACTGACACTGTCACGTCATGGCTAGGCCCCTAGCCATCTTTGCACTGGCTGGGGCCATAGTCAGGACGTGGCCAGAAGTGGTGCCTCTAGGCATCTCTATGTTGCTTCGGTCTCCCCAATTGGAGGCAGGTGTTGGTTATTGCCTCCAATTGGGGAACCTATTTAAGTTGACTGTTTGCCCACATGAATGTGGTTCATTTTGGTTAGCAGCCGAAGGCTATGCGACACAGTCATCTAGTCTGCTTTAAGTTTGTTTGTTTCTTTCCTACTTCTTTTCACCATTAAACTATAGATTATTCCTACAACGACCGTTTTGCCTCTGCCTATCTGTCCTCACACCAGCTTTATGACAGACACTGAAAAGTCAATAATTGCAAACTCCTTTTCAGATGGATACAACACTTGAAATAGCTAAAATACTGAGGCGTCACCACCGAAAAATCTAAGGTTTTGTTGCGAATAGTCAACCGGGGTGCAAAAATGCATGGAGAAGAAAAGACGCAAATTAACTGCAAAAGACATGAGAAGAATTTAACGTTAAGCTACCAGAAACCCATTATTCTCCAGTGCCATCATTTTCCAGAACTGTAGCCTACCTGGAGTGTCCAGAAGTACAGGGGGCCAAGTGCTCACAGACATAGCCAAGGTCAAAAAGGCTGAAACACGACCACCACTGAATAAGATTTGAAATGTACTGTATAGATTGGGAAAGAAATACCTCAAGACAGATTTTTCAAAGGTTTTATGGACAGATGAAATGAGAGTGACTCTTGATGGACCAGATGAATGGGCCCGTGGCTGGATCACTAATGGACACTCTGCACCACTTCATTCAGGTGCCAGCCAGGTGGAGGAGGGGTACTGGTATGGGCTGCTATCATTAAGGATGAGGTATTTGGACCTTTTCGGGTTGAATATGGAATGAAACTCAACTCCCAAACCTACTCAGTTTCTGCAAGATGCTTTCTTCAAACAGGGGTACAGGAAGAAGTCCTCAGCATTCAAGAAGGCCATGATCTTCATGCAGGACAATGTTCCATCACATGCATCCAAGTACATCACTGCTTGGCTAGCCAGCAGGGGCCACAAAGATGACCAAATAATGACCCGTCCCCTTCCTGATTTAGATGTGTGGGCCATTCTCAAACGTGACATTTACAGTCAGGGAATACAATACTCCTCTTTGAACAGCATTTGGGAGGCTGTGGTAGCTGCTTCAGTGAAAGTTGATTGTAAACAGATCAAACAACTGACAGTCTCCATGGATGGAAGGCTCATGGCAGGTATTGAAAAGAAGGGTGATTGTGTTTGTCACTGAATATTTTGATTAAATTGCCATTTTGTGTTACTTATTTATTACAATTTAGAAAATGTGAGTTGAGAGAAATCATTTTTTAATTAGTTGCCTAATAATTCTGCTCACCAATTGTTGCCTGATAATTCTGCACTCTTATGTGTTCCCCTGATAACTATCAGAACTCACTTTTCCTTTGTCAAACGTTTAGGTTTGAGATTCAATTATATTTTGGATTGACTGAGTGCATTGTGTTTGTTCAACAGTAAAATATATCTTGAGGAATACGATTGTCCTAATAATTGTGCACGCAGTGTCTTGTGGCAATTATCATTTTTCATACTTTTACCCTGTTTAAACCCCAAAAGACGAGATTTCCAATTCGCGAGTCCCCGCTTCATCGAGGCAATTCCCATTGGACCTGAAAAGATGATATCAAGATAAGAACCCTTTTTCGCAGGTTTCAAACTTTGGTCTGGTAATGACCCAACTACCTGTGAAGCGTTGACTTTACTGCTGAGGTTTTTAGGCCTTCTCGATGAAACATTTCTGATTTCACTCTGTCCTAGCAAAATGTACTTGTCGGGTCTGTGTGAAATGCCAGCTGGACAAGCAGCTTTTAATGAAACATACTGTGCCTGTTTTCACTGATTATGCCTCCAGTCTTTATAGTGGAGAAGACATTTTCGCACATTGCTGTAGATGCCCCAAATGTTAACCCATGTTGCCAACAGAACAGTCAGCATTACGGAAAATTCCCCTTGTTATCTTTGAAGAAAACAATGTCTGGACCGTTTGTTGTTGCTTGCTGTGACTGCGAATTTACTTTGTAAGCTACAATGAAGTCTGCTTCCACTGGTTCAGTTTTTATTCAGCAACAGCTTGAACTTGATCAGCAACAGCTTGAACTTGATCAGCAACAGCTTGAACTTGATCACTTCCGAAAACGTTAGACTATGTTCTATGACATATTTGGTTTACACTTTATTTTGTGAATTCCAATCTCCATCTGTAGATGTTCTATCGATAGTAATATATATAGATAAAATGCATTTCAATTTACAAATGTTCAAAAATTTATTAACAACTGCTTGCTAAGGTTAGAGCTTAGGTCAGTTAAGACAGTTTAGGGTAAGGGTTAAGGTTAGGAGTAGGATTAGTGTAACTTAAGGCTAGGGTAAGGGTTAGTACATTGTTAAGGTAAGGGTTAGTACATTGTTAATGTTAGGGTTAGTAAATTCTTTGTTAGCATTTTACAGGTAGTCAATATGTAGACCATCTACTGACACACATTTGGGACTCTTAAAGTATTACCGATATTTATTCTTACTTACCAAAACAAAGCTAGATACTGCTTATTAATTCTGCTGTAATTCTTATGTAATTCCGCTTATTATTTATTGAAGCCGTCTAGTGAACAACTGCATCTTTCCCCTCTGTGAGAAATAAAACGTTACATTTAACTCTGCCTCCAGAATGTATTTAAATATATTGTAACTTCTAAATGTGACATGACTACATCCCCCTACTTCCCCTCCTAAGATTATAAGTGCATTCCCAGCATTTAACCCCAGTTCCTGGGCTATGCTGCTGGCAGTCACGGTGGTATTATGGAGGGGGGTGATGTCTGGGGGGATGACATGCTTTGACCCCTCCTCCAGTGCAGCAATGCCTTATCATCTTCCCCCTTTGCCACAGTTTGAAAAATGCTTACTGGCATCTGAATATAGCGTGGGAAAAAGGGAAATCCGTGTTCAGAATACAAACAGTGCGTTAACTGTCAAGTGTTCCACGGCTCACTGTCTTGGAGGAACGTGTGCTATGTGGGGACTTTTTAACGGTTCTGAGCAACCGCTTCGGAACAAAGTGGACCACAGCAGGGCTATTTTGGTGTACATGCCCATGTGTGCCCCGGTCAGCAGCTGAGCAGTCATTCAGTCAGATCGGACGGAGCTGACGGCCAGCCTTCCAGTGCCTAGGGTCAGTGTGCCAGTGACGTGCTTTCTCTCGAAGACCATATGGGGCCTGCACCTCCTCCTGCGGTCCACTTCCCAACCGTCGCCCCCCACCCCCAGATACACTTACGTCACAAATAGGTCAGAACCCTGTGAAAGCCACACGTATGGATAGAGAAGGGCAGCACCGTCATCTGCAATAACATGGAGGGGGGGGGGGGGGG
>JACXGJ010000073.1:32650-52969 GCA_016801105.1 Esox niger | reverse complement strand
AAATAATGTCTTGATTTACTTTGGTGATTAATGACAGTGAAAACCCTGGTAGGCATGTGTTGTTTTTACTGTATGGGAATATTTGAGAGAACCTTGTATTCCCTCGCCGGTCTGAGCTGAGGGAAGGTTTTTTCATTCCTGCACTGTAGGCTGGCTGGGGCAGCTGTGGGATCGACCCTGCCAAGGACACAGGGCTTCCCAGGCCTGTTCAATGCCATAAAATGGGTCATTGAACAGCTAAATGGAGTCATTATGATGAGTAATTAAAAGAATAGCGCTCAAGACTCCCCAAACTCTCCTCTCCTTTTGGTTCTCGGTTCCGCGGTCTTTGGGGTTTTTCATAGGCCCCGTCTGTGCTGTGTGGCAGCTGCCTCGGGGCACTTAAACTATCACCTCTTTCAACGGAATGCAAATTGCATCCTTACTAACTGATTGAATGGCATTATCCATCGTCCTCGGATACATTTAAATTCTAGCGGCGTTTCAGATTTCCATTAGCTATTGTTCAACGTTGCATTTTTTTTTGCCTGTGTTTTTCACCAGACACGTAACACTGTGTGTTACGCAAACAGCGGCTCGCAGGGAAGGGAAATAGAGAACAATTTTATTTAGACAAGAGTACTTATGTGAATACTGATAGCTCACTCATCTGAAGCTTGTGTTATTATGCTGGTATCAATATGTATGTAGGTGTCTCGATACTGGGACTTTCCATTCGTGCCGCATTGCATAGAGATTTCATGAAAGGTATCATGCAAGCAAAAGTAAAGATACTGCAGGGCTATATATCATATTAAATTTAGCTAGGAAATTATGTAAACTGGGTACAAAGCATCAGTTTCTCATCATTGTCTTGTCTTCCCATAATATGATCAGAGAGAAGACCCATGTTCCCCCTGGACAGTGAGTACGGAAAATAGTCATTGGGTTTATACGGGAAGCCATTTAGAGAGGAAAGAAAATTGAGTTTTGTTTAATTAGTACGTGCGGTTTGCTGATCACAGGCAGACTATGGCCAGAATCTGGTATACAGTATTGCATTAGCTTGTTCCTGTTAATTGAGCTTTATAGAGTGAATCAAAGCTATCCCTTGAATAAATAACTCCGCCCGTTGCATTGCTCATGAATTCATATTGCGGCAATGATGGGTCATGTTTTGACGGTCACCCATCTAAAAGGCATTAATCAGTCTTCCATGAGCCCTACAAACACCCATGACCCTTTCTCTGAACCTAAATGAACAGCAGTGTGCTGTACACTGTACTAGTCTGGCTGGATAACAGTTATTACAAGAGGCACTGGTAACTTTAAGGCAAACACAAGAGTAAGTGTGTATGCGAGTGTTTGTGTGTGTGTTGTGCCTGAACATCTGTTATCAGTGCATGCTTTTGCTACTGATATTTGGGCCATGTTCACTGGCTGACAGTATGTGGCCTTCATAAGTCAGTGGCTGAAGTGGGTAGTGAAGTATTGCTCTGTGTCAATGGCCATGGGCAGCATTTTTGTGTGGAGAGGGAGGTGTTATCTCTACTCCTACAATGGGACTACTACTATAGAGAGGCCATGTTGGATTTGCGGGCTCACAATATGTATTCAAAATGTGTGTGCTTTTGGTTTGTGCTTTCTTTCTTGTATTGTATGTTATACCAAATGAATGTCGTCACATTAGTGTCATACAACAGTCACTAGCAGGCATGTATAAGTACGCACAAATCTACGCAAACATTTGAAAAGTAGGATAGAGGCCTCCCGTGATCTTCAACTCATTCAAAATTGGTGGAGGAAGATAAAAGGGGGTAAAACATGAACATTTGAGTAAGTGAGGGATATGAGGTGTACTGAAAGCAGCTGCCTCGACACAGGTATGGAATTGACATTCCTTCGTCCTAGGGTCATATGAAGAAATGCCCAGATGCCCATTCGTTTCACTTCCATGGCTAAACGAGATCGAGACAATGGAAGTGGAGTGATTTTAGGCCAGTGTTTGGATGGCCATGACTGGCCCCTCACCGTCTCCGACATCACATATCAGCCCAACTGAACAACTACAAGTGATTCTGAAGTGGCACTTAAGACAGCTTGTTCTATCAATAAAACAGAAAGTATGGAATTTCTTATTGAGGAATTGTATGTCATCCCTCCATTCTAGACTGCCACTCGTGAAAAGTATGTCAAGGCCAATGGAGGCTGTTCTGCTGGAGGCCGGGGTCTAGGTTTCCTTTATTTCAACTGTTATTTTGAAAAGGCTCTCTGTCTTCATTTGGACATAAAACATTCACTCAGAGATGTCTTTCTTTGTTTGGACAGATACCATTAATTCCCACATTGCACACAGCCATATGATTCATTCACGTCCTGCACTCTGTCATGTTTTCGATTGTTTGAAGAGCAGATTGGACCAGTTTGATTCACTTTATGATTATCTATGTTTCCACAGAGGACCAGAACAAGTGTCCATGAGGATGGGACCGATGCTGCTGGAGGATCCCAGAGATGCTTTTACTCATCGGAGATATTAACCTAGATAGCAGAGGTAAGCTCATGATAGGCATGGATTTAACCTTAGCCTGAGTCCCTGCTGATGATACACTGGCCTGCAATGGGACTGTCCATAATAGGATACCAGGGAATTTGTCTCTAATCTAACGTTAAAGAAATGCATGGATAACCACTAAAGTGCTAACAGGACATAGAAACGGAATGATCAAACAGAAGAAAAAAATCCACTGAATAGGTTTTCAAAGGAGAAGTGCATTACCCAAAAGTTTCAAATATTTACCAGTAAACCACCTGAATTTTGTATATTTTAGGGATATTGTCGAATCTTTCGCGAGAAATCTAGTGGCCTTTGTGTATAATTCTTGTTATCACAGGTGTCTGTCATATCCTTTCTCTAAAAAGGATTGTTTAAAATTATTCTAAAAGATTGTGAAAAAATGAAACCATCAGTACCATTGATTTTTCATACTGTTACAACAGATTCCCAGAGTATCTGCATATCTAGTCTCACAAACTGATGACTGTTAATTCCGGAGAAATTCAGTGTAAATTCAAATAAAATAAAAACTATTGAGTGAATTTTGGAGATTGTGACCATATCTTTGTTAGCTTTCTACGGTATTTAAGACAATACATCCTTGATTACCTGTAACCTTCAATGTAGAACTCATTAGATTCCAAAGTGAAACAAATTACATGCACATGTTTGTGCAGGACCCAGATTTTGGATTCAAAATATGTTGTAGTTAGACGAACCCTTGGGACCAGTTCAGGAACAGTTCATGATCTACCGTTATTTCACAAACACAGTTGTGTCCCTGCCACTGTTAATCTCCCTCGTAGTTGGTACTGTTTATTAACATGCAGAATAAACAGACCAATCAGATTTTCAGTCAAAGTCTGTAGCTCAAACACACAATGTTGGCATGTCCACATGCATTTTTTTGCTGTCTACTTGGTGGTAGCTTTGAAAATAAATGTAGTAGCATGATACCATTGTTGTTTAGTTCCTTTTTTAATGCTGTAATATGAAAGAATTAAGGCATTGTCGGTTCCCTTTCAAATATGGCTAATAACACACAATGAAGATAATTTATTTAAGAATATATTTAACACACAATGAAGAATATATATTTATTTATAATTTATTTGATTGCATATTTAAGTAGTTTTAAAGCTACTTAAATGTGTAATTATTAACCACAACTTAGTGGCTAGTCCGTGTGTCTTAAAAAAATATATATTACAATTTTATCCAATTTTATACACATTTGATATTTTTCTTTAACTACGGCCATGTTCATGGATGACACAATAAGTTTATTAACAAAGTGACTCAAGACTCTCAAAATCTTGGTGAATTACAGTAGCATTTTAACCTTCATTCTAAATTAATAGGCATCTTGTAAATACATTAAGAAATACCCAAGTTAAAATGGGTTTTACAATTAACATATTTCTAATTTAATTATCTATGTTCACCTAGATTTTTATTATGGACTGAGTGCAAGCAATCTTAAAATTATGAGAATGCATAGTGAATTAAAAAGGTGCCATCAGTAAATTATTTTGTGGAATATTCCCTAGAAGACAGGTCTGTACTCTGAACTTAATCATGAACTTAATCATGTATTGAACATATTATCAGTTGTCATGTTATCAGGTTTTTAGTATTTGAACTGAAGGGCTGTGATGAATAAACAGCATAGTCTGATGGTAGCAGAAGTTATGTACTATAAAGTGCAATCTTTCCTGAGCTAATAGGCCAACCAATTAATGTTGGTTGAGCACACCAATGGATGGGTTACTCACATACTAAATAGAAAATCGTTGTGCTCATTATGCATTCTTAGCAAGGCTAATATCTGTTTTTCATGTTAAGTCATTTTTACCTGTCACAGTTTTGAATAACATTTAAACTGGAGCTAAAATGTACAATGTTTTCTTTAAAGGGTCAATATGTAAGGTTTTTACCGTACTACAAGCACAGATGACCAGTATAATTTACTGTCGTAAATGCTCTATACATAATATTTTTCTACAAAATTGATCACAGTGACTCGCTATTGCAGATTCTAACATAACTAATAAAACACAAAACCTAAAATTAATACATATTGCACATACATATTAGAAACATTTAACAATCCCTTTTCATGTTGTGATCACAAGATTATCCCTTATCAAAATTTTACTAAAGCAATGTTGTGGCCAAAAGATCCATTAAAAAGACAGTATCTTTATTGCAAGTTATTTTCATATGTCGCCGAAACCTTTGTGAACTTCAAGGATAGGTCTCACTTACCTTATTCAATACAGTTTCAATAAAGTGATAAGGGATTGATTCAGTCTGCTTGATAGTCATTTATCAACCCAACTTGTGTGTTTTTGGATATAATACTCCAAGGGTGTGTCAAGTGTAATAATACACATTTCACAATTAAATATTTTAGCAGACACCATTATGCAAATCAGTGTAGTCATTGCACTCATTCTGTTTGTATAACAAGTGTTTCGGGAAAGTCGTTGGTATGAATCTCTTTTGTTTGTTTAGGAAGTGCTTTGGAAAAGTCCTTGGTATGAATCTCTTTTGTTTGTTTAGGAAGTGCTTCGTAAAAGTGCTTGGTATGATTCTCTTTTGTATTTCCTTTATTTTCTGCATCCTCCCTTGAAGTCTCTTGGAGCAGATGTTCTAATTGGTATTCAGTTTCCCGCTAAAGTGGCACCTACGTTGGTTTAGCGATGCAAGTGGCCTTAAGATGAACTTTGTTACAACAGACTAACCCCTGTTTCCCAAAACACCACGTACATTGCTCTTTATAAAGTGCATCGTAAGTTCCACGTCTCGACCGCTTGGAATGGAATTTAGCCATTTTGGTGTTTGAATGGAGTTAGTCGATTAAGCGTGATTACTTATATCAGAAGCATTTGATATCGGTGGCATGGTATTATACTACTGCATAGGCAATAGGAAAATGTAAAACTTGAAGAAGTAGTGACATTTAAGGTGGACGAAACATTATATTTAACCAGTGGGATGGACTTCAGGCAATCAAAATCATGTCTCCGGAAATGGACTACTACATCAAATTATCAGTTCCTCGGTAGCAATATAGAAAACCTAATTACTATAATTCAAGAAATACTTAAGTCACATAGCAATTAACACATGATTGGTTAAATGGGAATATAAAACATAGTTGGAAATACCTATTCTAATTGTTTTAAATATAAATGGAACACGGGAGAAAACAAGTATTCAGAGCTGAAGAAATCAATATTCTTCTTGACGAGGTAGAAAGGCACCAGCACCTATGAAAAACGTAGCCTAAAATGCGTGTCATGTGAAAGATACATTTTAACACTTTTTTAAATAAAGTTTTTCTTTATTCTCAGTTGACAGTTGCATTCAGTTACATTCACATCCACGCTCACATTTATTATATGATTTGTATAGCCTAAATAAATTGGTCAAAAAAACGTTTTGATAATTTTTCTATTGGCTTAATATTAACTGTTTGCGACCACTCCACGCCTGTTGAGGGAGGCACTAGTTAAGTGTCTGTTAAGATTGGTTAAGTTGGACTAACAGGTAGCGGGATGACTCGTTGAATATCGAGCGATGTTATGTGCCAATTAAGTAACACTGCTTTCAGGGAATGCACTGATAAAATAATGAGGCACTTACGATCATCTCAGTGCTTTGGGAAACCGGCCCAGCTCAAATGCCTTTGAAGAAACAAGCAAGGAAGGATGTGAGTTTGAATCCCATTTAGTCGTTTTTAACCATGTTTTCTAATAGTGTAGGCTATCAAGCAGACAGAAAAACGATCAAGCACGCTGAAAGCCTTTAAACATGTTGCCTTGTAAAACATTAAAATGGGGGATTGCTTTGTCCTAAGTACAAATTCCACGGAAATCTCTACAACTTAATGAGAGCTGGTTTGAATACATTACAATACAAACTATAACATAATACATGTTACTTTGTAAAAACATACACGGGAGGATCTTGTTAATGATCTCAAGGCAGTCGGGACCAAGGTAACCAAGAAAACAATTGGTAACACACTATTCCGACTGAAATCCTGCAGCAGCAAGGTCCCCCTGCTCAAGAAAGCACATGTACAGGCCCATCTAAAGTTTGCCAATAAACATCTGGATGATTCAGAGAACTGGATGAAAGTGTTGTGGTCAGATGAGACCAAAATGGAGCACTCAACTCGCGATGTTTGGAGGAGTAGGAATGCTGCCTATGACCCCAAGAACACCATCCCCACCGTCAAACATGGAGGTAGAAACATTGTGCTTGGGGGTGTTTTTCCATTAAGGGGACAGGACAATTTTACCACATCAAAGGGACGATGGACAGGGCCATGTACCAACAAACCTTGAGTGTGAACCTCCTTCCTTCAGCCAGGGTATTAAAAATAGGTCGTGGAATGGTATTCCAGCCAGTGTCCAGACCCTAATCCCATAGAAAATCTGTGGAGGGAGCTGAAGGTTCGAGTTGCCAAACGTCTGCCTCGAAACCCTAATGATTTTGAGAAGCTCTTCAAAGAGAAGAGTCACAAAATCCCTGGTGCAAACTTGGTGGCCAACTACAAGAAACCTTTGACCTCTGTGATTGCCAACAAGGATTTTGCCAACAAGTACCAAGTGATGTTTTGCCGAGGGGTCGAATTCTTATTTCCCTCATTACATTGCAAATCAATTTATAACATTTTTCTGGATTTTTTTGTTGTTATTCGGTTTCTCATTGTTTAAATAACCTGATCATTTCTTTGTCAGTGGGCAAATGTACAAAATCAGCAGGGGATCAAATACGTTTTTCCCTCACTGTAGAAAATAATACTTTTAAGCAAGCATTGTTTCACCATTTATTATTTTCAAAGTGAACATGGGGAATTTTAGACTTCAACTTTTGCTTATAGGCATTACAAATGTACAGATTAACATGTTATTTCTCTAAATTCTATTTATTATTCACTAGTGATTGAAAATCATTGGCAATACCCCCCTACACACATGCACACACACAAACACACACAAACATACATACACAAACATACAAAAAAAATGAAGAGACCACTGCACATTTTCTGTTCCTCACTCAAATCCTTCCTTTTCGATATATTTGGAAAGGAAAGAAAAAGGTGCAGTGTTCTCTTCATTTTTTCTGGAGCTGTACATACATGCTTCCACAAAATGCATACATGTGCACATACATGCATACAGTATTTATTTATGTTTCTATTAGTTTGTTGATAACATTTGAAGAAGCGCATTTTGATTCAGTCATGAGCAAGAGAGACATCTTCCTAGGGACCTTTAAATTATTATCACACTTGAATATGTCAATGTGATCCCCTAGGATAACTGGATCAATTGAGTGGCTTTGATATAATCCTGTTATCTCTCCTGTATAGACATATTTTCTGTTCCCTCATTTATCAAAGGTTTGTGCGCACAAAAAATACACAAACCTTGTGCACACCAATATTCCTTAAAAGGTTGGTATTTATCTATCTTGAACTTTATAGGAAATTGTTTATAACCACACGCCTCAGACCATATTAACATACAAACTCTGTTGGTTCAAAAATGTAATCGCAAGCAATGATTGGGTAAAACATTTAATTGTATTTTAGAGAACAACAACAGAAGCTAGCTCTTTTGGCCAGCTTTTCCCAGTGAAAAACATGATTTCGTCTCTATAGTTTGTTAAGGTAGAACGTATCAGCAATTGCTTTGAAGTTTTATTTTTCTGGCCTTTCATACAACCCAGGAATTACTGTAAACGTTAATTAATTATGTAATCACTACTTGGAAATAAGGTACGGAAATATGTGACGATTGTTCATATTCAAGTGTTGATAGGTTTATTCAACGCATTCAGTTTTTATCACGTCAATGCAGAGACGCAAAAACCCAAACAGGGTAACATACTAGTGGAATTTAACTCTGCATTTCAAAAAGTCTTAACAGTACCACCTTTTTGGAGAATTTCCACCCCTGTAGACAATTCAGCGATTGTGGTTTTATATTCCTTTCAGGATATATGTATACTGTTAGTATTCTGCCTTTCCCCAGCTAAGCGTTCTTGTCCCTGGCCTAATTCAATACCCGGTCGCTTGTGTGGCAATCTGCGTTTCTAACCACTACGCTATTTAACAACGGCTTGCCGGTCCTTCAGTCTGTCACTCAGTAAGAGACATTCGCTCTTCTTGGCCGGCTACCCTTACGCGGTCCAGCAAATAAACCGATCTAGAAATATGTTGCCCGCTGTATATTCAAAAACTAATTTCACTTTATTTGATCTGTTATAAAACGCTTCCGGTTCACCATTAAGCTGATATTTTTTACACAAACTTTGAGTTTATTTCGAATTTTCCATCACTTTTCTGTAGTGGTTGGGCAGAATGTTTTGGAATGTTGGTTCATGTGGGCATATTCTGCGGAACACGGCGTTGCATCAACCTTTGCCTCAATTTGAACATGATAGTTATGGTACCAAACTCTCAAAAATTATCTACAGAATGCAAAAATATATAACTGAACTACAATACGCTTACATTTCAAGTATACCAAAGGCTAATTTAATATAATAGATCAACTCTTCACTATTACATTTGACTGTAGCCTATATTATAAACCACACTGTATATAGGATTTTATAAGCTGAAATAGGCTTACACAGGGTTTCTGGGAAATCAGGACAATCCTTGTTCAGCGGGGAAGCTCTATTTTTACAGTTAGAAAATATTCAGTTTCTTGCATCACCTTAAAATGAGAGTTTTCAAATAAACTGAGAAGACAATACGCAATGCCAGGACGTGTGTGAGTCTGTTTTTTAATGACCAACTTTAAACCCATGATTGATGCTTTGCTTTGACGGACGTTGAGGACATGCCTGTGAGTCTACCAGTCGAAAATTAGTGAGAGCCCTCTGTGCTAAGCTGCTATCTTTGACACGTGTCAGTATGGACAGAGCCTGTCCTGATATCACGCCATAGTAAAATGATGGAACATTGACTCCAATTATGATTGAGATCAAGATTTACACTAGAATTAGGTGCAATATGACACTGAATGGAGAAGAGTACAGACACCAGCAAGAAAGTTTTGAACCTTTATCCAGTCCATTTTAGATAAGGCGGAGGCACTGTATTTAAATGCCATCTCTATTGGATTATATAACATTGGACATTTGTTATTCTGTACTGTATGTCCATGTCCTATTATTGTAGCCCCATTGGGGACAGTTATCTTCTACTGCTAAGGATATTAAAGACAAACACATGACGTTATAGAACAATGACTGACAGGCTGGGAATGGATTGCCACACAATCTGCTTCATGCTTTCTTCCTAGTACAGTATGATCTTGAATCACATCCAGGCTCACTATTTATTGTTTAGGTCTGACATTGTGTTGCCAGTATACAATCGCTCATGCTTTACAGTAGGGTCATTCTTCCTCAATACTACATTTTTCTCAAAGCATAACTCGTACCGTGTCTTATCATTCTCTGTGAAAACTATAGGTTACCTTATTGTTAACTAGTTCAGACAAGATGATGAGATCAGGTGCTGTCCTGTAGAGCCAGGATTTTTCAAGCCAAAGCTAAAATAAAATAAAAATCTCTGTAAACATGTTGCTACTGTATCACGAATGTTGTTCCTCTGCAACAATCGTTACATTTGCTTGTGTCACCATTTCCATCATCCCTGGTGTCTGTCCTTAACAGGAATTACACCCACCTGAACTATTTCAAAGAGCAGAACAGGTCAGTGCAGCATCAACTTTGAATGGCTCCTTATCTTTCACACTGGACTGCATGACATGAAGAAAGGGTGTGATTACCTAATCATTTCCTTTATATACACCTCTTACCCAGTAAGAGTGTGCAACTGAAAATAATTCTCAAGGTCCTTGTGTGTTTTCATCATCTGTTATTATCAAGAAACCAACACCAATAGCATACAACGGAAGGTTTATTTACTTGATACCAAGTCAAAGGTCAGCAAACTCAATTCCAGAATGAACCATATAATAAAGGTACCAACACAAAACTGATACTGTGAGGTCAAGTTATTCCGTGTTGACAAAGGTCAGGGATTGAATAGGAGGCATGGTTACCTTGTGCTTCCTTTAAGGTGCTTTCATCGCTCACAGTAAGGCGAACAGGCATTAACAAATGTGCACGTCACACACTCCTGGCAATGTCCAAAAAAAGGATTGAGGAAGCATTCTGCCAAGTTTCTTTTTTTTTTAATAAAACGCAAATCTGGATTTAATGTAAAAAACCCAGTCACGAGATTTTGAATGAAAACATTTGTGGAATACCTGTGTAAAAGGCACGATAGATTTTCTGCGTTCTACCTTTAGTCTACGAGAAGTCTACACGTCACGTGTCGTCATGGTGGAATGTTTAAGCAGCAATGTATCTAGAGAACCATGAAGTAGCCACCTGTGGCCACCAGGACTCTGTTCCAATGGCCTTCAGGCCCACTGTGCTATAACTGCCCAGTGCTCGTCCACCTGGACGAGTAATAATTTGAATTGAGGAGTTGTTTGACTGGATTACCGTGGAGCATCCCAGATTAGCCTGTAAAAGACAGACATCCAGAGGGAGCCGTTACGTGGACACAACGTAATCATAAACATCATTACTGCGCTCTATGAAGTCAGGCGGCGATGCTTCCCCAACTCAGCGGAGGGAGTTGAACCTTTACGTTGCCTCTGTTTGAAGGCACACTGGCTGGTGTGATGACGCGCGAGATGGGACGTGCACAGGCCTTGTTCCCGTGGGGATTTTTCCGTCCCTGCTTTCCAGTAATGCGAACATAGAAATGATTCGCGCTCTCAGGGGCAGAACGAAATAGAATGGCTGTTTATTTCCCAGTCACTCAATTTCATTCAGCCCAGAGAGCACTGATCAAACCTACTTATGTGCTCCTCAGGCATTATTAATGATTACGCTGGTGCCATATCACTGTAGTAATGGCTTAAATGCAGTGTGACATTATAAAACCAAAGCTGGGTATTGCCGCTTACTATTTCTTTGTGACCTTGCGAGAAGACAGATGAAGCATGCTGCATTCCTCATGGTGGGATCATCCATATTTAAAGGGGTAAATGGTTGGTTTACATTTCATGATTAATAATGAGTGTGATTAGTGTTCCGGTGCAAACTAGCTTGTTAATGGAGGCAGCCATCTCTGCAGCGAATTAGCATTGTGAGGGAATCAGTTGGAAAAGAAATGTGAATTAAAACAGGGCTGTTGAGAGACAACTGTCGCCCATTTATTGCAGATTATTCTCTCCACATTGTTACTGTGACTCGGTTGCCCTGCATGACAGGGAATTCTCTGTGCACCGACCATGAAACTTAATTCATGCTCTCTATTCCATCACATCTCATTGACGTTTCTGAGGCTTCCAACCCCCACACAAAGCTAGCTAGCTGCACCAGTTGACCTTCAAGTCATGTCAAGCTACAAAATGGAGACTGGAGGTGCTTCAGTTATGTTGTGACAACAGGAAAACATTTAACTGTTTGACTATCTGATGCTGTGACTCACATAATCAGTGATGAACTGCACAATGAATAATTTGTTTACACACATGTGTGCAGTATGTAATGAAGAATTGGCTTAACTTCAACAGTGGAAAGGGATAGAAAGGGATTGTGGTGTTGAGCTGGACAGCTCACAACAAAGGCCTGAGGCCTCTGACCTTTCAAGTAGGTTCTCTGACCATCTGTTTTTATGCCTCACATTCCCCCACCATCCTCAAGATGTTTTCCTTTGTATAATTAATTTTAACAGTGACTCAATCCTGTTTTCTGAGAACATTGTGAGGCAGAATTATTTTACCTGTTTCTTAAATGAAGAGACCTGAAGTCTTTAGGACCAATGACTTGAAGTCATGTGAGACCCACGGACTGGTCCAGGGTTTGTTGCGTGGTTGTTTTAGGGGTGAGATAATGGTTTTAGGCAATATGCCTTTTACCCTTACTTTGGGTTGGCTGTAGTTATTTGTGTTTTGTTATGTAATTATAACTTTGATGTGCTATTTTCTCCCGGTCCTTATGAAAATTATATTTTGACTTGGTATTAAGGAATCTCAATTCATTCTGGTGATAAAAAACTAGTTTTAAAAACATTAAATCAAAAGCAAATATGTACATACCACAAGAATCCCAAGCAAATAAAAGATTTCACAAAAAACATCTAACTTTCATTACTTTTTGACACTTTTTGAAATTAAATCACCAGGGGGTTTACTTGGGGAACCCTGCCTTCAATGGAAATTGCTGCAGTTAGTGACAATTGTTTCTAAAGGCTTTGACATATACCACTGTTAAATGAGGCTGTCCGGAATAACATGCACACGGAACCCGACTCCCTCAGAATTCATGGTTCTTTTGAAAGAAACATTATAGTCTCCTCACCTGGCTGAATGTAGGCTATTGTCCAGGCAGTAACTTGGGACCTTGTGTTAAGTGCCTTAAAATAGCTTTAACCTTTTCTTATTTAGCAATAAAAACTGTGCGCTGCAGGTTCACTTGAAGACAGAACATTTCATTGATTGCATACATTTCACATATATTTCATGTAGAAATGGCTATGAGATGTTTGCAGCGATCTCAGTGATAACAGGATTGGGTGGGGAGATGCACAGTACAGAATGAAAGTGGGACAAGTGCCATCTACTGGCAGAACAATCCCTTTTACCTTCATCTGAACAATGGTTATCCTGTTCCGTTGTTTCTCACACCAGAGCTTAGACAACCCTTTGTTTTAACATTACCACCTTGGCTGGCAATTCACTGGAAAATATGGCTCCAGAATTCCAGGTCAGAAAAGGAATGACTTCAGAAAGAATCCCAGTGTTTCCGTAGTTAACTGACCAATGTAACTTGAATGGATTCCCTGTCTAAATTCACTTTAGCCTAAATGCAAGTACATTTAGCCTTCTGCTCTTATCTAGAATAATACTGATATTCAATGGAATAAATCAATCATTCAGGCTGTTAATATCCCTGCAGGTATCAAACTTGCTTCCTGGATTACTTTGATGAGTATGATTCAATGTACTGTGATTATGTTTCGGAGAAGGCCTAAATGCACAAGTCTTTGAAACCTATTCAATCCGTATTGGATGAGGGTCTGTTTAGCGGGACTAATTGAAACTGTAATTAATTTGGACGAGTGCCCTGTCTGCTCAAAGCATTGGGTCTGAGACAGTATAGAGGAGCTCTCCGACTGTTTAGAGGACCTTAGAGAGGGCTGCCATATTGCTCTATTAGGTTCACTGTGTCAGAAGTGATTAGGGAATGGCAACCAATCTAGCTTGATCTCTACGTGTATACCTGAGCCTCTACTTCAGAATAGATGATACTGTATGCTGACTATGGGCCAGCTTAATCCCACAGACATTTTCTCCACTGGAGCCTGCCTACTACACATTCTGCACTGTGAGATGGTTTACACTTGATCAGACATGCACCACAGATGAATGTCATGACTATCAGCTCTAATCGGATCATCACATCAACCAACAAAATAATCTCCTGTCAGTCAGTCCAAGAGTGTGTTGACATACAGTATGTGAGGATTTTTGATTTAATGGCCCCTGCCAAGGAGCCATCATTTTGCTATTATTATTCTAGCCAACGTTAGGGAGCTTTCCAAAAGAGAACCTTTTCTATTTCACTGGCTCTTTTAGTATCTGCACCTTAATTATGTAACAAAGACATTGAATGTGTCACTGCCTGAACAAAACATTTCTGACACCTGACTGTGCAACATGGCTCTGCATTGAATTGTATTAGAACTAAAGCTACAGGGAATTCAAAAGAAATGCTTGATAGTCAAATCAATTGACAAAGTATAAATCGCTTCTTACAGCACACCTTAACAGATTTCCTAATATAAATTTTTTACGAAGTACACAGCTACCGTATACACTCTATAACGAATGCTGTTTGTTATAGAGTACAATTATTACAATGTGAAAAAATTATTGAATTGTCAAAATGACAATAAAAAGGGCTTTTTTAAAATCAGTACGGAGATTATTTCGTTTTGCATTACATGTAACTTAAGTGTACAGAAAAAGCCCCTGTAACTTCATATTCACCATGACATAACTCCAGTAAGTGCATGAAATAATAATCTGTGGCACTTAGTGTATTGTGTCATTGTGTCTCTGAGTAGCAGTGAAGCTGTCAGGCCGCAAAGGCACTAGCCACAATGAATACAGTGCAGCCTGACACAGTAGTGGGTGTGGGTCCCCTGCAGGGAGAGTAGACAAGGCGGCGGAATAGCTGCCGTTGGTTGGTTGTTGGATGACTCATCATCCTCCCTGTTGGCTGTGGAACCTGGGGATCCCTGTGGGGGTGGATGGAGGGTGCAGCTTCCACAATTCGGTTTCTGCTGTTGAAGAAGACATTACCTGCCCGAGGAGGGAACTTCTGTAAAACGAATCTGAAGGGTTCCGGTAATCTAAACATTTCTCGTGTGGGCTTTAACAAAAGCATGTTTTTTGGTTTTGTTTGTTTTACAGGAAGAGGAGCATCTGATGTCTTCCCAGCCTTTTAGTGGAGGTAGCATATGCTTTTACCCAGCATCTCCAAATTCTAGTCCTATTACCAGTGGGCTTGAGAGAGAACATTCAAATGGACAATAGCAATAAAAATGCTAATGCTGACACAGCTTTTATCAGAGCTTTTGGTGCCAGATAAACCCTGCCAGCAGTCAGCATTTAAATGCATTTTAAACTACTGCATCACTCCCACCTTAACTGGGATAATAGCCGGAGCATCATCAGCTTCTTGTCAGCCCTCTCTGTCCCTCAGTAAAACGTGACACTTCGTTCATTCACACCCTACTGTGGGGCCGTTCAGTTTTGCTTAACCTTAACTAGATCATTTTTCCTCTTCCATATTGTCCCCTCAGGACCAAATCCCTTGTCAAATTCTTTCATATCTAAAGACGAAGACAATTTTATTCTCCAACATAGCCATCTCACCAGACAGCTTTCAATATTTCCATTTCGCCTCCATCCTTCCCATTTCCATTGCTTTCTCCAGCATAGAATCGGAGGCTTTTTGTATAGATCAAATGTGGCCAGTGGAATAGTCTGACAAGCCCAATGTCCTTGCTGCCACCATTCCTCTCGATGATTGATTCTATTCCTTATTATCTCATCCACTCCTGACTGCCATCATTTGCTACTCATATTTTCTATGTTTAGGAATGGAAGCTGAGATATTGTAAGGTACCTGCATGGTGAGAAGGAAATGCAGCCTATCATGGTCAGTCAGAAATGTAGATTATTCTGAACAGGCTTCTTGTAAGGAAGTTACACTACCGTAGCAGAATTATTAACTAGTGGATTGTATTTCCGTTCCTGAGGCCTAGTCAGTGCATATGTTCAGATAGCCCATAAGTGTTGCCATCTTCACCTTTAATGAATCAGATGTCTGCATTGCCTCATAATGAGGACTAAAATTACAGAGAGCGAAAGGCAAAATACTTCAATGAATTGCTCTGATAATTGATTGGGAGTGGTCGAGGTTTACATATCGCCGAAAATAAGAGAATTGCAGAATACAGTGTACGATTTAAATGAATATGATGCATATTCTACCTATATGCCCGTAGGCTAATGCTTCAATGCTCCATGTTTTAACCCCTATATTATTAATATAATGGCATTGCACAGTATGGGTTAGTAACTGCTGTATGTGTTCACAATAAAGCTGCCAGCTTCACCACAATCGTACAATCAGGCCATCCGGGTTAGGTCATGTGGAATATATTATAAGAGGGCTGGTGACCACTGAGGGCTGCCAAGGTTAGAGTAAATCAGATGTGTCATATCTGTTATTGGCAAAGGTCCGTGTCACCGCAGACACTGGCAGAGAGCGCTGGGGAGCTGATATGTGCAGGGAGACTGTCTGGTTCTCTTCAGCTTGTAAAGCTGGATGGTGTGTTGCTGTTCAAATCAGCCCAAAAGTCCAGATTGCAGTTCCATTGTTGGTGTACGCATAACACGTAAACCACACAAAGCCATTATCATCCAGCATGCTGCAGGGCATATATTATGTTGGGGGAATTGTGAGTTAGTATTTAAAATGATAAAGAAAAGAGCAATTTGCTGGTGTGTTCATATAAATAGAAAAATATGATTTGTAATCGGAGTTTTTATTATTCCCAAACCAACACTGCTTTTGCTTTAGGCATTTTGTGTTGTTATTCAAACATGTATACCTGTCAATCAATGATAGATTGCCCAAGTACTGTACAGTAGCTTCAACTTCTATTGAGATCAATAGTTAAAATACCACAACAGTGTACATTATGTAACAAAACTGAGTGCCGATACTGTATAATGCGTGAGTAAGAATCTAGCAGAGGAATGATTCAAGGCAACAAGGAAAACATAGCTTGAATAAGCCCTACATGCCGGCTGTGAAATGTCTTCCTCCCCACATTCTGCAATGTCATGTTGATGTAGGTGATTGGTCCTTGCAGGTGAGTCTCTGACATACAGCCTACATTGCTTTAATGTATCCAGGTGCGATTGAGATATAACCTGGGAGACTCTCTGCTAGGTTCAGCTCAGGCTCCAGGTGGTCTGTAACTAACAGCTCTCTGTTTTTGGCCAAGCTGGATCTCACATTGTCACCTTTCTGTCACTAAACATGGCAGGTAACCTCACAGTTTGAGTAATGGATAGAAATTTTCATGTGTAATTTCATAGACTTGACTGGTGATAAAGGAGACAGTGAAACATGATGGTCTTAATGAGAGTGCTGAGGCATGGTTAGCTGTCACTCCAAAGCCTGGTTCTCCCAATGTATAATTTGATTGAGGAACTCCACTCGGGCTTCAGAGGGTTAATTGGCGGGATGGAAAATTGCGTTGGCACAAGAAAGTAATTAACAAGAAAAGGATATAGGAGGAGTGGTTCCTGTACATGTACGCATTGTTAGCATTTCTGACCTTCATGCACTGATTTTAGCTTACAGACAGACTCCATATGTGACAGCATGTACACAAAAAGCAGCAGGTCGGTGTAGCAGACAAACTGAGCATATGAAAATAAGTACTCTGTTTTTGCAGTACATGCTCTGTCTATTGTCACACTTTAGACAAGGTCTCGGTTTAGCTCACTATGTCTTGAGTCAGCAGCAGGGGAGGTGTCGGCATACATCCTTCTGCCCGCCGGCAGATGGTGGGCTCAAAGGCCTGGGAAGTGAGTGCTGAATTGATGGTCTGGAAAATTGCATTAAAACCTGCAGGTATTATTCCAAGTTGTATCTTACTCTTGCATAAATAGAAGGAAATTAAACTGTAAGTGTTAGTTGTGCTCTGTGTTTTCCTTTGTTTTTCACTGAGTTTATTTGATACAATTGTGCTCAAAAGTTTGCATACCCTTGGAGAATTTGTAATATATATTTACCATTTGTAAAGGAAACAAATGGTACATATATATAATTTATAGGATTCACATGTAGGTAATAACAGAATGGCACAATCGTAAAACAAAACATGGCAAAAAATAATAAAATGAACTGGCCCCTGTTCAAAAGTCTGCATACCCTTAGTTCATAATACTATGTATTGCCCACTTTAGCATCAATTACAGCATGCAGTCTATTGTTACAGTTGTCTGTGAGGTCCCAAAATCTTGCAGGTGGTATTGCTGCCCATTTGTCTTGGCAAAATGCCAAAATGTGCAGTAAAGGTATCTTTTTGGCAATTCCACCATGCTGCTCATTTTTGTTCAAGTATCATTGTATTGTGCTCCTTAAAACAAACACACTACCTTTTTAAACAGTAGCCTGTATTTCACCTGAGGTTAAATACCTCGGCTTTGTATAAATAGATTCCCGAATTTTCTACTTCTTAGTAATTGATTGAACAGAACTGAGTGGCATTTGCAAGGCTTTGGATATGTTTTTATATCCTTTTCCATCTTTATAAAGTTCCATTATCTTGTTACGCAGGTGTTTTGACAGTTCTTTTCTCCTCCCCATGACTCAGTATCTAGCCTGCTCAGTGCATCCACATGAAAGCTAACAAACTCATTGACCATACACAGACACTAATTGTAATTTAAAATGCACAGGAGTGGGAAATTCACCTTCAATTTCCATTTTCACCTGTGTGTGTCACCTTGTGTTTATTCGTTTTTTGCATGATCAGACATTTTCAAAATCAATGCCAACATTTTATATTTTCGGCCAGGGTATGCAAACTTATGAGCACAACTGTACCTAATGGTGTTCGCCCCTCACTTTTGACACCGGATTATTGCTTTTTTCATCATTGTCCAAAGTAGCTTCATTCAGTTCTTCAATTCATTTAAGTATTTCAGGCCTTGTCAATAAACATGTAGTTAATTCTAAATCATTGTTTTATATTTCTGAATCAGTATAGATCTGTAGGCTCAGTTTGACCCCAGCCAAATCTAACTCATTTTGGGTTTTGTATAAAGGTTTATTTAGATATCCATCTGGAGATAATAGCAACTTATCAATATCACCAGACGATATCTAAGTGTCAGAAACTGTGACCAGATATATAATCTGCCGAAATATACTGTACAGCCCCTTCAGTAACTATTCCACATTTTGTTGCATTTCAAAGTGGAATTCAAATTAAATTAAGTGATCAGTGATCCACACAAAACCTTTTTACATAAAGGATTCAACCCATCTATAAAACATTAGAAACACCTTGTCCCCCTATTTCGAATAATTTTGCTTCTCTAGATTGTATGATATTCATCCATCCATCATTCTTAAAAAGATTATACTAGCTCTGTCAAGCACTGTCATGTTTGTTGTTGATCATTGTTAGACAGCAATTTTCAAGTCTTGTCATGGATTCTGAATCCAATTTTAGTCAGAAGTGTAACTAGGCCATTCAGGAACATTCAATGTCATCTTGATAAGCAACAACAGGATAGACATGGCCTTTTAAGATATTATCCTGATGAGAAGTGAATTCTCAGTGTCCAGTGTCTGTTGGATAGCAGAACTAGAACTAGATTTTAACTGAACTAGATTTTCCTCCAGGATGTTGCCTTCCTGTTTCTTTTCAGCCCCCTCCAAAAATATTGCAAAATACCCTAGCCTTTGTCAATGACAAACATATACAAAGCTTGATGCAACCACTGCCATTCTTGACCATATGGTCGTCACAGATGTGTTTGACAAAAACAGAATTATTTGCCACATTCTTTGTAGTATTACTTTAAAGGATATGTTCTACATCTTGTCTTCATGAATCCGTGGCATGTTGTTACTGGTCTTGTCTTCATGAATCCATGGCATGTCATAAGTTGTCTTGTCTTCATGAATCCGTGGCATGTCGTTAGTGGTCTTGTCTTCATGAATCCGTGGCATGTCGTTACTGATCTTGTCTTCATGAGTCCGTGGCAAGTCGTTAGAGGTCTTGTCTTCATGTGTTTGTGGCATGTCGTTAGTGGTCTTGTCTTCATGAGTCCATGGCATGTCGTTAGTGGTCTTATCTTCATGAGACCGTGGCATGTCGTTAGTGGTCTTCTCTTCATGTGTCCGTGGCATGTCGTTAGTGGTCTTGTCTTCATGAGTCCATGGCATGTCGTTAGAGGTCTTGTCTTCATGAATCCGTGGCATGTCGTTAGTGGTCTTGTCTTCATTTGTCCAAGGCATGTCATTAGTGGTCTTGTCTTCATGAGTCCGTGGCATGTCGTTAGTGGTCTTGTCTTCATGAGTCCGTGGCATGTCGTTAGTGGTCTTGTCTTCATGAGTCC
>JACXGJ010000073.1:0-32550 GCA_016801105.1 Esox niger | reverse complement strand
GTATCCGTGGCAAGTCATTAGTGGTCTTGTCTTCATGTCTCTGTGGCATGTTGTTAGTGGTCTTAGTAATACAAATTGCCCTGAAAGAAAAAAGCTATGAGCCTGATCAACAGTAACAAACACAATATAGTAAAACACAACTTCACTTTGAAACATCCCTGCAATGCGTATGACAACAATATCATGGATATGAAACTATGCTGATGTAAAGACATCAGCTTGGCAGGCACAAAACATTTGCCTCCGTCTGTGTCATCTATCTGTAGTCCTGAGGGTACTGGCTGACAACAAATTGCCTGGTCCCACTCATTATTAGTGCTGTTACTAGACATTACATTTGTTTCCCACAAAGGCAATGGGCACTAGCTCACATAAGATAGCATGACTACTGTAAACTATACACAACTGCAATGAACACAACAGCATTATGAAATGGTAAAAATGTAAAAACATTAGCTGGCAGTCTATTTTTGTCTGTCATCTTGGTCCTCAGTCACACATTGTCCCAGTTGTGTAACAACATATATCCCTGTATCCATACCGGGAGTCAGTCAGTTTTCAGCCTAACTTTGTCGCATCAACTTGACTAGATAGGTTACATTCACCTCTTTTGTAGTTTTTTTGGTTCTTTGTGGATTTGTATACATATGGATATTAACACATTTTAATAATACATGGACAACTGGTGGGCCCCGAAATTCTTCCCTAATGCACACAAATATTGTGTGATAACCCCATTTCCAGCCACCTTCAAAAACCAGCACAGACAAAACTGTCTTGTAGCTGTTGAAATACCCACAATTTATTCCCTTTTTAAGTAATTCCTTACTAGTCAATTTCTCTCAGTGCAACCAACCCAGCTTTACGTGGCGTTTATTTTCTCCAGTAGTAAGTGGCAACAAAGAATGCGATGTTGGCAGCACCAGCCCTCCTTGCGAAAGGATCATACACCTACCAAAGCCATGTGCCCAGTTCCCAATAATTTTAAATCGATGTGTAGCTTCGACAAGCGATTTGCGCAGCGGAAGCACTTTAATATTAACATTATTACGCCTATAACCAATCACAGAGGTTGCTTTTATGTTGTGGTTGAATCACTTGCCTGTTGCAAGACCAAAGTTTGGTCTATAAATGTATCATGCACATTAGTGCAAAGAGATTTCAAATTGCAATGTGTCCAAGGGTTCCTGTGTTGAGAAGGTATGTTTGTCAGTGTACAACTCTACAGCTGTTATTTTTGTTCTTCATTGTTCACTGGAATGGATCAATCAAGTATTGCAGTCTGAAAATCTAAGTAAACAATTTTAATTACAGGCTGTTCCAACTTGAATTTCTTCATGGCAACTCATAATGCGACACGGTAGTGTGTATAGCCCCCGTGTGCCTGTATAAACTCCCGACAAAGTCTGGACATGCTCCTGAGGAGACGGCAGAAGTTGTCCTAAGGGATGTTTTCCCAGACCTGGATCCGGGCATCAGTGAGCCCCTGGACTGTCTGTGGCGCTACCTGGCAGCAGCGGATGCAACAATATATAATGTCCCGGAGATTCTCAATTGGATTCAGGTCTGGGGAACATGAGGGCCAGTTAATGGCATCAATGCCTTCGTCATGCAGGAACTACCTACATGCTCTGGCCACATGAGGCTGGGCATTGTCCTGCACCAGGAGGAACCCAGTGCCCACAGGCACAATATTTTTTGCTAGCAATCCTGGGGCCAACTGAACCTCATCCGAAATAGATGGTGGGCCAATAATTTAACTTTGGTTTTATCACTGTTTAACTGAACATTTTTCCAGGTAATTCCAGGCAATTATGTAGAACAAACAACGTCCTCAAGTCATTTCTCTCATCTGACAAATACAACTGCGTATCATTAGAATAACAATGAAAATAAATATCCACCAAATGGAATTATAACACCAAATGGAAGCATAAACAAAGAAAACAGGATTGTCCCTAGGATGGAACCCTGCGGGACACCACATATGACAGCTACAGAGGAAGACATATAATTGCAAATGGAAACTACAGATGCTTTATTTGACAGATACAACTGGAAACAATCTGGTGAAATCCCTGAGATCCCAACCCAATTTACCAACCCAAAGTCTGTCAATTAAAATGTTGTGGACTATAGTGTCAAAAGCTGCAATAACAACAAGATTGAACATTCTCAAGAGTCATCATTCAACAACATGTCATTTGTAACCTTAACAAGAGCAGTTTCAGTAATGTGTTTCTTACGAAAGCTGTTTATAATGGAGAGTAGTTCAGGTCCTACTGTTCCAATAATTTCTTTAAGCAGTCTGGGTGGTATAATATCTAGAGGGCCAAAGAAGGGGTTTAAATGAGATGTGATATCAAAAAGTTCTCCTAAAACAATTGGAGTAAAATAATTAAATAGTTTAGACAATGGCAAGTTGAAATAAGTTGCTGGTAGCATAACGTTGACCACATCATCTCCAGACTCCAGACACATCATCTCCAGACAGTGCTCTGTGTGAACCTGCTCTCATCTGTGAAGATAATAAGGCGCCATTAGCAGATCTGCCAATTCTTGTGTTCTCTGGAGGACAATAGAGTCCTATTGCCACCCTCATGGAGTCTGTTTTGCGCAGTTTGTTCAGAAACATGAGCACCAGTAGCCCACTGGAAGTCATTTTGCAGGGTTCTCGTGTTGCCCCTCTGGTTCCTCCTCGCACAAAGGAGCAGATCTTGGTCTTGCTGCTGGGTTGATGCCCTGCTATGACCCTGTCCAGCTCTCTTTGTGAAATAGACCTTCTCCTGGTATCTCCTCCATGCTCCTGAGACAATACTGGGAGATGCAGCAAACCGTCTTCCAATGGCACTTATGAATGTGCTATTCTAGAGGAGCTGGACAACCAGTTCAAACAGATTAAGCTGCAGGTACCTAACAAACGACACTAACAAAATGCAGCCAGGGAGGATAAGGAGAGTACAATTGCCAGTGGCCACCCCGTGTAAAACCATGCAGGGCCACCCCCTGCAAAACGTTGTCTCGCTGTTGCCTCTCCAGTGCACCTGCTGTCACTATAATTTGCGCCAAACCGGGTGACATGATTCACAATTGCTTATGCTTCCTAACGTGAAAAGATTGATATCGCTGAAGTGTAATTGACTTGGTGTTATACTGTGATGATCATGTGTTCCCTTAGTTTCTTTTAGCAGTGTAATAAGTAGTTACACATACGCACCATTGAGAACATACAGCATTTACTGGCTGTTTGTTTATGTTGCCAATCAATTAACATAAATGTAAATTTTTGCATATAACCACATATCTATATTTTCACAATTTTATTTGCTTACATTTTTGGTATACACAGAGCCTTCATGCCACAGTTCTCTTTGCATTTTACTTTAGTTTTAAAAGCATTTCGTGGTAAGGCTGCTGTTTCCATTGGTGCTCACTGTAATTCTATGCCATTCTCCATGGCTTGTCATTTTTTTTAAAGTGAAGTCCTGATTGAAGTTTGTTCTTTGTAAGGAAATGTATTGCTCCTTGGAAAGGTGAGAACCGTACTAGGTCATCAGCCTGCGGAAGGACTCTCAATGCACTGACGAACAATTTAGAGTGCTATTGGGAATTTACAAAAGATGCCAGAGCAGTAAGTCATTTGAAGTTCTATAAAGTATCACAGCATCAGGAATACCAAATAGCCTGTGAGTAGAATTTGATTGTAGAATAAACCATGCGTGACAAATTCTAATTCTGAAGGTCTGAGCTTGAATAGTTGGCCTCAAACCTCGACACGCAAGCTCTTAATTAGGCTAATCAGTCACTATCTGACATTTGCCAATTCTCTACCTTCAAAATGTCCAAATAATTGTCCTGAATGATATCATTGTACACTTTATGCCTGAGGTGAATGTATGAAATGCTAATGTATGTGGCTAATTAGCTATATACAGAGTAATTAGCTGGGGGAGATGGGACTGGGAATGCAAAAGGCTGTGCAGTTTCACCTTTATTTGGTTGGGCAAATGGAATTTTTTGCAAAAGGTCTTTTTTGCAATATTATTAACATTATGACCCAGAAGATATGCATTTAAAATACATATAGATGCTTTACATTCCACATTTATGCATATTATTTTGAGAAAGTTTGTAAGCTGTGATAGATTTTTCGAATATGTATTTGTTATATGGAAAGGACCCATACATTAAAGTAATTGACCTTGTACATTAAATAACAGGGTGCTCCAGCTTTTGCTGCAATGAGAGAATCCAACTAAATCTGTAAAACAACTCAGTGTGAAACGCTAACAACTTCCTTTTGTTCTTAGTCTTCCACATGCCTGTGAAGAAAGTATACTATGTTGAACTGTTTTAACTAACCACCATTTGTTTGTGGCTGAGCATGGGCTCCTCATTTCAAATCAAATCAAATCAAAAATCAAAATCAAATCATTTCATTTTGTGCTGAAACATTTCAAATGGGTTTAGGTCAGGACATTGACTAAGCCACTTGAATATATAACACGAGTTCCTTTAGTGGCTTATAGTAAAGACGTGCATCTATCTGTGTTTTGGATCATCTTGCTGCATGACCGAGGTTAGTTTCAGCTCACAAGTGGGTGGTGTATCATTTTCCTTTAGAATTCTCTGTTACAAAGCTGAGTTCATGGTGTGTTTGATGATAGCAAGTCATTCAGGTCCTGAGGCAGGAAAGTATCCCCAAAACCCCACACACATATAAGGTTAGTTGGGAATTATTTGAGATCTTCTTGAAAGGGTTTTTAGAGGGTTTTGGAAAGAAATGCAGGGTTTCTTCCGTCTTGGCTTTCAAGAGGAAGCTGTTTTCAAAATTGTGTTGCCAGGGCAGAGAAAAACTTTCTACAAGCAATTATATTAGCATAAAATTCTATAATTTCCACTTTAATAACATGCAGTATACGTCTCTGTATTTGTATTTTTTGACAGCTGAGATGAAATAATTTGCATGAGAATCGTCTCACCTTGCATCCACACATCGGTGTGGGACAGGGCCACAAGGAAACCAGAATAGCCAATAAAATAAACTGGAGCAGCCCCACCCGTCAGAAAACATATAGAGGCGTGTCTCAGAATCAGGTATCTGGCATTTTCCACTGTCTCTGTTCATATGTCTATGTTGACCTTTTGGTTCCTTGCTACTGTCCATTGTTCTGAAGTTGATAGCAGGTTAAAGTTTAAAATACTGTAGATACCCTGACAAAGGTGTCAAGATGAAATGTGTATGTAGTGTACATAGTGCATACCACCAGAACCACCACCATCGCAGGATATGTACCGTAAGGCAATCCAGTAAAAAGGAAGGTAGCAGAGTGTGTTATCTATAAGATAATTTGTAGTTATTGCTAGGTCCCTTCTTTGGCCTGTAGAATGACAATGTATTTCAAGTGGTTTCAGTCCACCAGTGAAGCTGTAATTTGTATACATCTCTACAACCAGTATGTTAGCCTTACATATTTCCTTTATTCGTTTTGGTCCTGTTTTTGATCACTGCTGTGACTTTCATTTGCCTCCAAGCACACAAGGTTACATTCAGAAAATACCATAGTGAAAGATTTTCCTGGCTTCAGTTTATATGAGGAGGCGATTCCAATTGTTATAGGGAAATAAAAGGTCTTTGTCCGGAAAACAAATGATTTCAATGCACAGAGCTGTGACACAATACCCCTCACTTATCAGGGAAGTAAAGTTAGATAAAAAATAATTAGTGTGTGGTGCCTTGCAGCTGAGGGCTCTCCTGTACGAGGTCTTTTCTCTGAAGGGACCTGACAAATCCACAAAGTAGCCATTGATGCCACACACGACGTGGCACATTTCCTAACAAACAGGATTCCGGAGTGCAGAGAACATTCCATTCAATTCCAGGCAATATTCCTTATGGTAATTAATGCATAACTTGTATATGGCTGAAGCATGAATCCTTTTCCTCCCTCTCTCTCCAAAGCAATTCGCTAGCTCAATGAGCACAATGTTTCCCTTCCCCAAGAGAAGCAGTTCCATTTCAACTCAATTGATTCTTCACTTCTGGTTGCCCATCTTTACCTTTTTCGTTCTTTTCCAGCAAGAAGCGCATGCATTTTCAATGACATCTAATAAAGGGCAGTCATTGGGATGGATGAGGATTGTCTCAGGGGACTGAAGCACCTTCACCATCCGAAAATGAAAGACAGAGAAATGTATAAAGATGAACAGCAGAGACAGGGGCATACGAGGCTGCGGTCACTCAGACATGGGAGTGAACTAACATGACTATATATAAAATGACGTACAGTATATGACCAGATTAAACTTAGAATCCAGCCTTGCCAAGTCGTTCTGATCAATAAAGGTTGTCTTACAGAATTTACGTGACTTTGCTTAAGCCTGTTTTGACAATACTGTAAATTGGGTTGGCTGAAAAATGTGAGTTTCCTTCCGAAAGGGAGAGAAATAGAGACTGGAGAAGGGAGGGAATGAAATAGAAAAATGTAGGCTACAGTATGACAGGTTTACATACAGTATCCCTCGTGGGGAGGCAGTTGCACTAGTTACTGTATCTGTTTCATCGACAAGGCTTAAGGGAGCTTCTGTCATGCCTTAGCTTCGAAGTGCTGCCTCTCCTTTGTGGAGGAGAGAATCCCGGAGTCTCTGTATGAGAGCAGAAGCCTGACTGGCAATCACAACGTGAGTCAGAACTGGATTCAGTGAGGTTGAAAGAGTTCCCCTAAAGGTAACATGAACCCCCAGCTTCCAAAGCATTCCAGTCTGGCCCCTTTTATCAAACAGTAATACTAGTTGACCTAAGTGTTACGCTGTGTTATGTCAGTTGTCATACGATAAACACTGGGTCTGTGTATTGCCTCAATACGTCAGTTTGGCTGGAGGCACTTTGTGGGCAACTTTTTAAATCAAGGAATACATCTAGACTGAGTTGAACTTAAATTGAAGGAGGTACAGTACAATCTTGTCTCAGTGTTGACGGCTTATGCAATACGCTGTTGTTTTCTCAAATAAAATATATTAAAACCAAAACAGTATGAGGTATATATGAAAGTGCCCTGAGCAAGCAGAACCGCGATAATTTATGACAAATTAATATACAGGCTTTGGATCAGGGATTCATTAGTTGTCCATTGGGGATAACAAGAAATCTCAACATCACACTTCACACAGCAAGCCCCAATGGGTGTAGGCAGAGGGGAGCCTGGGTAATGGCTGCCTGGGTATCCACGGAATGACAAGCTCAGTTCTGTTGCCTTGGGTGTTCTGGCCTACCACATTCAGGGATAGACCACTGGACCGACGAGATTGTTGTCATTAGAGAATGTAAGCCGAGACCCGGTCTCCAAAAGGACCTATAGTCGCTTATAAGGATGGACATAAACTTACGTTTTTAGTTATGTGAAAAACTTGATGTAAAACTTATGCATCTCAAACATCTATGATTTGTTACTCAAGCACAGATATACACCAAGGTGGCATTATAGCATTTACAGATGCTGAACCTGAATGTCTGTCAAGGGGTTGGCTATGCAGGAGGGTGGGTCACTAAATCGCTTGGAACATGCATATGCAGCACTGGGTTACTCTAACAAGGCAAACTAGCAAGGCTGTAATTTATGCTGTGGACTTCAGTAGCGGTGGTGGAATTGATGCGAAGCCCACTAGAGTGAGTCACAGTGGACAAACAAACCCCTCTATGCATTATTAATGAGGAAAAAGTATTTTCAGGTTTAACTTCATCTTCCATTTAACACCTAAAGGGATCCCGCAACAACACAGCGCTGAGAGGGAGAGCTGAGGTCGGGTCACACTGGCTCTCAGCCACTGCCAGACGGTATTTACGGTAAAGGTCAAGGGAACATTAATAAAAGACAATTTTCTCTTGAAGATATCTTTTGCCTCGCTAGATATTTTCCAGAGCTGTACTTTTCATATGTATTTCATGAAACAATCGGTTTGGGTTTCTAAATATGTTTTTTCCTACCAGATGGCTTATGAAGTGGCTTTCTGTAAATGCTCCTTAGTAAATCCGCGTTTGTTGTTGTAGTGGTGGTTTTCTAGTGCTGGCCTCTGGCATTTTCTTGCTGAAACCTGCAACACAGTGCATGGAAGTGCAGTTTTTACTTACTGGCTTTATGTATAGACTAGCAAATGACAGAGTGACTACACCCACTTTTCCATTCTCATAATATTGTGGAGATTAGGTCAACTAAACTAAATGTCACACATATAAAGTATTTTGGGCAGATGCAGTCCATGCTCATAAAAGTGCAGTCTGAATGTGCTATTGATAGAGAAATCCCAACCGCATGCATTTTCTAGTCAGTGTTTGCGCTGTAGTTCGGGACAGATATCAAAAGGGTGCCACCATACATAAAGTGTGACCATGTCATACAGCAGTGGAACTGTATTGTAAGGGGGACTTCATGGACCCAGCATGTCAGACTAAAAAATCCCCCCAAAATGTCTTTTTTGAGTTCCTCATGGCAAACCACTACCTCTGGGCCACTGGTTATGTATTTATGATCGGCCCCAGTGTACGCGCACACACACACACACACACACACACACACAAATGGGTGTATATTTTTCCAACAATGTGTTGGATTATAAAGCTGAATGAGTTATTGTATTAGGAATGTAGATGTCATAGAGAAACATGAATATATGGTGACTGAAATCATCAAGGATGTACAACTATAATGCAGGATGACAGGATGCTGCATCACAAATAGACATCCCATAAGCCAAATTAATGTCACTAAAACAATAACAAACTCACAGCAACATTGTTCTTTTGACGCTGTAAGCCAGGTGAAGTTGCTCGATTACAAGTGTCGCACAAATCCTTCCCCTGACAGGGAAATGGTGGCTAGCTGTGGGGTTGGTCGAAACTTCCTCACAATTTACAGCTTTTCTTGAAAAATCCTTCCCGAAAAAGGCTTTGCCAGTAAATGCGCCACCCAATCCATTTCTTCTTCCCCTTCAGTCATAGTGAGTTAAAAAAAACACAAGGCTAAGTAAAAAATCTTAAATATCTAAAGCGCTACATCCAAGCTAGTTTAATTAGCTAATGACAAAATGCTAATATAGGCGTCTGGTCAAAGAATACGGCCAACATGGTAATCTCGATATCCAAGTGTTTAAACAATATTACAATCAACAACATTGTCCCCATATGCTTCGAATGCAGATGGCATTCGTTCGAAACTCTGAAGGCCTCGGGGAGGATTTTCACTCGGAGACAGCATGTGAAATATCTGATTGGATACAAGCTCTGATTTATATGAGTTGCACTGGAAGCAGCGCAACTGAGGGATAGAATAGCAATGAAACTACATCAATAGACTGATCGGAACGGACTTTTTAAAATGCATATAGCATTAATGAAAATAAATGATAAAAATTGAATTTTCTGATTCTGACATCACTAGGCCAGCAGAGAAAGCCTTGCTGACCCTGGCGGCCCGGTTCTGGACTTGGGCCGCCAGATATTATGAATTTTGTTGAACAGTTTTTTATATTTATCTATTTTATAGTTTATGTAGAGTATGCATATAATTTTGTTGTAGAAAGCTAGTGAATATATTATATGAAAGAAATTGAAAAACATGACAGAGAAAGGTTTGCTTTTTGGAGGTCATATATAGCAAATAGCACTACAACTAACATCGTGTGAGTTCTTCTTTGAATACAGGCATAATTCTGACGTAGCAACCAAATGCCCAATCTTCACATAGCACACTGCAAGATGGTCTGCGCTCTAAAAGGGCCCCAGTGTGACTGCAGTCTGTTATTTATGCCTCTGCTCTAGGCATCCTTATGCTAAATGGAAACTAAGTCATTTTTTGTAACTCTGGCCAACATCCCCCACAAAAGGCAAACCCAAAAGGAAGAATTGCTGTAATGCTTGTGGGGACAGACTATGAGAATTTTGAATAGACACTATTGCACTTTGGAACTGTACTGTATTACAGTGCAATTTTTTTATCTAGTATTCAAATGTACCGAGTTTCCAGTTCACACAGGCATGAGTAGAGAAAGCTGGGATTCAGATCTGTGTGTAATCTCTCCCTCGGGACTCATTCAAATCCGAGCTAAACAAACTGTGCCTCGGTAGGTTACTTTAGCACCTCTGCCTCTGATCCAATGGTAAATATTGACAGTCAGAAATCATCCATATCGACAGTGTGCTTTCCCGTATACAAGACAGTGTCACGAATTGAGTTTTAAAATAAAAGAAATCTACCACAAATGATATTGTGTCTCAGTGACAACAGTGATTTGAATATTAGTCTTTAAGAGTAAACTGTTTTTAGTACATGGTTGAAGAACATTTTATTTTCAAAGGGGGACATGTGATGGATATTTATTCCCCTCATCAGCATGTCTACATCAGCCTAAAAAAATTGATTTCTCTAAGAAATCCCCAATCATGCTTGGATGTGATATAATGTTAGCTAACACAAATCATGCACATAAACACATGTCTAATGGCCTTGTTTAACTCCTTTGTAAACATTAAAATATCAACTAAAGACACTGGCTCAAATCAGTATTTTTTTATTTGAGAAAAGGTACAGGCAAGTTAAATTCTATTACCTTACCCATTCACTTGTAAATCTGAAGATTCTGGATGGTAGACTCTGCTTTGCAAGTGTTTCGGAAAGTTCCGCAGTGTGCTGTGTTGTGAGGGGAGACTGGCAAACAGAAAGAGTTAACATGCATCTGTGTTTAATTTTTGGCATAGATCTGCAGGTGAGAATGCAGTTCGGATCAAACAGAAATTGAACCAGTATACTATTCGTTGCTTTATAAGAAGTAAAAGCACATATATGAGCACATATATCATAATAGGCAAGACAGGCATGCAACAGAGGTTTGCTTCAAAATATATTCCCATGCATGTTGTTGATGGACCAAATAGAAGGTAAGAATAGTTTGGTACACAAAAAACAAGTTACCATTCTTCAAATCATCAATCAATCAAATGTATTTTATAAAGCTCTTTTTTTTTTTTACATCAGCAGTTGTCACAAAGTGCTTTTATAAAACACCCCACTTAAATCCCATGATGATTATGATTCTCGATAATCATAGATGTATTTAGCATGTATGAACATTTTCTACAATAAACAAATGACTAGCATGGACACATCAGTATGTTAAGGCAGTTTAGTTAGACTTTTGAAATCAGTGTCACAAATAATCTAATTCTGATTGATATTATTCATAGCTCAGAACATGCTTGACAATTATTTTTCTGATCCAGTCTTTCTGTGTAAAAATGCTGACCAGTGCGGTCCTAAATACACTGCAGTTTTTTGGGGGGGGAAACACTTAAATCACACATCAGGTCTCCAAGAAAATATATTAAAGATACAAATATTTACGGTACATTGTGCAATTTGCTAAAAACAAAATGACTTAACAACGGTCAATGGAAAATCTACAGATTGACGGCAGGAATCAAACACACACCGAAAATCGAAGTAATCAATTGAAATCAAAGGCTAATCCAAGTGTGACTTCGTAGTGTGTATGGACCCCACGTGTCTGTATGTACTCCCGACATTTATTGGGCATGGTCCTAATAAGACGGTGGATGGTGTCCTGGGGGATCTCCTCCCAAACCTGGATCAAGGCATCAGTGGGCTCCTGGATAGTCTGTGGTGCTACTTGGTGGCGTTGGATGCAACAATACATAACATACCAGAGGTTCTTATTTGGATTCAGATCTGGGGAACATGAGGGTCAGTCAGTAGCATAGTGTGGTGACGCCGGGCTTGGTTGCAAGTTATCCAGCTCCTCCAGAATGGCAAATCCATACGTCCCATCGCAATAAGGTTTGCTGTCTCCCAATACAATCTTAAGCACATGGAGGAGATAACAGGAGATGGGCTGTTACACAAGGAGAGTTGGACAGGGCTGTAGAAATTCTTCAAACCAGAAGCAGGACCGGTATCTGCTCCTTTGTGCAAATAGGAACAGGAGAAGCTCTGCCAGCGCCCTACAAAATGACTTCCAGCGGGCTTATGGTGTGCATGTTTCTGTCACTTTGAAGGTGGCATGAGGGCCCAACGTCCTCTGGTGGGATCTGTGCTCACAGCACAGCACCGTGTAGCTCGATTGGCATTCACCAGAGATCACAAGGATTGGCAGGTTTACACCCATTCTCTTCGCAGATGAGAGCAGGTTCACACTGAGCGCATATGACAGACGGGAATAAGCCTGGAGACGCTGTGGTGAATGTTATGCTGCCTGCAACATCATCCACCATGACCGGTTTGGTGGTTGGTTTTTGATGGTCTGTGGAGTCATATCTTTGGACGGTCACACAGACCTCCACATGCTAGCCTGACTGCTGTTAGGGATGAACTGGACATTACCCTGTTGCAGTGGGCTCTGGGTTCCTCCTGGTGCAGGACAATGCCTGGCCTCATGTTGTGCAGTATTTTGATGACAAAGGCATTGATGC
Source organism: Esox niger (assembly GCA_016801105.1). Classification (NCBI taxonomy): domain Eukaryota; kingdom Metazoa; phylum Chordata; class Actinopteri; order Esociformes; family Esocidae; genus Esox; species Esox niger. Next base: position 20,072 of record JACXGJ010000073.1, on the reverse strand, counting down.
CACTGACTGGCCCCACTGGCGTAAGTATTGGAGGTGTAGCGGGTGTGGCTGCACCATGGCCTGTTGTGGGTGGAGGTCCATTGTGGCCGTGGGTCTGTGGTCTATTTGCGTTTTTTAAAGTTGTTAACACAGTCAGACGTCAGCTGTGAGGTTAATCTAAACCAGGATTGGCTTTACATGTGTATATACCACATTGTCAGTTTTTGTTCCGGAGGGGGTGGATGGGAGGGTGGACTTACTAGAGAAGAATCAGTCAGGAAGGATAAGGAAAGAGTAATTGTCTGTGACCACCACCTGAAAAACCATTCCCTTTTTGGAGGTTGTCTTGATGTTGCCTCTCCAGTGCACCTGTTGTCACTTTCATTTGCACCAAAATAGATGACATTGATACACAATCGCTTATGCTTCCTAACTGGACAGATTGCTATCCCTGAAGTGTAATTGACTTGGTGTTATACTGTGATGATTATGTGTTCCCTGAGTTTCTTTGAGCAGTGTAGTTCATGCTGAACCGGAAATACTCTACTCCCCAATCAACTGTAATTTTCTATTCAAATCAAGCCAGCATCATGTACATTGCATAGTGAGAGTATACTAAACAATGGATGTTTTATTCATAGTGTATCCCAACTTTTGGAATGTAGGCAGTTTTGTTTATGAATATGAACTGCACATATGGTAAAGAGGTTAATGGAACTCGACCCAGACAATATAAATGTCATGGGAATGTGTGGGGCAAAGATTTTGTGCAGGACAGATTGCAAATCATTTTGCTACCTAGAAAAATGTGCTTTGACTTAGTGGAGTGATATGATATATTTTGGATGTCAAACCCAGAGTATATTCATGGCATGGTCTCTAATTAATGAATTGCAGGTAGAAACTAGTTTCACTACCACCACCAAATTCTTTATACTAGCCATTTGCCAGCTTATGAACCCATGTCAGCATTTAGCAGTCACTTCCCAATCTAAGGCCCTTTTGAAATGCAATGCAGCAAAATCAGCCAAATACGACCACATTTGAGAAACCAGTTTTTGGGCCTGTTACAATAAAACTTCCAACCTTCATTAGTTAAAAGTTGTTGACTGTGTTCCAACGAGAGCCTCCTATTCACACTCACAGTCTGACATCCCTTGACCTCATTACAGCATCTATTAAATTATGGCTGGTTGCTATTTTGACTGTCTGAAAATGTATTCGAGTATGCTCACATCCTCATTTCAGATAGGTGTGCTAGATGGCAGCACGACATTTGTTAGGTCCAAATTGGAGCAAAGTGGGCAGACTGATACGTAATGAATTCAACAGACTGTAGGAATGACCTTAGGTCCACGGTTCCATTTCGAGGTGTATTCCCACTGTGGTAAACTGTCAAAACTATCCTGTTGTAGCAACACGATTGCCCCCCTTTATGTAAAAGCCCCTGTCTTCTACCACCTGTAGGGACACCTTATCACCCTTTTCAACCTCTGTACGTGGCTTCCGACAAGGCAACACGTCCGCTTCCTGACCTATGCCAGCAGCTGCATCTGGAGAGTAAGAGGGACTCGTGGGGAGTGCACACATCAAATGCCTCAGGGTTTAAAGTATTTAACAGCTGTCCTCTATGATTAACCTGTCCATCACTTGACTTCCCAACCCACTTTCATGGCCAGTCACTCCCACACCATTCACAATGAATTAATGGGTGTAATAACACAGTCACGTGATCTAGACCCAAGTACTATTTCCCGAACAATGACTTTTCATTTTTTATGTAGTACTGGTAAAGATTGGCTTTATTCAATTAAATTCAAGAAAATAATAACTTATCGAGAGTAAGATCTGGTAGTCAATCACCAATCTCAAGGCCTTTAAAGGAATTTGCATATACAAAAATGCTCTTCAGATAAAGATAATAGGATTTGTTGGGATATGACTATACTCCTTGTCTTTTTAGTTTTTTTTGCAGCAACTGCAATGTGGCAGGTCTTGTTCTCAGACATGTTTGAGTTTGACAACAGTAAGCTGAAAAACAAGGTATAAGAGGAACTGGGTATTGTGTAACACACATCATAATGTGGTACAAACACAAATCTGCTTCTAAGATGCCTGGGATGCTATAATTGGACTGGAAGAGAGAAAATGTAATTCATTGCTCTGAGCCTGAGCTTGTTGCCCTCCTCTGCCCATGTTTGCCATTATATTGAATTTTAACAATGAAAGAATTAATAACTGGCAGAGTCCAATCTGATTTGAATGCTGGTTAAGTGTTTCAAGGTTGAACAAAAACCCAGCACTAGATACCACAGACAATGGAGTATAGCCCTTGGGTTGCAAAGTTGAATTGACTAGACATTACATGTCCTTTTTAAACCCAGAAATACAGTAAATTATGTTAATTCCCACACAAGCATTTTGTTGCCTCTTGCCTATATTCTCATTATCAAAAAACAACCAATACTTTTCTGTGCACACAGATACCACAAATATACCTTAATTGGCATGGGCAGTGTGCTTGTCCAATGTTCTGGCTTTTACATACATTGTCATTCTTAGACTATGTATTATTTTCCTCAAGCATGGATTTGTAACTTTTGTTTCTTATTTGGCAAACAGAAACTATTGGCTTATACATATGCACCACTGTTATAGTCAAGTGAAGTCAAATTTATAGCCAGACCGCATAATTGGAGCCAGCCAAGAAGAGTGAATGTCTCTTACTGACTGACTGAGTGAGTAAAAGACTGAGTGACCTTGTTAAATAACGAAGTGGTTAGAGAAGTGGACCTGCAAGCTATAGATCATGCGATTGAATCTCCTCGCAGTCAAAACTAAATATGCATTTTTTATTTGTTCTGGATAACTTCAGAAACTTCACTGGCTATGACCTTCACAATATACATTATTTTATAAAAAATTAGTTATACTGCAACAGTTTCTGGTGGATTTTCGAGGTCTGCATGCATTTGTGGGTAATAAAACCCATTGAGCAGTAAAGGAGATTGGGTTTTCACAAGACTCTCATCTTTTCACCTGATGTGAAAGTTAGTTATCGTCACCTATTGTCATTGTTTCAATGTCATTCACAAATAAAATATAAAATATTTTTGTGCCATGAAATGAAGTAGCTTTGGCAGAACGAAAATTAATCTTCTGTCTCACTAGCGATTGCTCAAATCTTTTGATTCTAGGAAATTAATAGATACTAGTAAGCTTATTACTGGCTAATAAACTGTTAAAATGGCCAATGGCAAAAGCCGTAGTTCATAGACACTATTTGTGGTGGAGTTGTACTAAATAAGAAATGTTAGTCAGTTTAACACAATGCTCAACGGTGTCTAGTGCCTGGTGGAACATAGTATAGTGGCAAGGCATTGTGGTTAAAGACAGTGCTTCTGACTTGGGAGAACTGAGTTTGAGGAGGGATGCTATCTCTTCTTTTTACCGGTTAAAAGCCTAGCAGCTGCATTCTGGACAAGCTGAAGACAGAGAGACACCCATATACACAGAGTCGCAATAGCCCAGACGGGAGGAAATGAACGTATGAATAACTCCAAATCTCTAAATCCTTGAAAGAATGGGTTTAAATTTCTCATTGGCCCAGAGCTGGAAAATGTTACCTCTGACAACAGCATTTTCTTGTTCATCAAGTTTCAGATCTGAATCAATAATTACCCAGAGATGTTCTGCTTATCTATGTACATTGTTAGATAGGGGCCATAAGTTATTAACAATATCTTTGGTGGAGTCTGTGGGGCCAAATGCAGTAACATCTGTTTTTGCTATATTTAACTGAAGAAAGTTTTTAGCTAGCCAGTATTTTATGTTTCGAAGACAATCAGAGAGTGATTTCAGGGATTTTCAGGGGAAGATACATCTGAGTGTCATTGGCATAGCAATGGTAAGAGAAGTTATATTTCTGAAAGACAGAGCCCAAGGGAAGCATTTGTAATGAGAATAAGATAGGGCCTAGGACAGAGCCTTGAGATATAAGCAGCATAACTTATAACCTCATACCCGTTGCCCCATTGAACCTAAAGATACTGAGACATGAAAAGTTCTTGATGCTGAACAAGTACAAATGAGTCTTCTGAATAGACCCAGTTTTAATATGTATGTGGTAAATTGCATAAAGCTGTTCCCTAAAGTTTGCATACCTTTGGAGAATTGGTAATATATGTACCATTTGTAAAGAAGATATGAGTGAGCAGGCAAAACACATGTCTTTTATTTCTAATGGGATTCACACTCAACTGTAGGTCATAACAGTATGGCACAATTATAAAACAAAACATGGCAACAAAGAAAAAATGCACTGACCCCTTTTCAAAAATCTGCATACCCTTTGTTCTTAATACTGTGTATTGCCCCCTTTAGCGTCAATGACAGCACGCAGTCTTTTGTAATTGTTGTCTATGAATCTCCGAATTCTTGCAGTTGGTATGTCATACTGGAAAGTCCAAGCACATCCCATGTGCAGCTTTCGTGCAGAAGAATGCAAATTGTCTGACAATATTTTCTGATAACATGTTGCATTCATCTTACCAACAATTTTCACAAGATTCCCCTTGGCTTTAGAGCTCACTTACCCGCGAAACATCAGTGAGCTTCCAACATGCTTGACAGTGGGGATGATATTCTTGTTGACCCCTCTCCAAACATAGCGTATATGGTTGTGACCATAATGCTCTGTTTTGTTTTCGTCACTCCAAATTACAGTGTGCTAGAAGCTGTGACGTGTGTTGAGGTGTTGTCGGGCATATTGTAACCAGGCTTTCTTCTTCTGGCAGTTTTGACTAAAATCTTTCTTGGTCTCCCCGACCTTGACTTTGTATCAAGAGACCCCTGATTTTTCCACTTAGTAAGTGATTGAAAAGTACTGACTGGCATTTGCAAGGCTTTAGATATCTTTTTATATCCTTTTCTGTCTTTATAAAGTTCCATTACCTTGTTGACAGTAATGTGGAGCATGGCTCAGTATCTAGCCTGATATGTGCATTCACGTGAAAGCTAACAAACTCATTGACTATTCATACACAGACACTTATTGTAATTTCAAAGCCAATAGTGTGTGTCACCTTGTGTTTCTGTTACAAGGCCAACAAATAAAGGGTATGTAAACTTTTAATCAGGGCCATTTGGGTGATTTCTGTTATCAATATTAATTAAAAAGGAGGCAAACAATTATGTGATAATAGATGGCTTCATATTATCACTATCCTTAAATATATATATGTTTTTCATGATCAGTCATTTTTGCTAAATCAATGCCAACAATTGACAATTTGTGTAACAAAACTTTAGGCTCGGTTGTACTGGCATGAATTTGCTTTTGAATTTTTTAATTTGTAAAACTGCTAGTTTATAAAACAAAATTACAAAATGTTATTCATACATATTGCTTTGCAAAATCTTTGCTCTGCTGGCCAGCAGTATATTCAATTCTACATCAATAGAAAAGATTATTCATAACCCACATACCATAATAACTGATTTAGAAATGCTATTTATGAAAAATGAAATTAATTCAAATCTACTCAATAACATGATTTTTGGTGTCTTCAAGTTTAGTAGAATATCACACATCTCCTGGGTCAATGAGCCTAGAATTCTGAGGGAACCTCTCTTTGGAGGAGATAACCATCTGACTTCTGCACAGTGTGAACCTTCAATAGCCGGTCATCTGGAGAGCCATAAATCTTTTGATTAGACACAACACAACTGGCAGATGCCACTGTCACCAATGTGGTGTGGTGTCCATATGGCCAAAATATACCTCCAATACATTAGCCTTCAACTAGTGAGCACATCTGGAGATCTGGCTTAGCAATGCATTTGGATGGTTTGACACCTTGAGAGGCATCACGGATTTACAGCTGGTTCCCGTTACTATTTAGTCATATTTTATTCATAGCCTTCCTTATGCTTAACATTTAGGTGGTTTACAAAGTGACTGACAAAAAAAACAGGGGAGAAGCAAATGTTAGTATTTTAACTTCCTCACATGAGAAACACACAGTGAAACATGACCTATGACATATTTGTTTTAACCTTTTCCCTAACCTTAACAAATGTTTTGTTTAACGTTTGCTGAGTTAGACTGATAACTAAGATATAGCTCCACATGGTGTAATTGCAGCCAAGCCATTGGAAAATCAATTTGGTAGCAGCCAATTCCCCTAGGGAGTTGTTTCATTTGGATTTTGGGTTGAATATGTTAGTTAAACATGTAGAGGAAAATGCCTATGCTTATTATTTTGTCTAAGTAAATCTAGAGTCTAATTAACAAGCTATGTGTAAGAGTTGGGTGTAGCTACAAAATGACATTATCACAATGCTTGGTTACCAATATGACATGTATCGTGATTTAAGTATTTTGATATATTACATACAATGTCTGTTGCAAGTTGTTTCCACCAGTCATTGAAATAACATAAAAAGGAAAACATATTGGCTTGCTATTAAAATATATATTTCTTTCTATTAAAATATACTTTTTTTTCTATTGAATATTTTTCATTTTTTTACTAAGGAAAAAATACAGGATATTTGCTGCACGTAACCCACACATAATAAGTAAAATAATATTTTCAATCACTCTATGTCAAATGGTTTAGGAATTAGGAACCGTGTTTGCACCCATGGTTTCTTACTACATGTTCACCGAGTTGTATTAAGGTCTCAATATCTATGCCTGATTAATAGACATTTATGTGATATACCCCTCCCACATGAAAATGAATAGGTCAGTAGTGGAGAATATAGCATTGTTCAAATTTTGTCCATTGATGCTAGATGCTAAGTTAAATGCAGATCGGTCATTTTTTTCTCAGAAGAGTAGGAATTGTGTTGGTTTTGAAAGACTCCTAAATCCTGACATGGATCCTTGAGGCAAATGTTTTACTTGTATGGAGGCGGCACTATGTACCAAATGTTTTCCTACAACTCTATGTCACTCACTGTGAGCGGCGAGAGCTTTATAAATGTCCAAGCATATCCCTTGTTATAGAGTCACCATGTGGCGAATTGGGATGGCATTAAATGGGACAATGTAGACCAATGGCATCCACAATTTTGCCTAAATAGTAACATTAAACGTTAACTAATACAATAGAGTTCCAGCAGATTAGCTACTGAAACCCTAGTTATAATAATCATGAACATAAATGTAATAATTATTAATGAAATAGTGAAAATGAAATCAAAGATTCCAAATGAACACTGAAAAGAACCAATACTAATCTTCCTGAAGAAGTTGTGATAGATCACAAAAATTCACACACACAAACAAACAAGCACACACAACCGCACACAAACATGCACACGGATAGTAATCAATCAAATTTCAATCAAGTGTATTTTATAAAGCCCTTTTTACATCAACAGTTGTCACAAAGTGCATTTAAAAAACACCCGGCCTAAATCCCCAAGGAGCAAACAGCAGTAGTGTTGAATTTTAGTGGCTAGGAAAATCTCTCTAAGGCCGTAATGTTGGCAGAAACCTAGAGAGGAACCATGCTCAGAAGGGTGTGCCAGGCCTCTTCTGCCTGTGCCAGGAGAAAATATTAACAGTCCAAATTGTAATAATTAATAACTGCATTTGGGCTGAGTCCAGAGTCTATTTAAACCCAGTCCAGGTTTAGAAGCATGACCAGAGGGACAAGGACAGGAAGACTGTGTGGGGGGGTGAGGTCAGCAGAGTGGCAGCTTGAATCAACGAGTCAAGCCTGGTACTCCACAGGTGTCGACCAAGACATAATGTCCTCCTAAATTTTAAACGGCAGGAGACAAGAAAATTTAGAAAATGCATTCCTTAGATCTACAAGGATTTATAGTGGAGAAGGAGAACTGACCTTACTCCCCCAGCACAATAATATAGCAGTGTAAGACCTTGGGGTTGCGACAGGGGGGTCCAGTGACTGTGGCCCTATCCAGGGGAGGCTCCGGACAGAGCCCAACAGGCAGGATATCAATCCACCCACATTGCCAAGCATTAACCAAAGGGACATCCACCGACGACAACCACCATGAATGATGGCAGAGTATTGCCATCGGAGTACAGCCCAGTAACACATAGGTTGGCCTTAAAGGTTTGCTTTTGTTGCATCTGTTATTTTATTGTCCACTTTCCCCTTGTTTTTCTGTTGTTGTTCTCCTGTGATTCTGTGTGTTTCTCCCTTTTCTCATTGGCCACTGGAGGGTGGTGGTTTGACTGTATTGGACATGGAGGGGGGGTGAGTGGTGGCGGAGATTGGGCTCCTTTGATTCTGGTACATTTTTAAAGAGTGGGAGGTTGTTGGCGTTGTTCGGTGGATTTGGAGGAGGGCCATGGTTGACTTACGGTATGTTATAAATACAAGAATAAGAACAATAATAAAAAGTAAATTGCATCCTTCCAGACATTACTATCTCAATGGAATTATAGTTTTTACCACCACACTTTACAGCTTTGTTTTTAAAGTACAATATAAACAGCCTGTTCATTGCATGAGTCTGCCGATGCTCCTAAGAAGCCGCTTCTTAACCATAAAATATACTTTTCACAAATTAATGTAAAAGATAACGTTTTTACAAATTGGAGTGAAAAATCCCATAGCAAATCAACCACCCAAATACATTGATATGCATTGTAACAACATTGTAATAGTAATAAAGACTGTATATAAATATAATTAGTATAATTCCAAAGGTTATATCTGAGTTTCACTGGTTCAGCTGTTTCTCTGCTTCTGAAAAGGTGCATTATACTTACAAGTATCATATGTAACTACACTGCTTTCAACTAACACTTGATTTGGTATATGCATTGAGCCGGGTCATGAAATAAACTGGCAACACATGCATGGATCTGATACGATCGGCACCATGTAGTAAAATATTTATTTATATTGTCTTTAACCAGATGCCGAATTTAAAAATAATAGTGTTCAACTTATCCGACTTTCTCCTTTCCTGACCCATATCTTGCTAGGGGCATGCAACAATGGCCAACCGAATGGTGTTTTCTGATGTTCTACAATGTATTGCGTTGTTAAATATCATGCGGCTGAAACATTACCAACAATTACATAATCACCCAATGTGTCTGTTAGGCCTAAATGGTACACTGCAGTACTACTTCGCATTGTGCCAAAGCCAAACGATGGGTACATTACAGGCATGTTGTTGTTCTGCAGTCATGTGTTGCTCATATGGTAAGTATTTTCTGAATAGGAAATATTTGGATAACAATTACTGCCAGTGCAGGCATTGTGAAAGACACAAAGCTTGTTGTCAATGAATTGCATTGCGTGACAGGCTACTCTCCGGCGGCATCTGAAGTGCGCAAGCAATATCCTTCTTGGGTTAGGCATCTCTCCCTACCCCAGTTGCTTCATTTTCAAGGGACACTCCACCACCGAGGGGCCCTTGAAAACAAGGAGGTTTGGAATTGAGCCAATAAATGTATAATGATGTCTCCTTATAGCTTCCTGGTTTTGCCACAGACTGCTACTGCTATTAATGAGCCGCTATAGAGTGTGACAAACACCACTCAAACAATGTATCTGTTTCTCCTCTATAAATCTCCTGTATGCATTGAAAATATAATTACTACATTGGTAGATGATCCTATGAACAAGAGGAACACATTAAACATTGCAATTTTAAGAGCTCTATGATAGCTGCAGAAAGCCTAGCGGTTATCGCCCTGGCCAATAGCTTAAAGGTTGCTCATTAAGTTTCCAAGCCAGCATGGATAAACATTGATTATTGTGCCCTTAACCCTAGTTGCTCCTATTAGCTGCTCTGATTATGACCGTATGGGAACTAAAGTGTAAATGTAAAGTTCTAAAGAAATTATATTTGCTGGATATCCCTTTCAAAAGCAAATTACAGCCAACATAATGCCTGTAATTGAATTACACTACACCATCACAACCTTTCAAATATCACAGGACCTTTCAAATAACACTTAAACCTACACAAACAAAATGTAACATTTTTGTTTACACTATTATTAGTCTGCATAACTACTTCTAACTTTGTTTCTACTGGATTCAGTTCTGCACATAGGGAATCCACAATATCATTCGTAACTGTATAACTGTATGATGAGACTAATAGTGCAAATAAACCTACAATGAAAATATTTCATAAATCTTAACATGTGTTACATTTCCCCAGGACAAAGAAAACACATATTATTTTTATTAATATTCATGATGTAAAATGTGAATTGGGACACTTGATACGTCGAGGGAACGTGCCATTGTACATCATACTGTACATGATAAATTGCCTGTTTTGTTATTGAACTAATCGTGTCCTTTCTGTCATCCTGAGAACTCTTTTCATTGCAGCTCACAGCTATATTCTTTTATTTGCTGCACAAAGAAACCCATCAGGGAATGAAAGAAAAGCGTAATGATTCAGTATTGGGGGAATGGCAAGTTAAAAGGTAGCTCTTTTAATGGAAATATGCAATTTCTGCTGTCAAACCAAAAGTATTAATTTAATATGACTTGGCCAGTTTTCCTTTCTGGACACAATAACAGAATAGGAACATTGCTGATCTGGTAAACCATGATGTAAGTTAAAAAATATCAATATTATGAGAATGACTAAGATGCTTAAACATTTGACTTTCCATCCTCCCAGCACCTCTCATGATGAGGTCACCTTCTGATTATGAATAATTATTCATTTATTAATATACATAATGCATGTCTCTATAGGGCACTCTGCATAATGTTGCTTCGGGAAATAGGTTCTTACGAGTATTCAAGGGTTTCCGTGTAACATTGTTACAATGTTCCTTCTGGAACTAGAACCTAATGTTGCTTCTCGAACTACCATGTTTTTTCAAGAGTATTGAAGGGTTTCCAAGTAACATCGTTATAATGTTGCTTCTGGAACTAGGCTCTTAAGAGTATTCAAGTAACATTTCGGTATGTCACTTGGTCATTGATTTAATACTCCATCTTAACATCTGTTGGATTCAGTTGTGTTGGACCGTCCCCAGGTCACTCGTGTGAAAACAGGGACCCTGCATTCCTCAACCTGTCAAGTGGTAATTGGCCAGTGGTTTCCTTTAATAGCAATATGCCACAGGGACTAAACAGCACTGAAATTGTGTACAAAATAATTGGATGGTCATGAAAGAGGAAGAACACACATGAATCCTTTTTTGCCTTTAAGAGTAATGGGGACAAAACAAAAACGCATATTGATTATTTGGATATAAATGTTCATATGCAGGATTAATTAATATCCAAAAGAGTAATATTTTTTGGAATAGACTGCTATGTAATAACATGTCTATAATAGTATTGGATAAACATTGCTTTAATGTATCTGTTTCTCTCCTCCTTACAGGGTGTTCCTCTGAGCCCATGAATGCGACACTGAAAAAAAGACATTGGAAGAAACATTACGATGCTACTGATTAACAATGTACAAGCACAAGCAAACCTGAGGAGGTGAAATACTGAATCACAGCTAACAATCTCTAAAGTGTCACTGCAGGCTCAAAATTTACATGCCCAAAATGATTTTGTAAATGGCTGAAACACTAGGACGGAATTATCCTACACTGGACAGGAAGGCCAAACTATTGTTTGATCACTGAATAGAACAGTCCAGTTTGATTACAAACACACAGTTCAACGTTTATAAAGACCAAAGTGGTGCAATCTTCTAGCTTCTTGCCTGGTTCATGACATCAAGAGGAGCACCAATGGCCTGTGGTGGAAACAAAGTGATGAGTGCCTTTTTCTGGTCTGTGGCCGTGTTATATTTGACTCATACAGGCAGAGTCAATGGTGACTGCTGGCTCATTGAAGGTGAGAAGGGCTTTGTGTGGCTGGCCATCTGCAGCCAAAACCAACCACCATACGAGGCTATCCCCACACATATAAACAGCACCATTGTGGACCTTCGGCTCAATGAAAACAAGATCAAAAGTATACATTTCTCTGCACTCAGCCGCTTTGCCAACCTGACTTACCTAAACCTGACCAAGAACGAAATCAATTACATTGAAGATGGAGCCTTTTCTGCCCAGTTCAACTTACAGGTCCTTCAGTTAGGCTTCAACAAACTCCGTAACCTTACAGAGGGTATCCTCAGGGGTTTGACCAAGCTTCAGTACCTCTACCTCCAGGCCAACCTGATTGAGACTGTGACACCCAATGCCTTCTGGGAGTGCCCCAACATCGAAAACATCGACCTTTCTATGAACCGCATCCAGCAGCTAGATGGGAACACGTTTACCCAGCTGGCTAAACTGACCACCTGTGAGCTATACACAAACCCGTTCAACTGTTCCTGCGAACTTCTCGGCTTCGTAAAGTGGCTCTCCATGTTTCCAAACAGGACAAATGAACGTATGGTCTGTGACTCCCCATCAGGTGTCTCCGGCTATAGTCTGCTCAGCCAGAATCCTAACAACCCAACTTTTAAGAATGCCCTATATATGCTATCAACTGTGTGTACGGACGACTATGTGACACAGTACATACCTATGCCTCCCGACACCACCACCCTCCCACCCGACTTTACTCCCTGCGGGCTGGAGGACTGTCCTTCAGGTACTGAGCCAGATGACAATATGAATATCGGTCCAACATTGATTGATGTGGAAGTAAACGCTACTATGAAGCTGAAGCAAGTCTCGAAAACAGGCGCCACAATCACTGTTCAGATCCCTCATCCCTTCAAAAAAATGTACAGTCTGGTTCTCTACAATAACAGCTTTTACACTGATATTCAAAACCTAAAAATTCACAAAGAGGACATAGAACTTAAAAACCTAAAACCACATACAAACTACACTTACTGTGTTGTTTCAATAAAGAGTGCTCTTAGAGTCAATCATACTTGTCTGATGATCTCCACAGGAACCTGGAATGGGAAGGAGGGACCGCAAAACAATGCAACAGCTACCCACTACATTATGACCATCCTTGGTTGTCTCTTCAGTATGGTAATTGTCCTAGGGGTGGTCTATTATTGCTTGAGGAAAAAACGTCAGCAAGATGAAAGGCAAAAAAAGGCTGGTAGCCTTAAGAAAAATATAATTGAACTGAAGTACGGGCAAGAGCTCGAAGGGGGAACCGTTTCCAGGATGTCACAGAAGCAAATGATGGCCGGGGAGAGTTTGTCCCGCATGCCGTACCTGCCATCTGGCAGTGAAATGGAGCAGTATAAGCTGCAGGAGATAAGAGATGACACGCCTAAAATGGCCAAGGGAAGTTACATAGAGGTGCGTGGCACTGGAGACCACCATGAACGCAGAGAGTGTGAAATGTCCATGCCTGGGATGTCCATACCGGGGAACAGCCAAGGCTCAGTGGCTGAGATTTCAACAATTGCGAAAGAGGTGGATAAGGTCAATCAGATCATTAACAACTGTATTGATGCTCTGAAATCTGAATCCACATCTTTTCAAGGGGTAAAATCGGGAGCTGTGTCCAACCAGGAGCCCCAGCTTGTCTTAATATCAGAGCAGCCTCAGAGCAAGTCTGGGTTCCTGTCCCCGGGCTATAAGGACAGCTACCACCACTCGTTACAGAGGCACCACACCTCGGATATCTCAACAAAGCGTCCCAGCACCGCTACTGGAGGTCCAATGCGAAGCCCAAGGCCTTACCGTTCTGAGTCCAAGTACATAGAGAAGACCTCGCCAACGGGTGACACCATCCTGACTGTAACTCCAGCTGCTGCCATCCTCAGGGCCGAGGCAGAGAAGATCAGGCAGTATAGTGAGCACCGGCACTCTTACCCAGAAAGCCACCAGCTGCAGATCGAGGAGTTGGAAGGGCCTGGAAGCCACAAGCCCTCCCTCCTAGAGCCCCTAACCCGCCCACGCCCCAGAGACATGGCATATTCTCAGCTCTCCCCTCAGTACCATAACCTCAGCTACTCCTCCAGTCCTGAGTACTACTGCAAACCACAACACACTATCTGGGAGAGATTTAAACTCCACCGCAAACGACATAAAGATGAGGATGAGTACATGGCGGCCGGGCATGCTTTACGTAAAAAAGTGCAGTTTGCCAAGGATGAGGACCTGCATGACATTTTAGACTACTGGAAAGGTGTATCTGCTCAACAGAAATCTTAATCTATCTAAGTGTTTTCTAATGGACAACAAATTTCAGAAATGACACAGATACCTTGTATGTAAAACTTATTGATTAGATGGATATTTCCATGTTGCGATCAACTACTTATACTTATATATCGCAATATATTTTGACTGTGATTAATATGGAAAAAGAACCTTGGAATTTACCATCTTGGAAATTACCATCTGGAATTGTCACATTATGTATGAAATGTATGGTAATAGATTTTAAACTAACATTTCAAGAAGAATACATGTTGCAAATTAATTATATGGATTATAGGTATTTGGGTATCGCATGGCCAAGTCCTGTGACAGTGGATTTGCTGTTGTGTACTTTGAGAAAATACTGTAACAAACATCAGAAAACATGTCTTCTGAAACCTAAATATTTTTCTGGAAGAACTACTGAACATAAAAAATAAGAAAATTCTCCCCACATAAATGTCATTCTACAAAGGAACGATGTACAGAATTCTATATTTGCAATGTATGCTGGTAAGAACCCAAAAAATTATGGATTTGAATCAGGTTTAGCCCATGGTTTTCAGAGACAATTATGTTGTTTGTTCTTAATGCCCTTAGTGTTAAAAATTTAACTGACCATGAAAATTGGTATTATCCTACCCAGATCACTAAACATTTCCTTCCCTATTAAATAATACATTTTTGAGGCCACAAAACAAACTGCACAATATTTGAAGACTGGAATTTTCTATATGTAATATTCCACTTTAGACAGTTATCTGTATTTACTGATGATGATGGTCTGTGTTAGCATCATGAGACATCAATCGTATCTTTAGAACCAAAGTAGAAAAGGCTGAAGTGTTTCAAACATTTTCTTTCTGCATGGTCTGAGATATGTGTGAACATACAGTAGTAAATCAGGTTCCATATGCATTTATTTTGAATTTTTTCTACTGAGTTTCAAAGAGCCAAAACATTTTCATAGTTACTTTTGCTAAAGTTTAATTGACCGTTCACGTTTATATTACAAATATTTTCCACAGTAGGCATCTGTAGTTTCTCACCTAATGGTTAGGCAGAATGCTGAGAATACATTTCACATTCTCTACTGGAATATCTATCTTATAGCCCGATGGATGAATGTACAACATACACAATTAAATATGTAAATGGCAGCTTTTTGTTTTCTTTCAGAAAGTTTTTCATTGTTTGCTTTTTACAACCATAATTTTTTTTGCCTCTACATGATTTATCAATTCATATATCTCCCATAATTTATTATACTGAATATGTGTCTAGAATTTTTAACCAATAAAGTTAAAACAGCAAAGTCAGTTTGATTCACTGACGGCTCTTGTTGAAGGTTTTTCTTCCTATACTGTTTGGCTGTTATGACTCTTTTGTAAATTATCAAAGGTATATCAAAATGCCAGGTTTTACTATTCACAATTGTCCCATAAATGCCTGAACTTAACTACTGGCACTGTATATTACCTATACAATATTTTATTTTGTGAATACAAGAGGTAACTTGGCTGTCTGAGTTCTTATTTCAACCGCCTTAAACTTCTGAAATGTGTGCGACTGTAATTTAATTTGTTGATATTGTTGACAAGTCTTTATTTGTTGTAATTTTTCTAAATGCATTTCAATAGATTCCAAGAGCTGTCCGATTTATAGATTAATTAGCAAGTAAGCTACATGTTTTTATACTGCATATTGTAGCACTTCTGTGTCTCATTAAAATTTGAATTGTTTGGAAACCGGTGGAAAAAAAACAGTAAACAGCTGTTGTACACCAGATAACAAGAGCACAATAAAGTGTTTTTTATTTTATTTCTAATTACTATGTTACCTGCTTTCAGACAAAGTACTGTGAAATAAAGTTATGGGTGCACCCATCTTCAGTATCTTTGATGTTTTTTTAGCTAAATCAAGGTGCTCTATTTTCAGCTGCCAAATTTAACCGACTAAAGCCAGAGCTCTGCAATTTTCACTGTTGCGTAGGGATTGACAATGTACCTGTATATTATTATCAAGCTTGCACTCATAGGGGTGGAAATATTTGAATTGTGATCCAAAGTGAAAATGTCTGGAAGCACTAGTAGGGATACTGTATTTGTAACCAACCAAATCCTTGAGCTTGCGCACTTCAACATTAACACAGACACTGCTGAGCGCAAGAGGTAAAATAACATCCTTGAATAATTTAAATGTAATAAGCATGTGCCATATACTGTTTCTAATTGTGAAGGGGTGAAAGATCCCTTTCATATGTGCCAAACTGAAACCTGATGGAAACCAGCCAACTATGTTCCCATTCAGTTGGGCAGTCTGCAAAACATTCTAGAAGGGTACAGTATGCACTCTTACAGTGCCATCTACTGAAAACGTTAACCAAACACTCCTCTTTAAGGCCAATAAGAAATTCAGCATCTCCTTTCATGGGTAGATTATCATGGCTCACAGTACCGTTAAATTACACATGGAAATAGCCAGATAGCTATGAGTTGCCTGCTTGCCAACAAGATATTGCAGCATGCACGGCTGTGCTTGAAGGTCTTTGCATAAAGACGGTGTAATAAATGCACTCAGAGAAACAGAGGTGGTTGAACCCATGAGCAGAGCACAGAAGGTTTTTTCAAACTCCAACAGAACCCAAAGCGCAGGCTAGCACGTGATCGATGGGCAGGCAGAAAGTCAGTACATCAGAGTCGGATAGAGCAGAAGTACCAGAAGGACAATAAAAAAAATGGTGGTCAGAAAAAATGTCCACCAGGTAATGCAAACCAATCTCTGATCCATTTACAATCAAGCATGGCGTAAAGGAATACGTCGGGGCTCCATCATGGGCACGTGGAAAGACAATGAGATCCAACAATGGCAGGGCAATAGCAAAGGGTATGTTACCGGATTGATGCAGCGTGTGATCTTGAATGGACCAATGAACCAGGGACAAAACTTCTTACAGGGCAGGGCAGGCAGAGACATACTGTATGTTCCAGGTGGAAAGCCAAACCCAGTGTCCAGGATCGATGTAGGGCAACGATGCCGGTCAGCGAATCATTTCTTTCGCAAGGGAGGCCTGGCGTAGATGCTGATGCGTCATCACCCTCATCGGGTTACTATGCTGAAACTATTCATTAATGGCCGGCACTTTGCCTGGCTCTGTTTCCCATGGGAACATGGAAGCTTGGCACTCAAGCACACACTGGAAAGGGTCAGACGTAGTGAAGAATGGAACAGGGTATTCTGTGCATATTCGAATCAGGCCAGAAAACAAGAACAATCATGTGGCTGGCAAGCACAGTATAGGCGGAGATACTTTCCTATGCCATGATTCAGGTGTTCCATCTGACCGTTGGTTTGGGGTTGGTACCTGGCGTCACCAAGACAGTCACAAAAGGCTCGCCACACCCTGGATACAAACTGGGGTCCACGGTCTGAGACATCCTCCGGGATGCCGGACAGACAGACCATCTGTTGAAACAAACACTGCCATTTCCATGGCGTTAGGCAGGTTAGGTAGAGGAATGAGTCTGTACATTTTGGAAAAACCTGTCAATCACCACTAGAATGGTGGTAAAGCCCAATGAGATTGGCAAGTCAGTAAGAAAATCCATTGCCAGGTGTGACCATGGTTGGTGAGGAGTGGGAAATGGAACCAGCTTACATTGCCTAAGACCAGCAAGCTTGCCTGGAATTCAGCCTCTTGGCACTCTTTAAATACTCTAGGTTCCAATGATCTGTAAGAATCAGGAAGCAGTATTAAGCCCCCTCCAACCAGTGGCGCCATTCCTTTAAAGCCAGTTTGATGACAAGTACTTCACAGTTGCCAACATCATATTTTTGGAGAATCTCTTTCTGGGAGTCTCCTGTAAAAGAACGCAACGTTTCTCTTCTTTATTTATTGGATTGCTATCACATTTCTATAAAACGTTACGCAGTATCATTGACTCGTGAGCATTGGACAATCGAGAAAGCACATTGAATAGGGCATGTTTCAGAACTCTAAATGGCTTAGAGAACAATTCGTTCTTCTTAGCCCTTTTGAACATTGTTGGGCTCAAACCCATGGCCATATCAACACAGTTACACTTGTGTGGCAACTGTGTAGAACAGTTCGGGAGGCCGAAGTCTATAGCAAGAGCGTTTGAATGAAGAATCAGTAAATTTTTATGCAATTCATAATTTTTCCACTATCACTAACATAATGCAAATGAAATATTTTAACACTACAATTAGGGTACATAAATTGTACCCTTGTCCTTTACTTTCGTTATTAGCTATGGTTGTACTCAAACATTTGCATACCCTTGGAGAATTGATAATATATGTACCATTTGTAAAGAAAATATGAGTTAGCAGGCAAAACACCTGTCTTTTATTTCTAATGGGATACACACTCAACTGTGGGTCATAACAGAATGGAGAAAGCATAAAAAAGTCTGCAAATCCTTTGTTCTAAATACTGTGTATTGCCCCCTTTGGCATCAATGACAGTGTGCAATCACTTGTAATAGTTGTCTATGAGGACCTGATTTCTTGCAGCTGGTATAGCTGCCCAATCGTCTTGGCAAAATGCCTCCAGGTCATGCAAAATCTTAGGTCATCTTGCATGAACCGCACGTGTGAGATCTCCCCAAAGTGGCTTGATGATATTAAGGTTGGGAGACTGTGATGGCCAATCCAGAACCTTCCCCTTTTTCTGCTGTAACCACTGGAGGGTCAACTTGGCCTTGTGCTTAGGGTCATTGTTGTGCTGGAATGAACAGCTTTCGTGCAGAAGAATGCAAATTTTCTGAGACAATTTTCTGATAACATGTTGAATTTATCTTGCCATCAATTTTCACAAGATTCCCTGTGCCTTTTGAGCTCAAAACATCAGTGAGTCACCACCATACAGTGGGGATGGTATATCACTATAAGCCTTGTTTGTCACAAGGGGCAGGGAATCCAAGAAGGGAGATGGAGGCAAATGCAGGGGTGCAGGGTTAATCCTTTTAATTATAGCAAAACAAAACCGAGTGCAGGGCACTACAGAAAGCAAAACCAAACTCAAACTATGTGTACAGGCAAAATAACAGACAGCAAGAAGAGACATGAACAAACACAGTAAAAAGCAACAACAGTAACAAACAACAATGACCCAACAAAGACAGGGAGAAACTGGCAGAACTAAATACACTGACTAATGAGGAGAACAAAAACAGTTGGGGGCAAAACACAGGTGAATGAAATAAACTGATCAACTGAAACAAGAACAGGAGAGAACAAACAAGGACATGACAACCCACAGAAAAACAGAAAACACGGAACGGAACTGCCCCAGCAGGCCTGGACCGTGACATTGTTGACCCCTCTCCAAACATAGCGCTCATGGTTGTGACCATACTGATCTATTTTGGTCTCATTACTCATACTTATAATGTGCAAGAAGCTGTGAGGCATATCAAGGTGTTGTTGGGCATATAGTAACCAGGCTTTTTTGTGGCATTGGTGCAGTAAAGGCTTCTTTCTGCACCAATGCCACAATTGTTCAAGTGTTGTTGTATTGTGCTCCTTGAAAAAAAAAACTGTATTTTTCCAGACCAGTCAGTATTTCTCCTGAGGTTACCAGTGGGTTTTTCTTTGTATCCCAAACAATGCGTATGGCAGTTTTGGAAATCTTTCTTGGTCTACCTGACCGTGGCATGGTATAAAAAGATCCCTGAATTTTCCACTTCTTAATAAGTGATTGAACAGCACTGACTGGCATTCGCAAGGCTTTGTATATCTATTAATATCTTTTTCCATCTTTATGAAGTTACATTCCCTTGTTACCCAGGTCTTTTGACAGATCTTTTCTGCTCCCCATTGCTCAGTATGTAGTATCAAGAGCTAACAAACTAATTGACTATTTAAAAACATACACTAACTGCAATTTAAAAAGCCAAAGGTGTGTGTGACCTTGTGTTTCTCTAACAAGGCTAAATATTCAAGGGTATGGTAACTTCTGATCAGGGTCATT
>JACXGJ010000072.1:0-197159 GCA_016801105.1 Esox niger | reverse complement strand
TTAGGCCTTTCTTATTGGAGGGTATTTGGCTGGGTTTGACCCTAGGCCGCCTCCCTTGTATAATAAGTACTGTGGAACTTCCTGTATTCTTTGGAGAAGCACAAAGGAACATCAATGTCTTATGCTGAATAAAATGGCTCTCCCCTGACTTTGGTTGCATAACTTTGTTCTTGAACATCATCAGAACAGGAAGCTAACAACAACAAGAAGCTACGATTGGCTTGACCAGTTTGGTGATCAGCCTTTCTAATGTTGACAAGGGTACTCAAAGAATGGAAAAATGTCTTGCACCAAAAGTATTACAGATCATCAAAGCAACATTGTGTAGGATTCTGGAAAACGTTGTTGCGGCTATTCTCCACAAAGCATGCATCGAATGTGAATGCCCAGAAAATACATTCTTGACTCGATCCGCCTGATCATTTTTGAGACCCATTATCATGACATTGCAGAGACAGTTTTAACCCTGCGACTGATACGTGTTGGTCAAGGATTTGAAAGCATCTGGGCTTCATGCACCGCTGACCGATGTTCACGTGGCCGCTGAGAACTTTTTGCATGAGCTGTAGTAGGAGCCGAACATCACACAGAGACTGATAACAGGGATGAATACATGGAAACATTTTATGAGGAAGCTGTATGTGATGCAGTAGCATCTTGGTGTTACACAAGCAGAGTCTGTTGTCTAAGGATGGGTAACCAGTTCTTGTGTTTACATGTATAAAAAACAAATCCTATGTGGGTTTAGCGATTAAACAGTTGATGCACAAAGCTATCAAGAACGGTATTGCTGTTTGGAGACATTTTAACAACGGAGACCATGTCAGCATAAAACGTTTTAATAATCTGAACAAGCATATGGAAACGGTCAGGATCACATCCAATCAATCAAATGTATTTTATAAAGCCCTTTTTACATCAGCAGTTGTCACAAAGTCACAAAGGGTTTTCACAAAACAACTTAAACCCTTAAACCCCAGGGAGCCACTGGCCGCAAATGTTGTCAAGCGGTGTTGAATCAAATAAATCTAAACAACTTAATGTATAAACTAATAACATTTTAAAATGCTGATAAGAAAGACGTTTGTTTACGTATGTAACAGATGTCTGTGTGTTGAAATTGTTGAGGAGTGATGCTGTGGATGTAGAAATTATTTCTAAAATGTTTACAGATTTTCTTATCAGCAGAAAACTTAATGATTGTGTAAGTTTTCAGAATTTCTTTGGATGATGTGTAATTTCAAAAACTCAAATAAAATATGTTAAACATGTATTACTTCTCATTTTTGCCAGTTAAGTAAAGTATTTACTATAACCCAGCAAACCCTGGTGCCTATATGGGTAAAGACAGATTGAAAAAAGCATACTTAGAGAAAACTGGGGACATCCTCAAACAAATGAATGGCTACTCGCCCAGGATCCTTACACGCTGCACAGGCCTGTAGCTACATATTTTAAAAGAAATAGTTATTGTTCACAATATAAATTCACAATTTCAGCTGGATTTGGTTGACATGAGTGCTAATAGTGTGGATAATGATAACATGAAATGTGTGTTAACATGCATAGATGCATTAAGCAGATGCATGGAAATATGCTATTGAGATAAAGCGAGCGTTTGAAGAAATTAAAAGGAAGAACACCACAAAAAGTCCAAACAGACAAGGGGAAGGGTTTTTTCATTCACATTTTGAAATAGCAATGAAGTAGTACAACACAAAACATTTTTCTACAAGAAATGAGGTCAAAGCGAGTATCGATGAGAGAATTAATAAAACAATTTGACCACAGATGTGGAGGTTTTTCACAGCTGCCAACACACATCGCTAAGTGGAGGTTATTCAAGATTTTGTTCATGGTTAAAACCATATCATCCATCGATCTATTCAGATAAAGCCTGCTGATGTTTGTGAATCAATGTTACAAGTTCCGGGTTGGGGATACTGTGACACTCTCAATGTTGAAAGGAGCATGAAAAAGGGAATATTTTTAAATAACAGAATGCATTCCGCAGGTACCTCCTGTATGTAGAATAAAAGATTACCATGGTGACCTGATAGTTGGGACCTTTTATGAACAGCAATTACTGAAAATAATTGTGGCTGAGGATAAAACATTTAAAGTGGAAGCAGTTCTGGATGAGAAAGTACAGAAAGGGAAGAAAATGAGTCTCAGGTTGGCCTAAGAATTTCAACAGCTGGATAACATTGGAACAAGTTCATAACTTAGACATTTTATAAAACTCCAGGATCACGTAATTAACATTGACTGTGATCAGCATGGGTGACGGTGATTTCTACATAACGTTGCCCAGTAACTCGTCAAGACATGTCTATCCAAACAATTTAAGTTCAAGCTATACCACAACATTTGCCAACGGTATAGATTTGAAAGGTGATTGAGAAGTATCTTTGATAGAATTCCAATACTCGCATACGTGGAAGAGTTTTACATGGGGTGAAAACGCAATTGAACTACATGACTCGAAACACGACAAAACTTGAAAGTATGAACTCAACACCGGTTATTACAATGACATAGGAAAACTAGTGGCAGAGATCAACATTTATATAAAACCACATGGTGTATGGGCAGGGTATGAGGAATAACAAATGTAATGTCTCTAAAAGGCAAGGTCCATTTTAGTTTGAAATTTTGTTCAAAACTGGAACAGAAATTAGGCTTTAAACCGAGTGATCAGTGGTACACCCGATAGTATGGTCTATTCTACACAGATCTTCTGGCAGGGTTTAACACCCTATACATCTACAGATATAATTGATTATCAACGAGTTGGTGACAGTCATGTCCCGCTGTTGAGAACTACATATTGCAGGGAAAAAGAAAATAATTTGTCACAGTTACGTACAACAAGCCACACTACGTACCTCTTAGTAAGAGTCAGTTGGATGAGATCCGTATTGAAGTAAAATGTGATCAAAATCAGCTGTTTCATTCATAGTGGGTAAGATGATGGCAAAATTACACTTCAGACCCATCAAACAATCTTTTAGACGATAAGATGCAGCCACAGAAACTCTACGATGATCCTCGAAGGTATGTTGAATACAACACAACACAGGCCGGTAATGGTTTGCTGGGGTATCATGGTAGCACTGCAATGTATGGGGCTGTTCTAGATGGCCTTTTCCGAGGGCTTTCAGGATGGCAGTACCTTTGTTGAAGTGTGGGTTTTTAATAGCAAAACCACATCTGAAAAGGGCAGCAAGGAATATAGTTGTCGATGTTGTCAGCAGTTTGTCACGACAAACAAAACGGCAGGATGGATCAGGCTTGATGGTTATGACTCGAGGTGTTAGAAAGAGACCACCTGGTAGTAGGAGCATACCAAAGAGTAAAAAATGCAAGAACGAGACAAAAACAAGAACCATAGATAACATTTTAAAAACAGTTTGGAGGACACACAAAGGGAACACCGGAAGCTTGATGAAGCACATATTTTAGGAAGATGGCACTTCTACACCGTATGTCTGGTGAATGTATAAAAATGGTTGGATTTATTCACAGTTCCTTTTACACAAACGTCTATTAAGAAAAATAAATATATTGAAATACCGACCCTATCAGCAATACCAGACGCAGCCCCTCTGGACTTCTTTATTGCAGGAAATGGGGAAGACTACGTTGATCTAAACAATACTTTGTTGTACCTACGTGTAAAAGTCACAAAACCGAACGTACAGTGGGGGTGCGTTATCAACTACCCGATAGCCACACTATTTCACAAGTTGATGTCTCCTTGGGTGACCATTTAATGAGCCAGATTAGCAACACATACCCCTACATAGCCATAATAGAGAGCATTCTGAATTACGGATGTGATACATTAAAGACACAGTTTTCAGCTGGTCACATGGATGTTACTGAATCTGCAGGCGAGAACGATGGACTCATGAAACGGGCTGCCTATTAAGCAGATAGAAAAACATTTGAAATGGTTGGCCCTGTTCAGAGTGATATCTTCTTTCAAGAGAAACTCGTGTTAAACGGCATTGACATAAAGGTTTGGATGGTCCTTGGGAAAGATGAGTTCTGTCTTATGGGGGCCAGTGATGTGCGTTATCGTTTCATACATTATCTGCGTCACTATTTGTCAATAGTTTCACCAGCCATGAAACTTGGACACTCTCAAGCGCTACTCTCAACGACAGCCAAGTACCCAAATGAAAGAGTGTGTATGAAGACATTTAGTTTACCCGCGGGGGTTGCATTTGGAACCAGGAAAACCTGTTTTTAGGACCTCTGCCAAAAATGTTTTTTGTTGGATTGGTGGACAATGACAGTTTTACAGGAAGTTACACAAAAAAATCCATTACATTTTAAACATTATAATTAAGAGTTATGGCTATGTATGTAGACATCACCAATTTCCAAGCAAACCATTCCAACCAAATTACACAACAGGGTCAGCAGTGCATGAATTTACCAACTGGTCTTAGCTTCAGGAAAACACCTAAGGACCAAGCCTTCGCTATTTACAGGTCTGACTTCTTACACGGCAATGCCCTTCATGCATTCAACTGCGCGCCGGATGAGGAGAGGTCAGCACCAATCCTTGATCAAGTCAATCGGCACCTTTCTGCAAACTTGTAAGAATGTGGAATACAGTTCAAAACAAGTACAGGACATGATTTCAACCATGTGTGGAAAACATTGTGGGTTCTTTCTCTAATGACAAGAGGTCTGAGTAATAAAGATGCTATGTCTTTTTAAATTGATGATTTACAAGGAATTGATGCGCTAGTCTCAAAGTTTGTAGCTAAGATGTACCAGAGTAAACGTGATAAGAATTTTGTTTGTGGCATGTAACATGCTCAATCTTGTGAATAGTTTAATTTGTGTTATGATTGTTGAAGAAATAGAAAAGTAAATCATGTGTATGTCAGCTTTTTTATTCAAAAATAAAACCATTCGTAAAACCACATCAATGTTTACATAGTATTTTTCATACAATAATTATTCAAGGCATAACATACACTTTGACAATGAAACACAAATTATAGAAAAGCATGAAATAAAAACACTAACATGGAAGCCATTTTGTGGGATCCATCGTAGGGGTTACAAATAAAGCTTTGGTTGGTTGATAACCAGTTGCTGGGGGAGTGGCTAAATCACCCATTGTGTCGCCAGACGTTTGTTTATACATATTGATTTTAGGCCTTACACGCTCGTTTTGGAGTAGTTGTAAAAGGCATGTTGAGACATGCCATGGCCTCTAAAAAAAACCCCACCCCAACGGCCTTCTAGCATCAGCAATTTTATTGGCTGCTATCACATTTTTAACCAGATCCAACAGGTGCAAACCCTTGATTTTCTCCCCTTTGAAAATGAATTCACCATTTGAAGTCCATAAAGTCAAATCTTTAGACCTGTGCATTCAATTAAGAATATATACAACATTCGCCCTACGCCTCGCAGGCACATTATCAAAAATTTCTTCTACAAGGTTATCATTTCGGTCAACAGTTTGCTTAGTCTCAGTCTTGGTTACTACATCAGGCCCAGTCTCAGACCTGGGTAGACTTCTGTGTGATTGTGTCAAATTCCCCCTGTCTCACAAGTCAAAAATCTTTGTAAAATGGCAGATTATCTTTTAGCTTTTATGTAAATCCATATCAGGCTTCAACAGTATACTGTGAATTTACTTTAATAACATCTTCAAAAGTGGTACATTTCTACAAATGCATTTAGACATGATCAAACTTTCTTAGGAACGTACACAAGAGGCCAATCCCCTTAAAATAACCCAGTTCTCAGACGGTAGTCCTCTGGTGTTGCAGCTTTAAAGTCAATAAGCAAATAACCAAAAGGCGGATGTGTTGCGTCTTTAAAACTCAAGGAAGACCGGGTGTCACGGTGTTGTAGGTAGTGGAGACAGACGCAGGAAATACGGTAAGGGTTTTTATTTTCCCAACTCAAAACACCTAAAAAAACTGACTAAGCGCAGCCACTGAGGCCCTCCATTCAGTAGGGAGGGGAGCAGCGCAACCACCACGCTGAACCTTCGGATGAACCTTCAAAAGTAGTTTGCTGCAAGGCTTTCACGGAGGTGGGAGCGGGCCACGACCTGACCACGACCTGACCATGCTAGGCTCTGTCATGGCATGTCCCGCAAGACCTCGTTAATGAAGGCCTGGAAGACCGAAGGGACGTTGGACAGTGCAAAGGGCGTAGTCTCCGCGTAGGAGAGAGGGTAGATGTGCCCTCTCGGGAGAACTGCATCTGACAGCAGGTCAATGGCACAATCCCCAGAACGATGAGGAGGTAGTAGTGTAGCCAGGGATCTAGAGAACACCCATTGCAAATCTCAGTATTCCTCGGGTAACTCTACTTGAGGGGTATGATCCGGACTTTCCACCGTAGTGGTGTTGGCAGACACCATGAGACACCTCCCCTGACACTCTGGCGATCAACCCAGCAATCTCCTCTCTGACCAGCAAATTACAGGGTTATGTAGGCTCAACCAGGGGAGACCTAGCACAGTGGGGTGCGTGGGAAAGTTCAATAACAGAAAGATAACCTGTTCTAAATAGGCATTATGGGAAAGCAGAGAAACGGGAACAGTGGTGAACTGTACGAGCCATGTCCTTATTGGGCAATTATCCAGGGCTCGAACTGGAATGGGGAGTTTCAGTGGAATCAGCGTAATGCGTAATGCGGTGACTAACGCGCTGTCCAGGAAATTCCCCGCAGCCCCAGAGTCAATCAGAGCCAATGGGAGTGCGAGGCTAGGATAATAAGGTAAGGAGACAGGAAAACACACTGGTTAAAGTTGCAGAGAAGGAGCGGCGGTAGTACTTCTTACCTGGGCTGGGGTAGGAGGGAGGTCCAGGTTTGTCACCTCTTCTGAATTTGAGGAGAAATGACCCCTCTCCCTAAAATTGAGACAAATACCCAGGCTCCTCAGTCTCCGGCGCTCTGTCTCTGACAACCATGTCGCACCCACCTCCATTGGCTCTGCAAATAGAGCAGGAAGTGCAGCCATGTGCTCCGGAGTCCGCATGGGCTTCTTACGGGACCGCAGGAGGTTGTCCAGACGAATAGCCATGTGGATGAGCTGGTCAAGGGATAGGTTGTCATCCCGACAAGCAGACCACTGCGGAAAACGGTGACCAGAGCCGATTCCTTCCATCCAGTGGATTCCACTACGGTCCGGCAGTACATGCTTGTTTTACGCAACTCTGAAACGCTTAGACACTGCTCGGTTTTTCAATGTGAATGTTCTTTTATCTCTTGCAATTGTGTCTGCAATAGCAAGGAAGTGATCATCATCTCCACACACACCTCGTACAAAGTTATCAACTAGTTGTGTTAGCGTCTCCAAATAAACAATGTTTGTACTGTAGCTGTTGAGTGTAATGCCTTATGCTTTGAGACAGATCAGATCTTTAACGGTATTGTAACCGTATGTCTTTGGCCCACCACTTACAAACTGAGCATTGCTGTAACCTGCCGGTAACTCATCAGTCAAGTCACCCTAGAACGGCCTCACTGGGGGCCCCCCAATCCACTTGGTGTGTGACAAAGATCACTGCATCAGTGTCTGTGTAGTCTATCCAACTTCTCCAAGAGTGAATACAACTCGAGTCTAGCATAAGCGGTTGTGAACACGGTCGTTACGTGGTTTGATTGGTGTCTGTTTTGTGTGATGCCACTGTACCATCGCAACTGTGTCTGAGATGAAAGAGGAGTGACCAACTTCTATTTCTCTGGAAAAAAGGTAGTGGCTAAACTCCGGATCTGTACTGAGCATTGTGTTCATAAGTTTAGACCGCTCACTCATCTTACCCCAAAGACTATTCATTGCCAATATGGAAGATGGAAAATGTTCGCAGTATATTAAAATAAAAACGTCTCAGTCATTCGTATAACAGTTGATAATTTCAAGTTAAATTATGTGGCTCCCCGGGAACAACATCACAAATAATGAACAGAGTAATGTCAGGACAGACTGCTCGTTTTTACATTATTGCTTTCTCCTCTTTATACCACTTCTTGTCAGCTCCAAATATATTATCTGTTATGCTATAAGATAGATACAAAAACAAGTCGTCATACTAATCTTAAAACAAGATAGAACTCTACATTGTCATGGCAACCATAGTTTTAGGACATAGTTAACAGACCTCCTGATCTGAGTTACCCCTGGTCTCTGTCCTGCCCAAATGGAAAAAACAGGAGACACAGGTAACTTCACCTTGGAGCCAACTGTACAGGGCCATAGATAAGATAGGTTTGAGGCCTGGTGCCTTCAGTTGTACCATAATCACTTCTAAGAACAGGGCATGCTGACCT
This sequence comes from Esox niger, assembly GCA_016801105.1. Lineage (NCBI taxonomy): Eukaryota > Metazoa > Chordata > Actinopteri > Esociformes > Esocidae > Esox > Esox niger. The sequence continues at coordinate 188,840 of JACXGJ010000072.1, read as the reverse complement.
AAGGTCTTCTATATGTGGCAACCATGAAGTCTAAAGCAAAAATTGGCCTAGTCTAAAACAATCCATTTATTACAGTTAATTTGAAGAATAATGGATAAATAAGAATATGGTAATACATTCTTAACAATTCCTCCCGTTTGTTCCATTAGGGACAATAAAACAAATTAATTTATTCCAATATTAAAATACATTATTTTTGTCAAAACTACTTGGTCTTAAGGATCAGGAGGTCACAGTTACTTTTAAATAGGTTACAACAGAATCAAACACTGATGATCAAGACAGTTGTTATGGTGATGAAGATCATTGTTCTATTTGTACAAAGTCTGGATCATCTTCGTCGGGGATCCATCGATCGATCATCGTAGTCGCCCTGCGGGTTCTGCCATACTGGGCCAAGGCCCCCTTTGGGTTTGATGTATACCATTGAGACAACTCCAGGTTAACTATGTGTGTAATTTACCTAAGCATGGACCTGTGATGCAGTTGGTATATGTGAGCATCAGTAAATCAGTATCAGTAGGTCAGTTTTAACTTTGGGATGTCTTAAACTAGGGCATGTCTTTTAGCTCTACGCCCAAAGAAACTGAGCTCCCATTGGATTTAAATTTAGCTAGTATGTTCTAGTTACAAGTTTTGACTTCCTGCTCCATTTGACCTGATATAGCGGAACCTATATCCCAAAACAAGTCTAAATTTAATTGTGAAGTTATTCCCCAGTCATCTTCTTTTACCTGGCACATTGTCCTGTTGTTGTCGTCGTCCATTGATTTTGACCCAAAAGGCCTCTTTGCCTCAGTCTTGATGCTGTACACACAGTCTCATCTTCTTTAGTAACCGGCTCTGTGCTTCAGATCTGTTGCTTTTGGGCACAAGGCTCAAGGTTAAAAAAATATCACACCAACTTAAAACAACTATGAATTATGATTTGAAATAAAATTATGGAAATAATTGAAAGTGCAGTGAATTTGTTGGTTTGTCTAATTTTGTTGTTTAAATCTGTTCCAAAGATATTGTTCACTGGCCAGTAGGTTCTAAATCAAAAGGTCAGTAAAGACTGATCTTTTGGTGCTATAGGGGTAGTGTTTTACAAAGCGCTGTTTCACAGACATTTCAAATTAGCTGACATCAAATTAGCTGACATTTCAAAATTTCCTTGAACAATAATAAAAATGAACAAAAAAAAATGATAGGGCTTCACTGGTAAATAGCTAAGACCCAAACATGAAATTAAATTATAAAACAAGAAAAAATAAAGTAAATGAAAACTCCCCTCTGCTCCCTGATCTCCTCATTTCTTGGTGATTGGCTCCTGACTGGTGTAGTCATGGATGTTGACGCCATGTTGTGTTGCTTGGTCCTCTCCATTCCTACAACCTTCCTAGTTGTTACATGAGAAAAAATACAGGGGTTTAAAGACTGATACTGCTGTTTCATGCCTTGCGGTTTGATGTTGTCAGCCATTCTAGGGTCCCACGTTTAATGCTTGTCCACCGCTGTTTGTACTGTACCTCCCTATGACCCCAAAGTTAAGTGTCCTTTTTCCTATGAGTCAATCCAGATGGTTACCTCTCCTTCAGAGGCTGTGATGGTTGCCAGTAATGGTCCAGCCTTGGACTGTCTGTTGTTCATGACAGTCTGTCCCCCACCTCTCCTTGGTTTTGGTGAAGCAGGCACTGTCAGTGTCCCGGCTGGCTCCCCAGACTTACTGAGCCCAAGTCAGTCTCATAGGCCTGGGCTTGGTTTGGCCCTGGAATCATCTGAGCCACAGGTGTCATTGGACAAGGTGTATGAACTCTATCAATGATTCAGGATTCAGGACTCCTACTTTGTGGGAAACAAAGGTGGAATCTCGCACAACAGAAAGTTAGAATCTTAACTGGGGGGGGTTAACTAACTCTACTAAACCCCAATATTAAACCCCAATCATGTATCTGTACGTTTGTAATTGCATGTCTTACTCCCCCAACTTTTTTTTTTAAGAGAGAATAACATGGCCCAGTTTGTAACAACTAGGAATAGACAACAACTATGAATAAACAAAATAACTAGAAATAAAAAATATTACTTGGAATAAAAGATGCTAAATAGGCGAACACTGATTCAAATTAATACTCATGTATTTGTATTCCCTTAAAAATAATAGGTAGAATCTATTCATATTAGCATCTCTAAGGCAACATTTCCTCCAATGGTGTACTAAGACAGAAAGAACATGCACTTCATAATGACAAATGAAATGGTTCATAGGCCTAAATTCTGGCTCCTATCTCTTAATGATACAAGTCTAAGTGTTTAATGTTAAGGGCTTCATTAGTCCTTCCCACCGCAAAACAGAGACCTGAATGAGTAAACTCTCAAAAAACTAAACAGAGGCCAAAACAGAGGAAAATAAGGAGATTGGAGTTGAACAAGGCTGGGTCATTAAGAAAGAAGAGAATAGGTGGAGAGGTTAAATTTTATTTGTCTCAGCATTGGTGAAAGTAATATGACAGTAGTGGGATTAATGCTTAATGATTAATGCTATTTTGCTCCTTGAACTGCTTTGAAATTCTCCTAATACAAACAGCCAATAAGGATGGGTCACCCAAATAGATTCCTCACAAATGCTTTATTTTATCATAGAACTGTAAGTCAGAATTCTACTCCAACTTTCAGCTAACAAAGTCCCTCTCCCCCTATTTAACTTATGTCCTTGGACACCACTCTCTCGACACTGAGGGAGACAGAAATTGTTACTATACATAGAAACTGTGTTTACCATAAAAAAAAAACAGCGGTTCTAACCTAACAGCATTTGTGAGGATGTTGAATTTAACTAATGTAATAATAGGGTTATGGGAAGGTTATCACCATGGTAACAAATTATATGTAAACCTATAAGGACAGTTATCTTTGCTCTTAGAGAGTTTAACCAAATGCATGGGTCGATTGTGGCGACACAAATATGGTTAAATAGGGAGATTCACCATCTCAGTAGTGTCCCCAACACTGGATGGATAAGGACCTCAACACAAAGATAACCTCATACTGCTTCTTGAGAATCAGTTCATTCTAATGAGGCGATCTGTTCGTTCTAACAGTACTTTGTCACATTTGTTGGGTCAGGAAACCAGCTAAACCCTCTCCCTATCTTAGAACCAGTCCAGCGCGTTGGTGCCATGTTCCCTGGCAAAAACAGGTTGGGACAAACTTGTCAAACATACGGTCTTCCAATTAATACGTAGTCTTGGATGTTATTAGCCTCTTTTGTATCTGGTATTTCAGTGCAGGTGTGGATGTATATCAGGTCTGTGTGGATACTACCGATGGTATTTGTTCATCTGAGATTAAATAATATAGAATTGCATGGGCTGTTAATAAAATAACGTTTTAACTTTAGGGATAGAGAAGTAAAACATATGAGAGGATTTTTTACATTTTAACAAAAAAAAGAATAATTTTAATCTGTATACTTTCTAATTAGTTTAAACCTATATTCATAAACTAGAATTGAATCGAAAAAGCATTTAAATGAAGCAGATGAACAAATCAATGGTCAAAGAGATCCAGAATACAGCCACCACCTCCCAACATGGAAAACAAATATATATTTATTTTAAATATTAGGGAAACACTTGAAATAACAAACATTGGCCAATACTAATTAGACAAACCACAAATTCCTGGGTTACACCTAAGGAACCCCACAATCCTTACCAGGATTAATCCACTAAAACCTGATGCCTTTAAGGGTATAACCTGAAAAAATACAAAATTACTTTATTTGAAAGTAAAACATATAGTGGGGCAAAAAAGTATTTAGTCAGCCACCAATTGTGCAAGTTCTGACACTTAAAAAAATTAGAGAGGCCTGTAATTTTCATCATAGGTACACTTCAACTATGAGAGACAAAATTAGAAAAAATTATCCAGAGAATCACAGTGTAGGATTTATGAATTTATTGGTAAATTCCTCTGTAAAATAAGTATTTGGTCACCTACAAACAAGCAAGATTTCTGGCTCTCACAGACCTGTAACTTCTTATTTAAGAGGCTCGTCTGTGCTCCACTCGTTACCTGTATTAATGGCCCCTAATGAACATGTTATCAGTATAAAAGACACCTCAAACAGTCACACTCCAAACTCCACTATGGCCAAGACCAAAGAGCTGTCAAAGGACACCAGAAACAAAATTGTAGACCTGCACCAGGCTGGGAAGACAGAATCTGCAATAAGTAAGCAGCTTGGTGTGAAGAAATCAACTGTGGGAGTATTTATAAGATAATGGAAGACATACAAGACCACTGATAATCTCCCTCGATCTGGGGCTCCACGCAAGATCTCACCCCGTGATCACAAAAACGGTGAGCAAAAATCCCACAACCACACGGGGGGACCTAGTGAATGACTTGCAGAGAGCTGGGACCAAAGTAACAAAGGCTATCATCAGTAACACACTACGCCGCCAGGGACTCATATCCTGCAGTGCCAGATGTGTCCCTGTGCTTAAGCTAGGACATGTCTAGGCCCATCTGACCTTTGCTAGAGAGCATTCGGATGATCCAGAAAAGGATTAGGAGAATGTCATATGGTCAGATGAAACAAAAATATAACTTTTTGGTAAAAACTCAACTTGTCGTGTTTGGAGGGGAAAGAATGCTGAGTTGCTTCGTAAGAAGCATTTCAAGGTCCTGGAGTGGCCTAACCAGTCACCAGATCTCAACCCCATAGAAAATCTTTGGAGGGAGTTGAAAGTCTGTGTTGCCCAGCGACAGCCCCAAAACATCATTGCTCTAGAGGAGATCTGCATGGAGGAATGGGCCAAAATACCAGCAACAGTGTGTGGAAACCTTGTGATAACTTACAGAAAACAGTTGCCCTCTGTCATTGCCAACAAAGGGTATATAACAAAATATTGAGATGAACTTTTGTTCCACAATAATTTATCAATAAATTCATTTGAAATCCTACAATGTGATGTTCTGGCAAAAAAAATCGCATTTTGTCTCTCATAGTTGAACTGTGCCTATGATGAAAATTACAGGCCTCTCTCATCTTTTTAAGTGGGAGAACTTGCACAATTGGTGGCTGACTAAATACTTTTTTGACCCACTGTATGTAAATAATTTTTTAAAGCGTGTGGGATATACATCTCAGAATAAAAGGTGAAATACATAAAAAGTTGCTATTCGTACCTGAAAGATGCATTTTGAATAACGTTAAATACATTCGCAGTATATTTATCACATGCATTCATTGCAAAAATATATGTATTTTCCGTGTGGGTTGGGATGCTGCCCACCATTACCATGCTTGTTCATTCATTTACAATCTTTCTTATAGAGACTAGTAGAAGATAACTAACCTACATTGGGAACAACAATTGTCATTATGAACACAAATCTTGTATAAAACGTCTAGTTTATATCGGGAATAACCGTTCTGCAAATATCATTATGAAAGTAGCGTGTACCATCTACTTACTTCGAATTCTTTTAAGTCACAAACTTTGAGGTAACGGGAGAATCACTGACCATCCGGACATACATGACAAACAAAACAAATAGCACTATGAGAAGGTAATGAATGAACAGGCTGCAGTTAATGTTAGTTTTGTTAAGCAGGCAGTTTGCAACACTTGGACATAACACAAACATATAACATTTAAACGTACATACACACAGACAAAAAATGTAACAATGGCCATCTGATTCTTAACCTAAAAGTGAGTCTTGGTCGTTTTTCATAATTGGGTCTCAATTGTCCAGGACAGAGGTCACATTCACTAGAATTTCAGGTGCACTGAGTTTTCCTATTGAAATTGGAAAGCAACCTCATATTAATAGTGCCCCACTTCTGACACCACATCTGATTCCTTCAGAGTTAAATCTTCAATTATAACTTTGTTTCGCATTCAGATAATAATAGTAAATTAGTTTCTTGCCTCCAATACCCCAAAAACACGTTATATGCTGTTTCAACATATTAACTTCCCTTCGGGGCATACAAATGAAACTTCCCCTTACAGGCACACCGTACTTGTTGGGAATCCGGGATTTCTCAACTCTTAAAGCGATGTATGTGTTAGTGTTAATTTAGTTTGAATAGTTAACTGGTAATTTGACAGCCATCGATATATTCCACAAATAATTGAAGAATGTGTCGATGAGTAGCTTGCATCCTGACACTACCAATATTTCCAAATGGTTTCACCGTTTTGATAATTTCCAGTAAAAATGGCTGTTTGTAATGTTTGAATGACCTATGTGTACCCTTTGTATTTCATAGATTGCACTTTTTTTAACCTAGTCGGGACCAAATGAAGTGCTGTTTTAAAGTAGAATGGGACCTGAGTCCTAGTGACAAAGACCGATTAGGATGATCTTCCATGTGATTAATCAGCTATTAGCGCACGTTGAATAGTATAAACATGGAATTCAAAAGTAATAAGAATGGAGCCAAAAATTGCCAATAGCTATACTTTTCTTTCCGAATGTTACCCCAAATAAAGATTTGTCTTTTGAACCAAAAACACAACCAAAAACAACAGCCTGAATTTCTTCCTAATATGAAAAACCAATAAAAAACATTAAAAAAAGGTATCTGTGTTCTGGGTGAAATTCACCAGCATATATTGCTTATTGATGACAATAGCCATGCCAGGGCTCATTTGGGGGATATAGAGAATGTCATTGATCAGTAATGTTGTGGGTTCAGTTAAAAAACACTGGTAAATACTGGACTTCCCTCAAACAAATACTAGAAAGCGCCATTACGCAAACCTTTTGAGTTAAAATGCCCGGCTACTTCCGTGTAATAACAAGAAAACACATTGAACAAAGTCACTGGGTCTTATTCAATCGTTGAGAGTCTAACTAAAGGATTTATGGCATATGCCTGTTGCTACTGTTTTTCATCAGAACACAGATCAAAGAAAACACAAGTATGGTCGGGAATTTTGGATAAATTGACAATTGTCATAAGATACACAACCCAATCATTAATTGTATTGCCCACACACATTCACACGCATCCAACTGTTCCTGAGCACACTGAGTTAACTGTGCTTCCATGATTCTCTCTCACTCATTCAAACCCCCATTCAATGCCGGCCATTCAAACATCTGTTAACAGCAGAGATTTTAGCCCCTCCCCTAGTGCTTTTGGGATACCCTCAACATAGAGTTTCTTGGATATTATAAATCTGAATTCTTTTAATTTCTCTGAATTTAGGACCGGCCCTGGCTTGGCATATACAGTGGAGAGAACAAGTATTTGATACACTGCTGATTTTGCAGGTTTTCCTTAAAGAAAAACTAACAGGTCTGTGAAAGCCAGAATTCTTACTGGTTGGTGGGTGATCAAATACTTATGTCATGCAATACAATGCAAATTAATTATTTAAAAATCAAACAATGTGATTTTATGGATCTTTGGTTTAGATTCCCTCTCTCACAGTTGAAGTGTATTAATTTAATTACAGATGTCTACATGCTTTGTAAGTAGGAAAACCTGCAAAATCAGCAGTGTATCAAATTCTTGTTCACCCCACTGTAGGGGTTCATATCAACCTCTGCTATCGCAACCCACCAAGGGGAGTAATGGCCCCCAAAGTCCTATACACAACAATCAGGAAATGCACACCAGTCTTATCACATGCATTAGTTGATAACCAGTCAGCTCCCTCACGTAAAAAATATTGGGAGACTCGAATTAGTTATTCCCTCACATACAACAGAATATTGGAAACCTCAAATTGGCTATACAATAGGTGTAGGAGTCTCTTAATGATCATTCTTTGTTATCAAATATTCAGTTACTCTACTTTTTCGTTATTTAACTTCTTATTGAAGGATTTTCTATATATTTTCATTTAGTACCTTATAACATTGACAATGAAACAACAAATAAAACATATACCATCAATAATCAACGGATATTTCATATGTAATCAATCAGACTTCGTCACTCCCGGCTCAGTGACGAATTCCGAAGACAGACTGATATGAACTATTGCGAATTTTGTCAAGTAGGTTTCGCTTACCTATTTATGATGTGCGCAGTTCAGTCAGCTGGAGAGTGTTGAAAAGAAAACACTGTTGTCGTGCAGATATTGAAGTCCCATATGGGGTGTCAATTTGTGGAAGATGGAAAATGTTTGTGATTTATTCACATTAAAACTTCTCAGTTGTTCGTATAACAGTTGATTATTTCAAGTTTAATTACGTGGATCCACGGGAACAATCATCACAACATCACAAATGATGAAAAGAGTAATGTCATGACAGACTGCTCGTTCTGACATTATTGCTTTCTCCTATTTATACCACTTCTTGTCAGCTCCAAATATATTAGCTGTTATGCTATAAGATACATACAAAAAAAGTTGTCATACTAATCGTAAAACAAGATAGAACTCTACATTGTCATGGCAACCATAGTTCTAGGTCATTGTTAACAGACATCCTGATCTGAGCTACCCCTGGTCTCTGTCCTGCGCAAATGAAAGAAACAGAGGAGACACAGGCAACTTCACCTTGGAGCCATCTGTACAGGTCCATAGATAAGATATGTTTGAGGCCTGGTGCCTTCAAATGTAGCCATAATCACTTCTAAGAACAGGGCATGCTGACCTAGGTCTTCTATACGTGGCAACCATGAAGTCTAAAGCAAAAATAAGCCTTGTCTAAAACAGTCCATTTATTACAGTTAATTTGCAGAATAATGGATGAATAAGAATATGGTCATAAATTCATTCTTGGCACCAATTTAGCCAAAAATCGCTTTGCACTTGTCAGCGTTTTTGGTAGGTAAGGAAGATGAAGCGGACTGCGGAGTCGGTAGGTTGGTTTGTAGTTTAATCGTGTGAGCTGACATACGCTCATTTCATAGAGACAACAATACACAAAGACAAAGGGAGCGGAGGGAACATATATACTGAGGGGAATGACTTAATGATGATCAGGTGCGCTAGACGAGACAACAGGTGCAATGAGTTGAAGAGATGGGCGATGGTTTCAGAAGGCCGGTGACATCGAACGCCGAAGCCCGCCTCCTGCAGGGGGAGGATGGGCAGTAGATGGCGTAGTCGTCACAGCACTGTTTACAACAATGTTTTCCTTGTCAGCATGCACACCCTTCATTTCATGATATTCACAGATGTACTGGTCTTCAGCAGCATCGTCAACCACAGATGATGGGAAGCCGCTAGCTTCCTGCTTGTGCTTCAGGAATGTTCTCATGTTATCTGCAAAAAGATTATCTGATGTCCTGGTAAAATCCCAGACTTCGAATATTTTCACAATACGATAACCTTTCTCATCAGCCATAACCAGGTTAATAGAAACCCAGGTACCAGATAAGTCTTTCTGAATCAGTATGTGAACAATCAGTTACCTGGTTTTCAGGCTGCACATAATCTACATAAGGGAAAAAACAGCTTACCGCCGACCCTGTGGGGTAAAACGGGGTGATAAAAGCCAGTGGACACAACATAGCCTTAACAATACCATAGTAGGTGTCTAGCGGCTTGAAATCTCGAAAGATAATGTCTGGATGCCCATCGGATAAGTCTTTATGTTGTTGCAGAATGGGTAAAGACAACATACATCATTATACTGAATAGTCTTCTATTCTTGTGCTGTAAACATCAAATTAATTGCGTTGGTACGACCTTCGAAAGTGCATCCCAAGGGTCAAGGCGCTCTGGGGAAAACTTGGACATCTGTGGATGTGTTTTTAAACAGATTCCACTCACCCTCCCATATGTATTGAACATGTACATTGTGTTGTTCTTTTAAAGCCTCAAGCTTTGTCAGCCATTGTTGGTGCATCAACCCGCAATGAATCTTTGTTACCGGGATCGTTCTTGTTGAACAATAACACTTTGGGTGACCGTGCCAGAAACAACCTAGAAATGTGTAGACTGTGTACACACCATCACGTTCAACGCATCCATCAACATAGGTGGCACCGTTTTTCATTTCACCCCAGTTCAGGGCATGCATTATTGATATATTCTCACCAGAGGCCACATATTCAAGCCATTGGATAGAGCTGTTTGAAAATGTCTGCTGACAACGGTTGAAGTTGTCTGAGGGGACCAATGCAATGGTGTCCTTGGTGAGGAATCTGTTGCAAAAGGCTTTCATGCATGCCGAAGCAATCGTAATTGACCGGAATGGGTCAACACCACCACACTCCAGGAACTCGAGTCTGTAGCGCAACCCTCTCTCAAGATGACCACATCATTCACACAGTAAGCCTTCATTTTATCCTGCATGGCAAAGGGGTCTGCGGAAATCAATTTTGTGCCATTGTAAAAACTCATATTTTTCTTTAGCCATCATGGTATTTATACCGTAGTAATGCGATTCCGGATAGGGACCAACATAGCTCTCATTCTCCTTGATGCTCAACTTGAAAGGAAAGTAGCCTTTTTTCTAATCCTTAAAACCCATAGCACGTGGCAAAGCCGCCAGCTTCATGGGTAGGAAGCAATGACAATCAATGTATCTCTGATAGAATGTGCTATCTGTAAAAATCATGAGCTTGCTACCATAAGTTTTGTGCCAATACCATTGTTAGCAAGGTACTACATCAAAATGTAACCATCGAAACCTTTAGAGTTGTGTGCTAATAATGTGTAGTCAGTATATTTCAGTTGCCTAAACTTTTGGAAAAAAGCAGCGACACAACCATCTCCGGCCGAACACCACATCTCGTTATCAAAGCTTATTGTGCACACAATATTTGCTGTGTGTACACCGTTTGGCAAATGTGTCAAAATCATAAAATATGTAGCACTAACTGGGGTCCTCAGGTTTAGTAGGTTTTTATGAAATGATGATTCATTTCAACAGACAGATCCATGTTACAATTCAGACTGTCACATCCCCGCCTCCGCGAGCATGCAGAGGTGGGGGCGCTCACGTCCCTGAGCTGCAGCGAGCACCTGTCCCCACACCTGTTCCCAATCACCACACACACCTGTTCCCAATTATCCCCTCTCCTACCGTATTTATACAACTCCCTGTCACCTTTTTCCTGCCAGATCAATGGTCTCTGCTTGCATGCCATATCTAGCAATTCACAAACCCTCGTTCCGCTACTCCGTGTATTGACCAATCGCCTGTCCCCGACTACTCTGCCTGTTCCCTGCCTGTGCTTCTGTTTTCCGCCCGATTTCCGACCTCCTGCCTGTCCCCGACTACTCTGCCTGTTCCCAGCCTGTACTACTGCCGCCAGTCCGTTTGCCGATCTTCCGCCCGTCCCCGACTGCTCTGCCTGTCACTTGCCTGTACCGTCGCCTCCGGTTGGTGAGTGATCTCACTGCCCGTCCCCGGCTACTCCACCTGCCACTCCCCTTTTCCTCCCCAGTCCGCGCTTGGATCCTTACCTGTGCCTGTGACACAGACATGCACTTGTGTGCTTTATAGTTGGTAATACTAACGTTGTAATGACGGTCGCAATTGACACAGTATTTCTCCTGATCACACCTGCTAACCCAACCACTCACACTTTTGTGGTGCTTCAAGCCTTTATGCTGTCTATATAACAAAAGTCAGAATAACATATCCACTTACAGTCTGGGCAATGCTTTGTTACAGGGTTGGTTGTGACAATCTTCATGAAGACAGACACTACAGCTATGTTTACAGCCCTGATCACAACATGTATTTAAACCTGTATAACACCACTCACAAACATAAGACACACCCAGAAAACCCTTCAGATTCATGATGCCATAGAAATGATGTAAGTACATAAAGACAGTTCTAGGGTGGGTGTCCTCGCTGTTTTGAAACTTGAAGTGACCATCCCGTGTTCGATGAAAGACACCAATTTTACACCCTGTCATTTCTTCCAACTGAGCAATATCCGTGAATGCCACACAATCATCTAAACTTAAACCAGCACCTACATATGTGTTCTGCGCGTTCAACAAAACCATCAAACAAGTGGAAAAATATGCAGATACATTATTCAAAGTCTTTTTTAATTGATAAACTGCTCTATCAACAGTATTTGCGTTTTACGTTGCAGGGCACCACCCTCGCGGTTGTTGACAATTTGTACCACCAGTTCTAGTGATTCATCAGTCATAATCTCTGCATTACTCTGCATAACAGAGATTCAACTAGATCATGTGAAAAATGACAGCTATTAGGCGCGGTTAACAAACATTGCATCTGAGGATTATTGAATGTATTGCTGTGTAAGAAAGTAATGGCCAGTTCATTTGTATTTTGGGGTGTGGTCTGTTGATTATGTGTAGATGTTGTTGGTGTGTTGTTAGCACTATCTTTCGCCATTTCTCTAGCTTAATGTGTAAATAATGATCCACTTACAGGATAAAATATTATTCTAACTCAAACATACATCACAGTTTTGATGAGTTGACAGCAAAATATGTATTACCTTCAGCTTTCAAGCATGAAAGAAAACAATGAAACAAAAAAAACTGACGCTGAACGGCCACAAGGTGCGGTGTCGGAAACTGAAGCCATTGATGTACGCTGTAGCATCACCGGGGGTCCTCAATCGGTTGGTTGGTAAATACATTACGAAGGTTCAGCTGTATGCGTATTGTCATAATGTTAATACCATTTTAGTATTAAAATGACAGTAAATAATTAGATTTACACAGAAATTATCCGTTCAGGTTAGGTGACCAACTGGCTGGTCACTTGGTCTGAAATAAACACAAAAGGGTTAACAGAAGACCAAGCATATACAGATATTTATAGCTGACTATTAATAATGTTATAGGTTTACTTACCAAGGTTAAGTCAAAAAATGTGTTTTCCAAAAATGGCGGGGTTTAAGTACATTCAACCTAAACCAGAGCTATGAATCAGACAATATCAAAGACATAAAAGCACTTATATTGCACCAACATACTTTTTTTTATACATTCTTAAAAAGTTAAAATATGTTATTTGTTAGCAACTGTAATTACACATTATTTGTACACGTTTAACTAGCACTGTGATGCTCAGTCCTGTAGAAACACAGTTCTTGTAAGTTATCGCGGCTCAGCTGTAAAATCACATAATTTAATGTAATTTATTAAAGGCAAACTCTTCTGCTTACATATTAACCCTGGCTATTGTCACCATATCACCATTATTCAAACATTTAATAAACATGAGTCCATGACTCAGCAATAAAAAAAATCCCAAGTTTCCTCAAGTCGTTACAAAAATGCAACACATCTTACCCAGAAGTCCCAGCATCTGCCCACACTAACCCTGACAGGTACTCTCAAACTCGCAAATACTACAGTTTGTAACCATCTTTGCCTGTTAAACATTTCTACCAATCTCGCGTTGATCCCCGCTGTACTATTTCATAAGACGCCTTTACATATTTTTGGATTACCTGAACTAACATCTTGACCTGTCAACGACTCACAGTTGTTCATGCAAAGGTATTCTTTACCTACTGGGTACGTTTTGCCATACAATGCAGCTTAAAAGTGAATGCTGACCTAAAACAACAATTTTTATTTCACAGATCATCATTGATCATACATACACACGTAAACAATTTTTATTTTATTTTTAACAATAAATCAAACCTAACCACGATACAAACAACCTAGGCATAATATGGGGTTGGCCAAAGCACTGTTTAGGCCCTTCTCTTGTTAAAATAAAGAATGGGCTGAAACTCTCCAAAATCTTAAGTCCCTGACCTTTTCTTTATATCTAACAAAAAAAAGCATGTTTCCTGCATGTAATTCTGTGCTTGTGGATAAACACCATGTACATTGTAAAACATGGAAGGTTAACACCCACCCCAAGGTTCCACCCCAAGGTTCTACATCTCATCTGTTGTAACTCTTTATCGGAACATATACCAGGTGTTATAGCATTGCTGAACCCTGGCGCCCATTTGTTGAACATCAAACATGCCGCCGATATAACACCTAACATTCCAGAACCCATTTATAAAAAATCAAAACATAATCCACCTGTTATAACACTTGTCCGGGGTGTTTATTAATCATTGTAAAACATCAAACACGGACACATCAATGCAATCATAAATTACATGTCAAGGCATATGTCATTCCGGAAGTCCTGCCACTCAGGGTCATAAATCACCAAAGTGACACAAAATACCCTACATTTACTATATCCTTGTATTATTGTTTACACCTGTGTCATTTCTACCACCTCGTTGTGTCCCTATTTAAGTTCCTCCTGCCCCAGTATTTTGTGCGTGTGTGCTTGTTTGTTCATATGTCTACAATTGTGCTACAGATCGATTGGGTTTAAGGGTGTTTCTTCCACAAAGAAAATGCTGTGCCTACATAAATGGTGACAAAAGAAATCGTTTAATCGCTCAATCAAAAGAAATCGTTATATCCAAAAAGGGTAATTATCTCTTGTGGAATATATGACAATTTTTGATGTAAACTTGTTTGTATTTGATAAACATAATCTAATATCCTCAGGCTGGTGTAATTTTACTGTTGTATGTATACCTTAAACACTGGCTAGATTATTATCACAAATACTTTAGAAAACAGCCCCGATCAGATGATGCTCTGCTTAAAGCAGGAAGCCAGTAAGCGAAATGTATTAAATTATTTTTGCTGTTTGGGTTTGGCTTGGAGCTGTTTTTAGGCACAAAGCATTGTGGACTGCCTGGACACAGCACTTGGCTGTTATATATTAGCCTTATACAACAACACTTAGCCTTTATGAAAACCTGTGCCATATTGATCAGATACAAACCCCTAATATGCCATATAGCAATTATCAACCAGTTTCCCACACAATTAAAACAGTTAAAAGTTATCTCATGTCATCTGTGGCATATATGGTCCCATACAAACAAGGCTTTCAGCCAATCACCATTCAAGTTTCAGCACCTGTTTCATCATATTGAATATAGAAATATTAACTGAAATATATTGTAAAAATGTGATGCACTGTATTATTAGTAGTTTGTTGGCAATCTACTGTTACATGCAGGACAAAAAGGAATGGGACAGGAAAGGTATCATTTTGTAGTTTTTTTCATTTCAGTTGACAATAGTTCATTTGCTCTGTGGAGAATAGTAAAACTAGAAACATAGTTACTATATTAAAATAAGTATTGTTACATGCAATCGTACTGGCAGAAACTGCTGCTTAACATAAACAGGCCACCATTTGAAGGATATGGACAACCGAAGTCCATAAACTCCATCTGAAAATGAAGCCAGTTACCCACAAGCTGCCTAGTCAAGATTAAGATGACACAACAAACTGTACCCCATGGTGGCAACCCGAGCCGACACCGTTCCGTCTTGTTTTCATGGTTACATTGGTGCCAAGTAATGAATGAAGAAATCAAGTGGCATGGCAGAAATCCCTTGACACGGGTGGGAAAGGACACCCGGGACAAACCAGGGAACTGGCTGTATTACAAGCACAAAGATAAAGTGAGTCTCGAAGCAGAGTTCTTTCGCAGAAAGGAAGAAAACTCTATCCAATTTAATTTGCAGGCCCTTTAAAACAAAGGACTGTTTAATGAATTGGAAAAAGTATTATTCACTTGGGGATATGAAAGTAAATACGACGGTGACTCAGAGTTAGTGTGGCAGTGGAAAATACTGTTATATATATTTATCATGTACTGTGCAAGAAAATATGTGAACTGTGTCCTAAATTGCAGCTAATGCTACATTTTGTGCTCTGTTTTTAATTGAGGCTCAAAGTACAGCTCTGGTAAAAAATAGTGCACTATAAGGTATGGGGTGCCATTTGTCATACTTTAGTTGGAATGTAAATGAGAAGTGTTACTGAATTATATTAAATTGTCCAAAGACATGAAGGGAGAGGCATTGAGGTTTCTTTAGACTACAGTAAGATAGTGGACCAAAACATTTGATTTCTTGCCTCAATTTTAATTATAATAATGTAAATAGGGCTGGAGTTCTCTCTCATCATGCAAACTCTGAAGTAAATGCTTTAGACGACTGTTGTCTAAAGCATTTCTCACAGTATTCCCAGGATTTTTTTATATCTTGACTCCGCTGGCCCAATCTTATTAAAGACCATGACATACAGTAAAAATAACTTTATATTGCTACAAAACATGCATGCTGTACAGTTGACACTTTCATAAATTGTGAACATTTAGGGAGACTGATCCAGAGAAAAACTGACAATTTTCTCATTTTACATACATTTTATTTCATAGTTTGGATGTCTTCACAATTTTTATTCAATATGGATAATTATATAAATTATATCCGCAAACAGAAATGGTCCTTTCTTTCAAGGACAACCATGGCAGCCATTTATTCTCAATTAATTCCCAATCAACTCCCATTCACTCCAAAAAAATTCTCCATAGTCACATTCCCCATTGTCTTCCATTAATTTCCCATAGAACCCTATTCATTCCCCATAGACCAACATTTATTTCTCATTGACCTCCATTCACTTCAATGTGTTCCCTATTGACCCACATAAATTCCCCATTACCCTTATTCAATCCCCATTGACTTCTATGTATAGAAGACACCATAGACATCCTTGAATCCCCATTGACTCCAATTCATTCTCCATTGGCCCCCGTTCATTCTCCACTGACCTCCACTCATTTCCTATAGAGCCCTAAGCATTTGTCGATTGTAGCACTACCAACAGGCTGATCAGCTTGAAACTTTGTGGTGTCCATGCCATAGGCCTGAACCCAGAAATGCTAAGTTTGTTTGCAGTAGGCCTCACCATCTTACATTAATGAACATTTGAAATGAGACCACGCCCAAATACATTTTCATTGGCTCATACCAAGCAAGTTCATTTATAGTATAATTAATTGGTTCATATGCTTGCAAGTTCATTTATATAACACAATTCACACATTGAACCAATTCAATGTGCTTTACAAAGAAAAGTAAACATTTGAAAATACAATAGAATAAAAAAATACTAGAATAAAAACAAATATAACAAGGGGACTCAAACCACCTTAAATAACAAGGGGGACTCTAACCACCTTAAATCTTCGTGTAGTTTATTCCAGTTATGTGCAGCATAACTGCTAAATGCAGGTTCGCCATGTTTAGTTTGGATTCTGGTCTCTGCTAGCTGACCTAAGTTCATGGATATTCAAACATATCAGATATGTATTCAGGGTCTAAACCATTCAGTGTTGTTTATAGTAAAAGCATCACTTTAAAATCTGAAAGCTAGTGCAAAGATTTAAGAACAGGAGTGATGTGCTCTGTTCTCTTAGTCCAAGTTAACATTTTAGCAGCAGCATTCTGAATGAGCTGCAGCTGTTTTACAGTCTTTTTGGCGAGTCGACCCTACTAGAGATAAAAGCATGGATGAGCTTCTCTTGGTCTTTTTGGGACACCAAGCCTTTGATTATGGTTATATATTTTATATGATAATGAGAGGAAATATGCATGAAAAACTTAACAACACAGATGCGCTGACTAACTCTGAACAAAGGACCATGGAAAGGACGTGTTGCCTGTTACTGATGGGCCACACACATCCTCTCCATACCTCCTGCTCGGAGTTGCCCATTCGACTGTCATAGGCTCGATGGATAGGCCCACTGACCATAGGTTGGAACATACCATACAAGGGTCTTTTGTAGAATAAACCTTTGTTATTGGAGGGTATTTGACTGTGTACTGGCTGGTTATGACCAATGGGCCGCCTCCCATGTGTCCTGGCATAAAAGACTGTGTTCACTTTGTATTTATTGGAGAGAAAAAGTAAAGGAAGTAAAGAAAATAACAACGTGGTCCAAACAGGGACTGCAGCCCTGATGTTGTAATAAAAAAAGCAAAATCAATCATTGGCTGAAGACATCAAAAAGAGCTTGAAAATAGATGACTCTCACCAAGAGATAATAAAAAAATATGCCATTGTTCCAGCAAAAAAAAGTTTATGGAGTTTTTTTGATATACAGAAAATATTGGAAGAAATTCAAAGAATGACTGATAAATTACAAAACACACGTTGGTTGTTGATTGTGTAATCAGAAATAAAAAAAATGTAATGTTCAATTCCTCAAAGATGGTCTTGAAAGATGTTCGAAGGAGAAAGAATGTGTTCGGGCGTCGGCTGAAAAAACAGCTGAACTGGACAAGTTGAAAAAGGAAGAGGAAATGTTGACAGGAAAAACATCTAAAGACTTTCAAATGCCATTGAAATAGAAACCTGGATAATGTCACTATTGTGGAACTCCTGGACATTAGCAAAAGGAATGTCGCAAGAAGAACTGCAGGAAAAAGACAGGAAGCACAGACAGTTGGAACATGAGACGTGCCAAGCAGCAGCAAGGAAATATCTCCCATGTATGGAATTAAAGAATCGAAGATCAAGGAATTCCTGGTTTTCCATGCACACTGAATTTGATTGTAATATATGTTATAATTTGGTTTTAGACAAAAGATTGAGACTACAGTCTTTTTGACAATTATGACAAAAAGGGTGAAAACAGCCAAAAGCGAGTTTGTCCCTTACAAAAAGATTAAATATTTTATTTTAAATGCTAAATTGGCTTTGGTTAATTAGTATTTTTTATTTGTTTGTCTTTTGTGTTTCTCTAATAACTAAGATGACATTTGTGTTTTATAGAACAAGTTAGATACTAAGCAGTTGACTGACTAAATAGTTAAGAGAGCAGCACAAGGCGGAGGAGTGCTTGAGCCAAATCTCCCCACACACTGCCCTGGAAGAGCAAGAGTAACATAGGCTTACATAGGTGGTCATGTCTGTTTTTGGTTTAGTCATACTTTAATCAATGTTTTGGAATGTCCACAAGAATGGTAAGTTACTGTATAGATATGACAAGCATATTTTTACAAACTGCAAACACTACAGATGTGTAGGACTATAAATCTGACACTTCACTTAAAGTATATGAGCTAAATTGAAAAAAATAACATATATGGTTACAGACAGTCTGAGGACCATTTCAGATTTTTTATATGTGGAAACATACACTCACCAAAAGGATTATTAGGAACACCTGTTCAATTTCTCATTGATGCAATTATCTAATCAACCAATCACATGGCAGTTGCGTCAATGCATTTAGGGGTGTGGTCCTGGTCGAGACAATCTCCTGAACTCCAAACTGAATGTCAGAATGGGAAAGAAAGGTGATTTAAACAATTTTGAGTGTGGCATGGTTGTTGGTGCCAGACGGGCCGGTCTGAGTATTTCACAATCTGCTCAGTTACTGGGATTTTCACGCACGACCATTTCTAGGGTTAACAAAGAATGGTGTGAAAAGGGAAAAACATCCAGTATGCGGCAGTCCTGTGTGCGAAAATGCCGTGTCGATGCTA
Source organism: Esox niger (assembly GCA_016801105.1). Taxonomy (NCBI): domain Eukaryota; kingdom Metazoa; phylum Chordata; class Actinopteri; order Esociformes; family Esocidae; genus Esox; species Esox niger. Next base: position 169,536 of record JACXGJ010000072.1, on the reverse strand, counting down.
GAGGTCAGAGGAGAATGGGCCGACTGATTCAAGCTGATAGAAGAGCAACTTTGACTGAAATAACCACTCGTTACAACCGAGGTATGCAGCAAAGCATTTGTGAAGCCACAATACGCACAACCTTGAGGCGGATGGGCTACAACAGCAGAAGACCCCACCGGGTACCAATCATCTCCACTACAAATAGGAAAAAGAGGCTACAATTTGCAAGAGCTCATCAAAATTGGACAGTTGAAGATTGGAAAAATGTTACCTGGTCTGATGAGTCTCAATTTCTGTTGAGACATTCAGATGGTAGAGTCAGAATTTGGCGTAAACAGAATGAGAACATGGATCCATCATGCCTTCATACCACTGTGCAGGCTGGTGGTGGTGGTGTAATGGTGTGGGGGATGTTTTCTTGGCACACTTTAGGCCCCTTAGTGCCAATTGGGCATCATTTAAATGCCACGGCCTACCTGAGCATTGTTTCTGACAATGGCCATCCCTTTATGGCCACCATGTACCCGTCCTCTGATGGCTACTTACAGCAGGATAATGCATCATGTCACAAAGCTCGAATCATTTCAGATTGGTTTCTTGAACATGACAATGAGTTCTCTGTACTAAAATGTCCCCCACAGTCACCAGATCTCAACCCAATAGAGCATCTTTGGGTAGTGGTGGAACGGGAGCTTCGTGCCCTGGATATGCATCCCACAAATCTCCATCAACTGCAAGATGCTATCCTATCAATATGGGCCAACATTTCTAAAGAATGCTATCAGCAACTTGTTGAATCAATGCCACGTAGAATTAAGGCAGTTCTGAAAGCGAATGGGGGTCAAACACAGTATTATTATGGTGTTCCTAATAATCCTTTAGGTGAATGTATATACATTTTAAACAAAATATTTGGCCTTTTCAATGGCTCACCATATGTGAGTGAAGTCAAGGGCTCCAGGTAGTGGGCTAACCCTTAGGATGACCCCAAACGACCTAATTGAATCAGGGTAGCCTATTACTAAGGGTTAAAATTGAGTGTTCAGACTGGTTTCAACTGTGGTAATTTTCTCAACATAATCAAATATTAAGTGAAAGCTAAATATATTTTCCTCTCAATAGCATTAACATTGAAATGTATGGCTTTGAAACCATCTGCAGTGAGGGTAGAGACCAAACGTCATCCCCCATTGTTGATGATAGTCATTATTGCCAATAGAAACGTGATGACGTGAACAAAATATAAGTTGTGATTTAGTGTTTGGCTGACCACCACTATTTGGAATAAAAGTTGGAGAATTTTACTTAAGTGTAGAAGGTTAATCAAGAAATATTTTGTCACAGGGTAATTTGGTCATTGCCTGTAAAAATGCAAAATTCTACTGCTTTGGATATGCTAATATCATCACCCTGATGGTTGCAGTAGGTATACCACTGGAATTGGGCTGGAGTTTTTCTCCTACAATTTAGTTGCATAGCGTATCCTCGCGTGGGCAAACCAAATTAGTTCGGCATGTTCCAAGACACTACAGGAATTTTTAGATGCATTATAACCAATTAAAGAATGAATGTCTCAATAGGTTATATGGTTTATAATTCCTTCACACAAGTGACCATGTTGATCACTTGATGTCTTTGATTGTGTTAGTGAGTGTTTGTGTTTTTCACATTTTCACTTTGTTGTTTTAATGAATATACAGTATGCCACTCAATATCGAATTGATTCCTGACCCATCACGATTACCAATTCTCTATTTTACTTGTCTGTCCTGAAATGATGGCCAGTGCTGGTTCAGGGTGGTGCCTCCTGTAACCATATTCGCCATGATTCTGCTTTTACTCATGGTGTCACTTTCCATTGAAAGCAGGGTGGTGCATGGTATGACCATTGATTATGATTGGAAAGAGTTGAGTTTAGGGCTCAAAGCAAATCAAATTGGTACTTATAAGGACTTTCATGAACATTTTGTTTTTACATGTTTGCATAGTTATAACGGAGCATTGGCTTCTGTTATGTTTTATGTTTTCCATTTAGAGGATGATTTTAATTGGTTTATTTGGAAACTGTATGTTTGACGTAGGGTCTAACATTTTAATGGTGGAATAGCATGGATGTAACTAGTTTTTGATTTGGCTAAGCAGAATCAAGTCTGATCGGACAGTGGAATCTCATTCCACCGCCATGTGCCATCGGGCAAAAATATAGCACATTGAATGAAACATCAAACAACCCAGTTCTGGGTGGGAAAGGAAATTTGACATAGACTTTAATGGAAACTTGTCTGAATAAGGTGTAAGCTTCACTCAAATGATGGAACTTCTAAGATCCACAAGTTTTCCGGACTGATCTGTTGTCTTCATTGTTGGGAGTTGACAAAACAATACCCAGTGGATAAAAGTCCAATGGACTGTTGAACCACACTAATCGTTGTTCTGCAGTTATATTTTCAACAGATCGGGACATTACAACACCTTTTCTGATGATACATCACGTCACTGAATGGGCACAGACAACTGAGTGTGTGAGTATCAGCAAAATGTTCAAGAAGGATTTCTACAACAACACTGGTCAAACCGGTTCCAAATCTTCCTGACCACTCACAGAGCAGAACGATGCCAGGGTCAGATCATTTGCCTTCACACTCCATTTCTTGATGAATCATCGACAGCGAGATGAGAGAAGAATCCATCGGAATCCACCTGAAGGACCCCACATACTATAGTTCAGAGTAACACAGGCCAATTGACTGGACAGGTCACATGGTCACAACACAGTGGAAGACACTGTTGTGGTGTTGATCTTAAATTAGTGAAGTTTTGAAAACTCACTGTTCCACTGCACACCTATAATGACTTGATAGGACAACCAGGCAATTTGTTGGGTCCACATCACACTGGCTGCAATAACTGACATTGGAACTTTACATCAGTAATGCAAGACAAAGATAACTGTAGACAAGAACTAAAGGACACTTGATTGGAATCTAAGATTTTCCTAAATTAACTGAAATGGTGATTATGTATGTATGAAGGTTTGTTTCTCGCAAGACAGGTGGGAATCTGTACGATGAAAATCCCAGTAGTGGACTTAATGCTTAATGATGAACATTATGACGGATATCATGGTATGTTTGGATAGTCAATTGTTCCCTATTATAAGTGGTCCCTGTCAAAGGTAGATGTTTTCCCTATTTTAAAGGTAGAATCTTTCTCAGGTACAACAGGATATGCATAAATCTTTTGTACGATATTGTAGCATGGATCATGATACGGACAAGGGGGGTTTGATTATAAAATGGACTTGGGTAAATGTTTCATCATGATGTCATTTTTTTGTCAGATTTTCTGCTGAACACTTAACACTGATAGTAGCATGTTGCTGTCAAAAGGTTTCTCGACCCTTATAATCTGAGGTGGGGGAGGGATTGATGACTGCCATACATTGTGTCAGAGTGTAGTGTGTCAATTGTCTTGTTTACATTCATTTTCATTTGAGGAACAGTAAGACCTGACTGGTCAGATACTCATTTCGTTGTTTTGTCTTTCTCATTTATAACATAAGTGTATGGGCCTTTTCTTTTCATTAAGAATTGAATTTTACTTGTAATGTTATATCAATCATGTAATCTTTTTCTGTAAATGTTTGATAGTGTGGAATCCGAGCATTAACAATTACAATACCAGTGTATGTTTTATTGGAAGTGAATGAGCCTAGATAATGAGAATAACAGTAACCTCTGTTACGGCAATTTTCTAAAGTCCAAACGGATTCTTAACTTTAACTACGAAAATGGCAGGTAAGACAGAGGAAAACTCAATTGCACAATCAACAGTTTTATTCTTGCAAGGAGAGAGTACACAGGTTACAAAGTAACATTGAAAAATCTCTAAATTAATACAGAACAGTCATCAGTACTTAAAGACAAAAAAGGGGTGTGGTTAGATGCTACACATCTGTGCTAATTCAATAGAATACATTCCCTTTGTTCTATTACAACCTCGGCCTGACACAAAGGGCATACTGTCCTTCTCCTCATGGGTAAGTTCATCAAGGCCTGACACAAACGGCTTACAGTATCCTGCCAGACAATAGATGCCCCACGGAGTCATACAGGTGCGCATATAGAGAGAAACCCTATAGTCTGCCGATACCAATCAATGATGCCCCCAGACAAGTTCCAGATCCCCCATTCCCACACCCTCATTCTACTTTGATCCTGGGACTCAGTCCTTTACTCAGTATGAATACATCAGTGCAAGAAATTTCCCTTACACCTCTCTATTTAGATTGTCTCTGATAACCAAAGGAATGTTTACATTGACCATTTGACATGGGGGTTACGATCTGGAATACCTGATTTTTGCTAGGTAGACACACCCTTCAATGTACAGTGGGGAGAAAAAGTATTTGATACACTGCTGATTTTGCAGGTTTTCCTACTTACAAAGCATGTAGAGGTCTGTTGTTTTTATCATAGGTACACTTCAACTGTGAGAGACGGAATCTAAAACAAACACTGCACAGGGATTTTTGCCCACTCCTCCATACAGACCTTCTCCAGATCCTTCAGGTTTCGGGGCTGTCCCTGGGCAATACAGACTCTCAGCTCCCTTCAAAGATTTTCTATTGGGTTCAGGTCTGGAGACTGGCTGGGCCACTCCAGGACCTGAAGAGGGTCCTTACGGAGCCACTCCTTAGTTGCACTGGCTGTGTGTTTCGGGTCGTTGTCATGCTGGAAGACCCAGCCACGACCAATCTTCAATGCTCTTACTGAGGGAACGAGGTTGTTGGCCAAGATCTTGCGATACAGGGCCCCATCCATCCTCCCTCAATACGGTGCAGTCGTCCTGTCCTCTTTGCAGAAAAACATCCCCATAGAATGATTGCAACCATGCTTCACGGTTGGGATGGTGTTCTTGGGGTTGTACTCATCCTTCTTCCTCCAAACACGGCAAGTGGAGTTTAGACCAAAAAGCTTTATTTTTGTCTCATCAGACCACATGATCTTCTCCCATTTCTCCCCTGGATCATCCAGATGGTCATTGGCAAACTTCAGACGGGCCTGGACATGCACTGGCTTGAGCAGGGCGACCTTGCGAGCGCTGCAGGATTTTAATCAATGACGGCGTAGTGTATTACTAATGGTTTACTTTGAGACTGTGGTCCCAGCTCTTTTCGGGTCATTGACCAGGTCCTGCCGTGTAGTTCTGGGGCTGATCTCGCACCTTCGTCATGATCATTGATGCCCCACGAGGTGAGATCTTGCATGGAGCCCCAGACTGAGGGAGATTGGAAAATCAAAGAAGTTCAAGATGATGGTCAATAATTGTGCCAACAGTTCTCACCAAGCTGCTTGTCTATTGTGCTGTAGCCCATCCCAGCCTTGTGCAGGTCTGCAAATATATCCCTGATGTCCTTACACAGCTCTCTGGTCTTGGCCATTGTGGAGAGGTTGGAGTCTGTTTGATTGAGTGTGTGGACAGGTGTCTTTTATCCAGGTAATGTGTTCAAACAGTTGCAGATAATACAAGTAATGAGTGGAAAACAGGAGAGCTTCTTAAAGAAAAACAAACAGGTCTGTGAGAGCCAGAATTCTTACTGGTTGGTAGGTGATCAAATACTTCTGTCATACAATAAAATGCAAATTAATTATTTTTAAAAAATCATACAATGTGATTTTCTAGATTTTTGTTTTAGATACCGTCTCTCACAGTTGAAGTGTACCTATAATAAGAATTACAGACCTCTACATGCTTTGTAAGTAACCTGCAAAATCAGCAGTGTATCAAACACTTGTTCTCCCGATTGTATATATCCGCCTGTAACCAGCATTACAGGGAGAAGAGATTGAGTGAGATGAGATTGAGGTTGTGTAAGGAAGACCAGGTCGGTAACCTCATGAACAAGACTATCTAATGCTGCAATAAACAATTGAATTACGTATTCCCTTTACAACCGGGTTCCCGATTCATTATTTCAACCACTATACCAAACGGCTGATTTGAAACACTACCTTGATAGTAGAGGTTGCAGAGGTATGGCCATGAATTGCAGCTTCCTCATCAGCAGACATCTGTGGATAAGACTTTTTTTTGGGATTCAGTAAAATGTAAGGGTTAAGATCGACAACAGTAACAATGTCATCCTTTGAACTACTGCTTGTGAAAATCAGGCAGAGCAAACTATGCATCTAATTTAATCACAGGTTATTCTTTAATTTAATTTCCACTTGTTAAGAGAATAAGCCACTGACTTGCTTGTGGAATAATCAACAATCACTATGGCTTTCTTAGCTGGTTGTTGTGCCAGTGGTGAGTTCCATTCTGCTGAAGACACCGACAGCCTCATTTTGCCATGCTTTGCTCAATGATACTCTACTCCACCACGAGCTAACAGGTAATAATTTATCAATCATCCTCTCACTCAGGGAAAGGAGGGACTTATCATCAATAATGTGCTCTGCAAATGAAAGAGAGCAATACCTTTAAAAATGCAATAGGCTTAATTTATGATTTCTGCACTGAAGCTGAAATGGTTTCTGTTTGTACATGCCAGTAACATTAACATAGATATAATTGTCCTAACTGACAAATTAATAATGTAGTAATGATTAGTAATGATATCAGGTGCCCAAGACTCCAAAAATGTGGTAGATCTTCATAAACACTGGAATATCCTCTGCATGTGCAGTTTCAGTAACAAGACATCTTGTATGCCACAAGTCTTGTATTGACTTGGTTTTAATGATATTGTCAAGTGTTCCATTTTCCCCAAGTTTACACTGCCGAGCTCTAGCAAGGGACCCTAGAAGGGCATGTATGGGTACATCTCGGGTATCAGCAGTGAGCATAAAGAGTTATTGTTTGTCTGTTCTCAACACAAGCATTTTGTTTAAGTAGTAGGTTGTAAAATGTAAGTTGTAGCGTGTTTTTTTGACAAAGCAAAGGGTTACCTTAAGACTTCACTGATGGCAGATATCGCCATCAGTGAAGTCTGGAAGTACAGTGGGGCAAAAAAGTATTTGGTCAGCCACCAATTGTGCAAGTTCTCCCACTTAAAAAGATGAGAGGCCTGTAATTTTCAGCATAGGTACACTTCAACTATGAGAGACAAAATGAGAAAAAAAATATCTAAAGGATCACATTGTAGGATTTTTTATGAATTTATTGGTAAATTCCTCTGTAAAATTGGTAAATTCCTCTGTAAAATAAGTATTTGGTCACCTACAAACAAGCAAGACTTCTGGCTCTCACAGACCTGTAACTTCTTCTTTAAGATGCTTCTCGGTCCTCCACTCCTTACCTGTATTAATGGCACCTGTTTGAACTTGTTATCAGTATAAAAGACACCTGTCCACAACCTCAAACAGTCACACTCCAAACTCCACTATGACCAAAGAGCTGTCAAAGGACACCAGGAACAAAATTTTAGACATGCACCAGGCTGGGAAGACTGAATCTGCAATAGGTAAGCAGCTTGGTGTGAAGAAATCAACTGTGGGAGCAATTATAAGAAAATGGAAGACATACAAGACCACTGATTATCTCCCTTGATCCGGGGCTCCACGCAAGATCTCACCCTGTGGGGTCAAAATGATCACAAGCAAAAATCCCAGAACCACACAGGGGGACCTAGTAAATGACCTGCAGAGAGCTGGGACCAAAATAACAAAGGCTATCATCAGTAACACACTACGCCGCCAGGGACTCATATCCTGCAGTGCCAGGCGTGTCCCCCTGCTTAAGCCAGTACATGTCCAGGCCCGCCGAGGTTTGCTAGAGAGCATTTGGATGATCCAGAAGAGGATTGGGAGAATGTCATATGGTCAGATGAAACCAAAATAGAACTTTTTGGTAAAAACTCAACTTGTCGTGTTTGGAGGTGAAAGAATGCTGAGTTGCATCCAAAGAACACCATACCTACTGTGAAGCATGGGGGTGGAAACCTCATGCTTTGGGGCTGTTTTTCTGCCAGGACGACTGATCCGGGTAAAAGAAAGCATGAATGGGGCCATGTATCGTGAGATTTTGAGTGAAAACCTCCTTCCATCAGCAAGGGCATTGAAGATGAAACGTGGCTGGGTCTTTCAGCATGACAATGATCCCAAACACACCGACCTGGTAATGAAGGAGTGGCTTCGTGAGAAGCATTTCAAGGTCCTGGAGTGGCCTAGCCGGTCACCAGATCTCAACCCCATAGAAAATCTTTGGAGGGAATTGAAAGTCTGTGTTGCCCAGCGACAGCCCCAAAACATCACTGCTCTAGAGGTGATCTGCATGGGGAATGGGCCAAAATACCAGCAACAGTGTGTGAAAACCTTGCAAGACTTACAGAAAACATTTGACCTCTGTCATTGCCAACAAAAGGTAAATAACAAAGTATTGAGATGAACCTATGAGTGTACCTATGATTAAAATGTCAGGCCTCTCATCTTTTTAAGTGGGAGAACTTGCACAATTGGTTCGATGAGGCAAAGCCAAGGCAGGACTTCATACATCCATTTAAACCACATGTAAATTATAAAAGTGTCTCATTTTGGTGATATAATCCGAAGTCATAATGTCAACTTTCACTGCTATGCTGATGATACACAGTTATATATCTTGATGAAGCATGGAGAAACCCCCAAATTAGCTACTTTGGAAGCATGTGTTTCAGACATTAAAAGCAGGAAGTTCTCAGTCATCCACTTCCTAAACTCAAGAAAAACAGAAATGCTTGTTTTAGGAACCAAGAAACAAAGACTCTTATTGGCAGATCTCACTGTGAACCTCGACGGCTGCATGGTTGTATCCCAAAAAACTGTAAGAAATCTCGACCCTGACCTCTCCTTTGACGAACATATGAAATATATCTCAAGAGTTGCTTATTTTCATCTTCTAAACATTGCAAAAATCTGAAACTTTCTATCAAAAACGGATGCGGAAAAACGAATCCATGCTTTTGTTACATCAAGATTAGATTACTGCAATGCTCTTTTTTTCCGGCTACCCTGATAAATCAATAAATAAACTTCAATTAGTGCTGCACACTGCAGCTAGAATCCTAACTAGAACAAAAACACATTACTCCAGTACTAGTTTCTTTACTTTGGCTGCCTGTTAGGGTTAGGGCGGATTTTAAGGTTTTATTGTTAACCTATAAATCAATTCATGGACTTGCTCCTACTTACCTCGCTGAAATGATCCAGCCATACATACCTAAACGTAACCTTCGATCACAAGATGCAGGCCTTTTAACTGTACCTAAAATTTCTAAACAAACAGCCGGAGGCAGGGCTTTCTCTTATAGAGCTCCATTTCTTTGAAATTAGAAATTCAGACTCTGTGCAAACCTTCAAGTGTCTACTAAAGACTCATCTCTTCAGCCTGGTCTATGATTAAGTGTAGTCTGGCCCAGGGGCGTGAAGGTGACCAGAAAGGCCTGATACTGTCCACCCTGGCAGTCTTGCCAGGTGGGCTCTCATCGCCACTGGGATGCTCTCCCTCCAGTGCCATTCGGGGGCGGAGTCACTGGCTTGTTGTTGTCTCTCTGTGGCACACTTGTGCAATTGGGCTGTGCCCTGCTGGCAATACTCGGCCCTCATTCAGGATGGTTGCGGTTGGTGGGCGTCCCTTTGGTTGATGCTTGGCAATATGGGTGGATTGATTTCCTGCCTGTTGGGCCCTGTCCAGGGCCTCCTCTGGATAGGGCCACAGTGTCACTGGACCCCCCGTCTCAGCCCCAACGTCTTACGCTGCTATATTATTGTGCTGGGGGTGTAGGGTCTTAATTTTTCCTGTTTTCTGTCGTTTTAAACTTATGAGGACATGAGGTCTGGACCCACATCTAGGGAGTACCAGGCTTGACTCGTTTGCGGTCCCAGTCCAAAGTCCTACTGGTTGTGTTGCAGATCAAGACGATACCTGACGATTTCAACCTGTCCTTGTCCCTCCGGTTTTGCCTCCAATCTGGACTAGGTTTAAATAGACTCCGGGCTTAGCCCACATGCATGAACTGTTAAAATTTGAACTCTTAATATGTTCACCCGGTACAACCAGAAGAGGACTGGTCACCCCTCGGAGCCTGGTTCCTCTCTAGGTTTCTTCCTAAATTTGGCCCTCTTAGGGAGATTTTCCTAGCCACTGAAGTTCATCACTATTGTTGTTTTCTCCCTGGGGTTTAAGGCCGGGTGTTTTGTGAAAGCACTTTGTGACAACTGCTGATGTAAAAAGAGCTTTAAAAATAATTGTGATTAATCCATGGTAACAGAAAATCATTTCCCACTGTGCTATTTACAGCATTACACTAACTCAACGAACACGCACAGGTAGCCCAACCTGAAGCCTGTCTCAAGTTTACCAACTTTAATCGCGCCCTCTATTAATACGTTTCTATACTCATGGGAATGACCATTTTTGGGCCACAAGCATTTCTTTCTTGAAAAAAGCCTGCAAAACATTTCTGCTATAAATGTTTTCGCATTTTTGCAAGAGGTGGGCCCTTATGTAAACTATTCAATATTTTTTTTTTATATACGGAATCTCACCTGTCCCACTTATTAATTTATAAGACCTAACATTGAAACAGAAAGAACCACACAGTCTACAAAAATAATAATTGATAATACAAAAAAATCTATCAATGTAGGCTATCTGGCTTGCATAATATATTTAAAGACATGGGGAAAAGCCTTTGCAGGGTAAAGATTTAATTCAGTAAGATACATTTCAGAAGTTCCTCATATGTAAGCATTAGGCAGTAAATTTATTACAATTTCAAAATTCTTGCAATTTGTTTAACAATAACTTGGGAGCACCCTTCTAATGTGTTCTTACTACTGAAGATTATAAAATAGACAAGTACAACATCTGATTACAATACACACAAACCGTTCTACTGCCCAAGTGGGGTGATCAGGTCCCACAAACACAGTGAACAAAAGAAAATATTTCCAGACACTAGGTCTTTTTGAAAAAAGTCCTAAAATCGCCCATGTCCTTCCTTGTCCAAAGAATAAGCTAGATTGTATCCCCAAAGAATGATGTTTCCGATTCCATGCTTCACGGTTTGGGATGGTGTTCTTGGGTTGTACTCATCCTTCTTCCTCCAAACACGACAAGTGAAGTTTAGACCAAAAAGCTTAATTTGGTCTAAATTCTTGTAGGAACAGCAGTTGGATTAACAGGGCCAATTTCATCTGCAGTCAATGAGAATGTCTGTTCATCGGCTATTGTCGGTATTTTGTCCGTTTGTCTGTTTTTATTTTAAGCATTTTTTATTAATATAAAAACTACTCTAGTCATTCATATTACAGCTGATTATTTCAAGTTTAATTACACAGATCTACGGGAACAATTATCACAACATGACAGAGGATGAGTACAAAGACCAACAGAGTACCTTTTATAAAGGTAGCAAACTGAGATTAGGAGCACTCCCTTTAAGAGTGTGTTTCTAATCTCAGTTTGTTACCTGCATAAAAGACACCTGGGAGCCAGAAATCTTTCTGATTGATAGGGGACCAAATACTGACTTCCATCATATTTTTTTTTGCTGTTATTCTGTATCTCACTGTTCAAATTAACTGATAATTTCTTTGTTAGTGGGCAAACGTACAAATAAAAAACTTTTTTCCCTCACTGTACCTCTGTAACATGTCCCAGAACAACTGGTCAAGGAAAGATTGGAAGATGGCTGGCGTGTTGGCTATTCCATACAGCATTACCAAATATTCGTAGAATCTTGACGTTGTGGCTGTCTTCCATGCATCTCCTTCCCAAATGCAGATGAGATTGTTGGCACTTCAAAGGGCCAGTTTTGTGAAGAACCACGCCCCCCCATGGCTGATTGATGAAGGGACGAGAGGCATCGGGTACCAGAACTTCACCATGGCGTTATTTTAACCTCGGTAGTCGTTACAAGGGTGGAGCCCCCCGTCCTAGGTGACATAGAAGAAGCTGGTAGACCACAGGGATGTCGCTCGACAGATGTGTCCCTATTCCAGCACCTCTGCAATGTACTTCTCCATCACAGCCGTCTCTGCCACAGAGAGTGGATAGATCTTGTTACTGGGGGGCATGGCTTTCGGGATCAGGTCAATGGCACAGTCCCAGGAGCGATGGGGAGAGATCACCTGGCCCATTTGCATGGGAAACACCTCCCTAAGGGTGGTGTACTCACGTGGAATGTTAGGTTGGTAGGTGCTCTCTGGATTTACCACCGACACAGTTCTACAGATGGCCGTCAGGCAGGTCGTCCGGCATTTGGGTGTCCATCCCTGGTTCCAGGAGAGGTTCATGTTTTTGTAGCCAAGAGAGATCCAGGATGGCGGGATGGATGGATAATGTTAGTACCAGGAGCTCCAATCTCTCCCATTAGCAGACATTAATGATGACGATGAAAGGGTAAGTAACATGGGTAAGGGAACCAGTACCCACAGCATGCCAATCCAGAGTCTTGATGGGGAGCAAGGTCCCTAGCCTGCGTAACAGCAACTACAGAGCCAACGCCAAGGAGTGGTCAATGAAACTCCCGGTGGCTCCGGAATCGATCAGGACTGTGGAAACACAGGGGTGAACACTGCCAGACAACACAATCGAGCAACAGAAAGAGCTTGTGATTTTGGTGAGGCACAGAGTATCTACTGTGCCTGAGAGTCCATCTGAATACTGACCCCATTTCTTTTCCGCTGATGGTCAATGGGACAGAAGTGCCACTTTTCTCCTCAGAACAGACCCAGCCCCTGTCAATTCCAGCAGTTTTCTCTGTTGAGAGTCTCAATCTCCAGCTACATGGGCTCGGGTCATGCCTCTTCCCTGCAGAGAGGAGAGAAGCGGCTGCACCCAAACCTGTCTCGCTCACCGAACTGCCTGTTGATTGCTATGTCATGGTCAATGAAAGTGTACAGCGACATGGATTTGCTTACACAGGCCCGCTCCATTCGAACGTCAGTCCGCAGCCCCTGACAGAGAACGGTTTAAAGAGCTGGATCATTCCAGCTACTGGATGCTGTCACCATCCAAAAAGAGAAGGCAGAGCTCTTACCTTGTTGTAGACGCAGCATACGCTTGCCCTCATCTGTCCCCTCCAAAGGATGAACAAACACAAACGGGCAATGAGGCAAGGGTATGACCCAGATATGTCAGTGTCACTTTCCCACATCGATGTCACTCATTTGAAGGCGCGCCTGGGGAGGAGGGAGGTAATCAGGGACACCTTTTCCCTATCAGACTGTTGTAAATGTCCCAAGTACAGGTTTCATTGGTGAAGTATTTCCAGACATCCCTCCGGATTGCCACCATATTTATTGGGCATAGCTCACCGGATCTCACTCACCAGGATGCTCTGATATGCACCACTCCCTGGGGAAGGCACAGCCACAGCACTGCTGGGCTGGTTTAGCATCCTGTCTGCTGGGAGTGGTGTCAAACAGGCCAAAACTTTCTGAAACGTGCCTAATAGCTGGTCCAGGTTGCCCTCTATTCGAGCTTGGATAGCCTATCCGAGACAGCCCTATCCGCATGCTCATCTATGGTCATCCTGGAACACAAGAGGGGAGACACCACAGGAGAAAACAATCTAACACTCGACACAAAAGAAACTGCAATACCACAGTATCAGTAACCTCCAAATATTGGATGGTTTATTGTGCAATGTACATACACAGGAGGCAAAAGCACCACATACAGAATCAATGAAACAACAGATTACGTTTCCTAACAAAAAACATAAAGCACAATGACCCATGAGGAATGGACAGAAAATAAAAAACGTACATAAAGCAGTGGCAATCAACACAATGAGAAAAAGGTGCGAGGATGGGGGGATGCTGCCAATATTCCCATGCTAGTGGTTTGTACACCGGCGAGGAGAAGCACAGTCGAGAGGTTGGCACTGCCACACGCCGGGATGGGAACGTTAGTCAAATTATTTGTGTAATTTCATAAGAACCCTAGTCAAAATAATCGACGTAACCCAGTGGTTCTCAACTCCAGGCCTAGGGACCCAAAGTACTGCTGGTTTTCATTCTAGACTGGGTCCCGAGTTGAGAACCACTGAACTTAGTAACATAACACAAAGATAGCCACAATGCGTGGGAGCTGCCATGTTTTCTTTATCAGAATCAAACAAAGAAAAAGGTGTTAAGGTGGGTGACTAAAATACTGGAAGGTCATTTAGATTTGGACTTCTTCTGGACATCTTGTTTAAATCAACTTGTTTTATCATCTTTGGTTGCAGAGACCTTTGGTCCCAGAATTCCCTGCAATGTAAAAAAACATTGTTGAACATATATACTGTAAACAGCAAATTAGCTCGACAAAACCATCTTAGAACAATTTTTCACTGATCGTATTCATCCATTACTAATTATGCAATAATCTGATTTCATTATTTCTCATAATCTTATGAGAAATTGTGAATAAACATGAACACACAAACCATTGTCTGATAGTTTGCATATGTTTCATTGATACAAGTAGAGTGATACTGATACTCAGGAAAATAACACATTTATCGAAGGTGGCTCATCAGCGGTACTACTGCCATTAGTAAATTGCAAATAGAATTTTTACCAGTTGAAATCTGAGTCCATATCTAGTAAGCAACGTGGTGTTCAAGGGTTTCTTCATAATGTATCATTTCGGAATAGTCAGTGCATACTGATAATGGTTCCTGATATTTTAGCGATATTTTAAAACTTATTTGGTTTGGTATAAGGTTTAGCTTGGTCATATTGATACATTATATCTTTATAGCACTTTTAAAAGACTGTACAATACATAAATAAAAGGGGGGGGGGGTCAAACAAAATGGGGCTGGGGCAAGGGATAGGCTTGTTTGAACACATGAGACATGAGGTGATGGATGAAGTTGGCAGCAGATTTAGAGTCAGGGATGAATTGTGGAAGTGCATTCCAAAGTCTTGGAGCAGCCCTTGAAAAAGTCTCCAAAGCTCCACAGCTTGGACCGAAGGATGATAAGGAGGCCAGCAGTGGCAGAGCAGAGTAACCTGGAGAAATGGTATTGGAGAATAAGGTCTGAGAGGAGAGTAGCTTTTGAAGCATTTTTATCACAATTTCAGAATTGATGAAAAACCATTAAGGCTGAATTAATGGGTCCCAAATGCAAATATGTTTCTTGGGCCTATTTACCTCTTGTTAGATCTACTTATTTTTAGCAGTTATGTTAATAGTTGTTCATGTAGATTTGTATTGTATCAGTGAAATATAGAATCAGGTTTAGAGGCTTCTTTGATCTTTATTCAGCAGTCATAGTACATGTATCCCGATGTTACAATCACAGCTCTTGTGAATGTAAGTTACTCTCTCTCTCTGCTGATTCCCACCATCTACCAGTTGATCCTGATGTAGCTGGTGTAATAAAGGAACATCTCAGGATGGTCTGTCTAGCACCTTATCCGTCTCCATGGAAATGGAAGAACAGCTATAGGTACCCCTAAACATGGAATTCCAAGCCTCAATAAATAGTATCAGTTACTTCATGCATACATATTGAACTAACATTCCTTGCCCCTCTATGTAACAACTAAGAATACACCCTGTTCCTACCCTCTTTTCAAGATATTATCCCAAATGGGGTGAGTGTTGTGAGCTTCGAAATGTGGAAGACTGAATAGCACCATCATGTGGTTGAACGAATTTCTTTTTGTTGTATCATGTTTGTCAACATACGTACTCAGTAGAATTATAATACTATTAGGTGTCTTGGAGTTTTTTGCATGAATATGCAAAACCATGCTCCTGCTCATTGGCCAATAGCGGCCTTGTTTTTTAAGATACTGACCTGGTTTAATTATCTTTTTTAGACGTTACGCCAAAGATGCCCAATATGAAGATATGTGCAGATCGATAATTTGGTGCTGGAGAATTTGCACTTGAATTGTTTTTCACACATTCAAAATGGAAGAAAAAAATTAAGGCAGAGTTAATGACTCCCAATTGCAAATATATTAATTACTAGGATATGGACTTATATATGTCTTTTCATCTATCTCTTACTCAAGCGGGTGGAGCGTTGTGACCTTGCAAATGTGGAAAACCTCAATAGCGCCACCAGGTGTTTGATATAACATTTCTTGCAGTCACGATAGGTTTTCACCAGCGAACTGCTGAAACCCTAATAAAAGGACTCCTTGAGCCCCTTTGGGGCCAGGACCAATAATAATGACATTATTTTTAATAAGTATGTGTGTCCAAACATTTGAGTGGTACTGTATATGTACAGTATATGAAAGCAATAATCCATGAGGGGATGTGGTATATGGCCGGTATACCACAGCTAAGAGCTATTTTTATGCACAACGCATCACAGAGTGACAGTGCATAGCATTGGTATATCTGCAATATTTAAAAAACACCTGAGATGCATTATATCGAGACAGTGCTATCAGCCAATCAACTTTCAGGTTTCAAACCACCCGGTTTAAAAATATGTTATACAGTGCATATGAATATCCTTGTATTTACCTTCCAGATTTGACACTGTGTTGGCCACAAATAGGTAATAAGTCGGCAAAATGTGTTTAAGATGACACTGTTGACATTACTGAATCCCTGGCACCTGTATCTCTGGCTGCTATTCCAAGCAACACACATTTTTTGTATTTATAAAGTAACTTATTTACAAACCAGCCAGACAAACAAAATATAACTTCCATTCCACAGTATGAAATGGAAGACGAGTTGTAAAAAAAGGATTATTTTCACAAATAAGGTCTGTGATCTCCTGTGCTAAACTCAGATGATTTATTAATGGAACTGACCAAGAATTACAATCTGTTCAATCATAAATTGGGAGAGGAGAAAGTAAGAGAGATGCAGTGAGCCAGATAGCTCCCTGAGGGCAAGTGAGTTTGCGATCTCAATTCAATTCCCTAGCTTCCTAATTGTCTGTTAGGGAGTTATGAAGAGTGTTTGCCCGCTTCTGCAACACTTACTTTTCTTTCGTTCACTCCCTTAAATATCAGCACTAACCATCGACTGGGATGAATAGATAGATGTAGTAAGGACTGATTGATTAAATCAAAGATTGATTCTGATTAGGGCTACACGGTTTGTGTGGATAAGGAAACAGGCAGACTATTCTCCATCCCTTTTCTGAAAGTTCTCCCAATGAAGAGTTGAATAACTGTTTGATAGACCTTTGTAAGTAATAATAACTGGGAGATAAATTGAGGGACTAAGAGGGCACAATGTGAAATGGCAGTTTGTTTGCATAGGGCTTATGTATATAATTTCCTCTGGATTTCCATAGACCATCGTATCTCATTGACCAAAAAAACTCCTGCATATTTGCAATAAATATTGTAATAAATATTATGTAACTCCTGGTAGGGAACATGTCAACATGGCTGGAGGACACAGTGACTGTGGGATGGGGTGATGGGTGAAGTCAGCTGGGTATTGCCCCTCACATGTAAAAAAACAAGCTCTAAAGGTTTAATTGTCATTTGCAATAATTTATGGCAATGAAATGCTTGGTTTTCCTACTCCAACCCTACTGTGTGATCACAGTAGAGTTGGAGAAGAAACCAAAAATGTGCGGTAGGGGTGGGTAGGTCCTATTTTTTATCAGTTTGACACGTTGTGGAGTTTTGACACGTTGAGAAGGTACACCTGGGTGAACATGTATCTGCTCTGCTCTCCCTCTCCTCCCGCCCAGAAAAAGGCCGGAATGATCAGGGCCAGTTGATGTTTTCCCTTTTGACTAACAAAGGGTTTGCCATTGTCTCATCCATACTTTTTCTCAGTGTGTTTGTTTGTGTGCACAAGCTTGCGTGTGGATTGCCCCTTGCCTGCAATTTCGCAGAAAAGCAAAACACCAACTGGCTATAGAAAATTATATCTCAGTGGTAAATTAAGTCATACATTCTCTTTGAACTCCTTTGAAGTCTTGCCATAAATATCAGGCAATAACATGTGTGTCATGAACCCATCTTAAAATTTTTCAATAGAGCCATAGTATACCTATGATAGAACAATTACATGCGTGATTTACTGCTCTCAAACAAACTCAACCTCCCTCTACAATTGATTAGTAATTTCTTTATAAATTCTGAAGAACAATTCATCTGGTTGTTGCTGCCAGTGAGGTCTGGTTTTACAATATTAGTTACAATTCTACACATTACATGACAAAGAAATAGGGAACTAGATCCAGTCCAGAAAATGCCCTGCTATTTTTTCAGTATAACACAAACCCTAATACCGATAAGATTTCACTATAGATGGATGAAAGAAAGGGATTAATGAATGGATGGAAGGAGTGGTGTATACATGAACAATGGACAGTCAGACAAAAATGCAAATGTATTTCAGGATGAGTAATTAATTCATTGCATTTATGGGAGTGTTCCTTTCAGTTACAATTACACAACAAGAAGCATTTCCTAGCATCTTTTGTGTATGTCCACAGAACATAAATACAATCTGAAAATGTAAAATCATAATTATAATAATATATGATATGTTATACGAATAACAGGAAGCCCATTGAGTCAAGTTATTTGGTGCTGTTCAGTTTCCATTGAGTAAATTGGTTCTACCTGGATTTTGAGATCCAGCACTTTGGTACCTCAGACCCTAAAATCAGAGTCCAAGTAGTGATGAAGTTGGTAGCGTGGAAGAGGTGGTTATACTGCCCAGACCAAGTTCCCTGCCCAGACTTTATACCATGCTCAATGATTATATATATATATCATTATATATATATATATATATAATGACATTTTTATTGTGCAATAATAGGTGTAATTTAGGTCTGGATTACCCTTTACATTAATTGTTTTCATAGGAATGAAAACAAAGATTAAACATGAAAGATAATACTTCCCTCAAAAGGTGACTCACATTGAGTATTCTTCTAAGGACTTTATTGAAAAGCAAAACCACCCATAGGGGATACACAGACAAACAACCACACACAAACATGCACAAACACAATGCGTATTCCTGAAAAGATAATGCAATTTGCTCTGGTAATAAAAAAAGAGAAAGCCCATCTACAAATAGGAGGAAAAAAAGCTTGACAAAACAAATGTGTGGGCACATGGACTAAACTTGATGCGCAAACTCGCTGTGAGGCAGATTGCATTTAGATTTAACCGATAAGCCTGGCCCGGGAAAAACATTACATTCTGAGCACTTAATGTATGATTATGAAGAACGGCCCCTCCCCCCTGAAGACTTGTTATGATATATTTCCTTGGGCCTCATTTTGCTGCAAAATGAATGCATAATCAGTAATGGAAATGCAGATTTGACAGAGTTAATAGGAGGTGATTGAAAATGTCGACACAAAGGCACAAGGCTTAGAGGACCATAAAATTAAAACAATACATCTACAATACAATACATCTACCAAAGGTCATTAGAATCACATCAATTCACTTTGATCTTTACAAAGGGTAAGTGTGATGAGACAATTGAATTCGGTACAATGTACGTGTAATATTTATGTTTAATTTCCTAGACAGTGCAGTTCGAAGGAAACCTCACCTTGTTTGTTTTGTCAAGAAAAATTACACCATATTGAGATTAACTCCATCACATATACACCTACATAATATCTATGATCAATATATCATCAGCACTGGGAACTTATGCTGTCAGCGGTGAGCATGACTGCAGGGCTACTGTCTCACTCTAGACCAATCACCAAAACGTGAGACAAACAGTGTCTGCTCTATTTTAAGCTATATCAGCTTAAAGCTAGCATGCTGCTAATGGAGAGAACCCAGACCTAGGACGTGTACAGTTGTCAAATGCTCACACCGACAATAGATACTGAGGCTGTCAGTTTTTTGTTTGATGACCAAGTCGTTATTTTCTAAAACATTATACAGTAAAGAAGTTACTAATCCAAAGAGAAAAAAACACAACAGACCCATTGAAAAGACCCAGATATTCAATTATGCATTTGTATTCTTTATTTGACTGGAATGTGAGGAAAAACTCAGTAGATTGCTTTTGCTGAAAGAGCAGTGGTTTGGATTTGTTCCCATGCTGCATTAGTAATGTTGCATTTAAGATAGTGGCTTAGACCACTGGGCTGTCCTAGGAAACTCTGACACAAACTGGAGAAACAGCAAGGTTATGCACATTACCATCCTTTCACAGCTACCACATGAATAATCTGGGCACAAAATTTCACCTCTTTTCAGCACATTGAAGGGGTGTCTCAGAATTAACACAAATGACTACAGCACCTACACTGTAAACCCTAAGGTGTTTTTACTCAAAGGCTTCTACAAAATGTAACTCAAAGTTGGGCTGTTCCTACTGACTAAGATGATACTGACAATTTTTTTGTGTTTAAAATGAATATGTTCCCATCTCTAACTTATAACCTTACTCTGCTTCAAGTTGATATTTTGGAACTGTTTTATTATCCTTTTTTGCATGTACATTGACAGATGTAATCAAATAATGTAGTAAAAAATATTTTGTACACGCTTCTAAAATTGTCGTTACAACTAAATTAGAAATCCAACTTGCTGTCAATTCTTATAGGAATCACCAATTATTTTACTGGGCAGTGCCTTCCGGGAACAGTTGGAAAATGCTGGTACATCACTTTTTTGGAAATCAGTGAATTTTTCCAACTATGACTTTCTGGCCACTGTACTACACAAATCAAGACTTCATAATAAGGCCTTATGGGACATGTAAAGTATTAAGTAATGAACATAAAAAAAAATCTGGAATTGAAGTGATAAAATTAATTAATACTAAAATGCATTAAAGTATTATGCATAAATACTACAGATATTTATCTAGCCCTAATTAATATAAAGTGTACGTCTGAAAAGTATGCTCAGGTATCCTTTTGAATCAAAGGAATGCTCTCTCAAACTTTCCTGGTGTCCTGTTTAACCTTAGGAGAATGTGGGCCCTTGGTGCCCTTGGCCCCAATGACTTGTAGCTGTCCTTGTCTGGAGTCCTCTTAATTGTGTTGTAGATCAAGTTGCTGCCTGATTATTACTGCTGCCACTTCCCACACCACCCCTGATTTTTCATTTCCCTGTGCACCTGCTTGGATTCTGTTTAAGGAGTCTGGATACAGCACACATGCATTGATTGAGCTGCTTATCATCTAAACATGCAAAAACAATGAACGTACCCCAAAAGGTTCTATAATTTTATGATCTTCACTGGGCATAGCCAGGTGCATCTAAGGTTTATTCCTAAATAAATCCCAACTAAGGATTTTTTTCCTTGCCACTGTGCATCAACTCAGTTGTAGATTTCTCTTTGGGGTTTCAGGTTGGGTATCTGTAAAAGCAGTTTGTGACAACTGCTGATGTAAAAAGGGCTTTATAAAATACATTTGGTTGGATTGAATTAATACGTCATTCATTTTCACTTGCATTTTAATTTGCAAAATGTTCCTAAAAGGACAATAAATGGTTAGTGTAATGAAGGGGCGTGGGAGACCATAGGGGATCCAAACACAGAGCGTAAAATTTAGTTATAGATCCTCCCAACAAAGCATGGGCCGCAGTACAGCTGAGTTCACAAAAGTGTATAATTGAAAACTAGGGCAAAATAACCAAACACATTCCCAAAAATCCAGGATGGTAGAACAATACAAAAATGCCAGGAAGAGTAACAAAAAATATCTCGTGGAACAAAACGCTTGTTACGCAGGCTACCGCTTAAACAACAACTCACAAAGGAAGGCCAGTTGGAAACCCCACTAAATCCCCCCAAAACTTAGCACAGGTGTACACAATAATGGAGAGTGGCTCCATTATGAGTGGCAGGATGCTGGAACGTCCAGATACAGGGGAACCATGAGTAGCATGGAACCTCACAGTTAGACAGTAACAATAATACAATTTGACAGTGGATAATTTTACAGCTACAATTATAACATATACAAATAGTGTAATATGTAATACATTGTTTTTTTTACAAAATCACATTTATAATAAGAACTGTGCATTTGCAAATTTTGTAAACATTCTTTTAAAACAGTTAAATATCTGAAGAAATCTAGTTTAATCGATTTGAAATGTTATGGATATGAATTAATATGGATAGGTTGATCTGGACCAGAGTAAATCTGAACAATATCTGAATAATATGATCAACATCTTTGTTTAACACATTTCTATGTAAAGCAAAGCAAAGTCTCAATAGAGAACAATGTACGTACATTGGAGGTTAATATAGTAAAGTACAGTTCAGTATAGTATTTATAGAGTGAAGTTAGTACTGTAGTTAAGTATTGTACAGAGAAATGCAATATTCATGTATACTGTGCTTTGCACTGAATTGTGTCAAATTCACTTATGCTATACAGTCCAGCACAATGACTGTTCTTAACTAGTACCTGAGTCGAGGAGTCTATAATATGTAGAGTATAATTGGGCTTGAAGCCGAACGTTCAACTTCCCATTAGACTGTTCAGCAATTAGACAGCTCTCCCATTATGCAGGTGCCCAGAAACCTAACGTTCAACTTATCATTAGACAGCTCTGCAATTACATATCTGTCCCATTAGACAGCTCTGCATGCTATAATATGACAGGTCTCCTCTGCCCAGAAACCTGGCATTCAACTTCCCATTAGGCAGCTCTGCAATCGTCGATTAGACAGCTCTGCAATCTCTTTCAATTGGTTTGGGGGAGAAGGTGAGGAGAGAGGATGTAAAGAGTAACCGATTGAAAGACAACTGTTGATATTACCTTTTTTGTGGATGCTCAGCAAAACAATACATTTTTTGTAAGTAATACATTATAACTCCTATATGAACTTGCCTTCTCAGCTCATGTACTGGTTCAATACTGTAGTATAGTAAACATATTATTATGATATCTGTGCTTGTTGAAATCAAGGCGACCGCAGACTGAAAAGATTCAAGATATATAAAATCCATGGATGTCTAGAGGGAGGGTTGACTGAATTTGAATTGACAGAATAATGAATTGTATTTTATTATTTTCAAAAAATTTATTCTACCCACCACATTGTAGTGTTTATGAAATTGTTGACCTATAGTGTTTTCACTAAATATTTTATTGCATTCGTCTGGACCTACGTTCTCTGTAATAGTAATTCTCTAATTTCTTGATGTCAGAAAATTTGTGTTTATATCAAACACATATGCAGGGGAACAATCAAACATCATACATTGCATGAAAAAAAGTGTTGTTTGCAAATAAAAAAAGAATGCAATGATATGCAAATCATGTTTCATTGAAAATAGTACAGAGGCAAAATATCAAAGAAATTGTTTTTGGAAAAGTTATGCCCATTTTGAATTTGATGCCAGCAACACAAACAGGTTGGGACGGGGGCATTGTTACACCTGTTTTGCATCACCTCTTTTAACAGTACTCTGTAAACGTATAGGAACTGAGGAGACCAATTGCTGTAGTTTTGAAAGTGAAATGTATTTCTATTTTTGCTTGATACAGGAATTCAGCAGCTCAAATGACCAGTTGCAGGCAGGCCAGTTTAGCACTTGGATTATTTTACTACTGAGCCTTCTGCTGTAACACATGCAGAATGTAGTTTAAAAAAGACATCTGGATGGCAGCATATCTTGCTCCAAAAAATGTATATATTATTTAGCATGAATAATGCCTTCACAGATGTGCAAGTGACACATGCCATGTGCAGTAATACCCCCCCCAAACACTTAGATTTGTCAGACCACAGGACAGTTTTCCACTTTGCCTCAGACCATCTTAAATGAGCTTGGGCACAGAAAATGTGGTGGAGTTTCTCATTCTTGTTTATATATGGTTTCTTCTTTGCATGGTAGAGAACTAACTTGCATTTGAGAATGTGTTCACAGAGTGTGTTCACAGACAATGGTTTTCAGATGTGTTCCTGAGCCCATGCAGGGATTTCCACTACAGTATTGTTTCTGTTTTTAATGCAGTGCCATCTGTGGGCCCGAAAATCATGGACATCCATTATTGGTTTTCAGCCTTGTACATTGCATACAGAGAATTCTCTGGATTCATTGAATCTATTAATGATATTATGAACCGTAGATGTTGAGAAGCGTTATTCTTGAATTGTTGCACAATTTGCCAATGCAGTATTTCACAGAGTGGTGAAGCCCTCCCTATCCTCACTTCTGACAAACCCATCCTCTCTGGAATCATCTTTAAATACGAAATCATGTTACTGATCTGTTGCCAATGGACCTAATTAGTTGTGTGATATTTCACCAGGTTTGTTTTTTTTAGCATTAGAGAACTGTTCTAGTCTTTTGTTGTCTCTGTCCCAAAATTTTTTAAACGTTTTACTGGCAACAAATTCAAAGTGGGTATATATTTTACAAGAAACAATAACAGGCCTCAACTTTTGCTATACTGTCTTTGTAATATTTTCTATTGAATATCGGGTTTCAATGATATGCATATCATTGCATTCTGTTTTTATTGACATTTATGCAGCCTCCCAACTTTTTTGGAAACAGGGTTGTAAAAACTGAAAGGTTATGCATAGTTTACCATAACCTTTAAAGGAAAAGTTATTAGAATTAAGTTTATGTTTTGGGTATAGTAAAGGAAAGGACTTGGTTAAAGGTATGGGAAAAATGAGACATGCGCTTATGTTTGTGTGTCATATTCAGAAATAACGATACATGTGTACCAAGTCCATTTTAGGACATTCTCTTATGGAACGCAATTGTCCTCACATGGAAATCAATCGTTATCACTTGGCATTCCCTCGTTTTCCAATGGAACTCTGTTGTTCCTACATAGAACTCCCTAGTTCTCACTTAGCTCTACATCTTCAGATGTAACTCCCATGTCCTCACTTAGCACTGCCTTGTGATCGCATGGAACTCCCTCACCCTCACTTGATGGAATGAGGGAGTTCAATGTGAGAACAAGGTATTCACTGATGTAATGCTGTAGTGTATGCGCTTTTAGGGGATAGCTCTGGTGTAAAATTTACAACTAAAATCCGCCCCGTTCCACTCCTTGGTTTGGTCTATCCTATTCTTGTTTCAGTTAATCGTTTTTTTTCCTTTCACCTGTGTTTAGCCCCCACCTGCTTCTGTTCTCCTTGTTAGTCTGTGTATGTACACAAAACAAAATAATAAACGCAACACTACTCCAGTACTCCAGGTAGGAGGAGGACCCCTATCTGGAGTACTGGCCACTGTTGTGGGTACCACAGCGCCCTGCCCAACAAAAGCTGCAGCAACGGCACAAAAGTCAGTGGGCTGCCCAGGCCCATGTGGACTGGATAGGCAGTAGTCTTGCCATCTCTGCTACGTTGCCTGCTGCCGCACCATTCCCTGCTTCGCGGCTTGCCGCCGCCCCGGTCACTGCTCCGCGGCCTGCTGCCGCCCCGGTCACTGCTCCGGGGGCTGCCGCTGCCCCGATCACACACACCTTTTACAGATAAATTTCCAGAAAAGTCTATGTCAAAAAATAAAATCCGTCCAGGACTGGCTTGGTTGTTGTTTGACTCCTTGTCCTATATTAATGCCTAATAGCAGCTAGCAGTGGAATAATAACTTGGATTAGAGAAATTAGAAATGGTTAGATCTATTCTATTCAACCATAAAAGTGTTAGACATTAAATTCAAACAAAACGATCTACATATAAACCAATTAAAACATTCTGTAAATGGAAAGCGTGAAACATAAAAGATGCCAATGCTCCGTTATAACTATGCAAACAGGAAAACTGTATATTTTGTCCTGTATATTTTGCACTGTCCACTAAGTAAATCATTGTGAGTCAATTTAAATGTATTCCAAAACCTAAAGGAGATGTCATTAATATGTCAGTAATAATGAAAATTTTTAAGGTGTTGGTTGTATATTAAGGTCTGCTGTGAAGTGATAAAATATAAAACGTACTACGTGAATATCATTTTGGACTGTAAAGATAAATTGTTTTGTGCAGTATGCTTAGCATGCACACCTCAAGGTGAAATACAAGTTTTAATACTTCTGAGTTGGGAATAAAGTTAAGGGTTCATGTATTTATTAATACATATCAGAATAAAATATATGGAATAACGTCTTTAAGACTTGTCCCCCTGTCAGTCAAAATACATTGTACCTAAATTTACCAAATTCACACGGTAATTGATTCTCTACCTAACCAGCATATTCAATGGATTTAATTATATCTTGAGTTTATTTTCATTCATTAAAGAGGGAGACCCATTCAATGTTTTGGTGAGGGAGAGGATCAATATCTCCATATTTAGCTCTGGAAAAAATTAAGAGATCACTGCACCTTTTACTTTGCTTTCCAAGAAGGTTGATAAGAAAGGTTTTTAGTGAGGAACAGAAGGGTAAAAATTATTTCCTTTCCTTTTTGGAAAGGAAAGAAAAAGGACCAGTGGTCTCTCAACTTTCTAACACCAGCGTACTCTGTATCACCCTGGCCATATCTGAAGGATGGCAAGCGAAGGACATGAGTCCAGTGATCATGCAGATGCAGCAGCTCAAGTGGACTCCTTCACCAACAATCCCAGGTTTGTATCTTGGGCCTGAACAAGGTGAATATATGGTAATTTTAACCCAGATTGTCCCTACCATAGCCAAGATGTTGTAGTTGTCAGTACTGTGATGGAAATTTCATCGATAGACACTCAAAGGAGTAAGACAGAGACAAAATTCTCTTGGCACAATTAGCAGTTTATTTGCAAATAGAGAGACGCGTCAGAATAATCATTTGAGGAGTCTCTAAAGTAAATTACATGTACAGCTCGTATTTATAACAGTCAAAGGGGTGTGGTATAATGCTGCACCTCTGTGCTAACTCAATAGAATGCATTCCTTTTGTTCTATTACCACCTAGGCCTGACACAAAGGGCATACTGTCCTTCTCCACATGGGTAACCTCTTCAACTTAGTTAGGGCTTACAGCATCCTGCCATATTGTTCCCTGTTGTGTTTACCTAAAGGGACAACTGCCCCTACCGTCCCCCACAATCACATTCCTAAGGAACAAAGGACAGATACCCTTAATGGTTTAGGCAGTTGAGCAGATGGTCAGAGAACCTAATGATTCTCTGAAATAATACAGATGCATGTCACAAGCTCTGGAAGCTCTCCGTAGACCATGGCTTTTGCTCTGAGATGCAACTAAGAAAATTTCAGGAAAATCCTATCCGAACAGCTGAAATATATTTGTGATTAATCAGAGTAACTTTTAATGATGGCAGGGTGTGTAATGACCTCTATTTAACAGTCTCCCCTCGCCTCCTCCAGGGGAGACTTTCTTGGATTCTGGATTGTCTGATTTGCGGACCAGACTGCAATGGTTGAGGTGAATCCACCCTTGGCGGCCCTACACTTTGATCGCTGTGGGCATGCTCAGGATCAGCTGGAATGGACCCAGCCACCTTGGCTGTCTCCATTTGCTCTTGCAGGCCTTTACAAGCACTTGATCACCAGGCTGTACCACAATATCCTGTTTTCTGAAGGTGGACCATGGGAATGTTGTCCCTGTGAAAACACATGTTTAATAGCACAGGTTAGCCTTCTTGCTTACTTCCTCATGCTTTTGTCATAGTCCTCCAGGTTAGACCGCTTTAAACCTGATGGGGTTCATCCAAACATCATGGGATGCCGGCTGCTTGGTGCCAAAATACGTCACGCTTTTGGAATGCCATGTCCAAACAAGATATGCAAGAAGGACAGAACTCCTAGACAAAGAATCCACCCCCCCTCTCCTGACCCTCTAACTAGCATCACCCAATGCTTTGAGAAGTTGTCCATGATATACTTCGTGTCCCTGCAATAGTGAAAATAGCAATGCAGACTGTATTGAGTTCAAGCTAGGACCCAGTATCTCTATCCCTGTGTTGATTAGAAATAGAAGGAATCATGTCCATGCAACTTATAAAGTAAACTTGTCTATGCTGTTAGCTGTAACATGTCAACGTACTAGCCCAGAAACCCCTATTATATCTATTAAGCTGGCTTTACTTAATATCAGGTCTCTCGCCAACAAATCATTCCTGGTAAATGACAATATCCTACAATCTAGATTTTATGTTTCTCACTGAAACGTGGCTCACTGAAGATTGTAGTGCTCCTATTCTTAACAAGACATCACCTGAAAAATGTGGCTATATGAGTACATGTCGAAATGGTAGGAAAGGAGTTGTGGCTGCCTTATTCAAATATACTTTCCAGTGTAAAGAACCTACACTAGGTAATTTTACTTCTTTTGAATACCTCTGTTTTACATTGAAGTGTACCCCCCAAATGTAGTTTTTAACCATTTACAGACCTCCGCGATACTCTGCAAATTTGATTGATGATTTTGCTGAACTAATTTCTGTTATATCAGTTGATTATAACTTGTCTATTATTACAGGGGATTTCAACATTCCCATAGATAATAGTACGGACAATAATGCCAAATAACTTTTGGAACTACTTGTCCCTTTTGATCTCACTCAGCATGTGAAAGAGCGTATACACACTCAAGGCCACATTCTAGATCTGGTTATCTCAAAAGGTCTCGATATTTTCTCGTGGTTAAAGACATGGCCCTGTGTAAATATTTCTGTGTCTTTTTTGAATCAGTTATCACCAAGGTTGAACTTTTTGGCCATTATTCCAAAAGGTATGTTTGGCACAAGAACAACACTGCAAATCTCACAAAGAACACCATACCCACAGTGAAGCAAGGTGATGGCAGCATCATGCTTTGGGGCTGTTTTTCTTCAGCTGGAACTGGGCCCTTAGTCCGGGTGTAGGGAATTATGAACAGTTCCAAATACCAGGCAATTTTGACACAAAACATTCAAGTTCACCTTTCAGCACGACAACGACCCAAAGCACACATCCAAATCCACAAAAGCATGCCTTCACCAGAAGAAGATTAACGTTTTGGAATTGCCCAGCCAGAGCCCAGACCTGAATCCAATTGAACGTCTGTGATCTGAAGAGGGCTGTGCACTGGAGATGTCCTTGCAATCAGATAGATTTGGAGCGCTTTGACAAAGAGTGGGCAAATATTGCCACGTCAAGATGTGCCATACAAATAGATTCCTACACAAAAGACTGAGCGCTGTAATCAAATCAAAAGGTGCTTCAACAAAATATTTGTTTAAGGGTGTGCACACTTATGTGACCAGGTTATTGTGAGTTTTTTTCCCCCTCATATATTTCAGTTTTTCAATTGAATTGTTCACGTTATAGATCACATTAAAGGTGGAAAAAGTTCTGACACGATTTATCATTTTTTACATCAGAAACAACTGGCAACTGGCATGGATGTTTAGACTTTTTATATCCACTGTATAATGAACAAGATCTTATCTATTCAAGAAAGCCCAGCAAAGCCCATCTAACCATGTTCATAATATAGACAAGAGAGCAACTCAGAATTCCACACAGAGAAAGAAAATCCTGTATCCCACCTGACTTCAGACGAGAGCCCTATGACGGTGCCAGCAAGCATCTGAATCAGCCAAATCATCCCAGCCCACTAATCTGGAGTCTCTGAAAGAAGAAGGGCTTAATTAGTCCTGAATCTATCTATCTCTAGTCACAGATCACATAAGAGTGCAGGCGAACGGGCATCTTTCGGATCCTGCCATTGTGCCTTGTAAATCCACACTTCTTAATTATGAGATGAATAAGGATAGCATGCCAATTAACCCACCCCCCTTTTCCCCTCGAATGTTTTGCTGATTTGTTGCTTGTAAGAAGAGAATAAAGAAGAAATGTGATGGGTGGAAGGATGTGGAGAGAAGCGAGTTGGGGGATGTTGTGGGGCTTGCTGAGTGTATAGCGCACAGCCAGCTGGGACTTAGTATCTGAAACCGGAACACTACTGACATTTCTGCAGGGCGCTATGCATGTAAACTTGATGACAGCATAGTAGTTGCTCTCCCCTACCGCCTCCACTTGGACACATTTGTTGTTATTCCACTACACTTAACTGGACATGTCAGATCGTTTCCTCATCCTGAAGTTAGAAGGCACTCCCTGATGAGGGCAGGGTCAAAGCTGCCCAGCAGCAATGGATAGGGGATGGAACAAATGACTGCATCCATTACCTCAATCTGTGGAACCTTGAGACCTCATGCGAAATTGTTCTTGGCAGACTTGTCCCCAAAACATTACACTGACAGTGGTCAGATGTGTTAAAATTCCTAAAATGTTGAAAAGTTTTGCCTAAGAGACTATGTCGATAAGAGCCCTATAAGGATAATGTGCACAGCTATAGTTACTACTAATTAAACATGAATGGAAAATTAAGTTTACTCAACTAACAGGTTCATTCAAGAACAGTGATGTGGCAGTTGGCATGTATGAGGCTTTGTGTCTAAGTGGAATAACCTATCTCAACAGGTACGGTTATGCAACTTATCTGTAGGTGTGACATATACTCATGCTCATATTTAATCATGTCTTGGAGGCAATGTACTTTTAAATGGTTAAGATAAGAGTTTTAAGGGAGTTTCGGTTCTGGGTTAGGGTTTAGAGTATGGTCAAACCAACCCTTTTGAAATTCAATCCTTGCCCTTTCCATTAAGTCAACTATTCACATGAATATCTACTATCAGGGCTGATCTGAACAGTTAATTTATATCGAAGTCTGACACTTAAGCTCTGTTATTTAGTATGACCATTTCACCAGGTGCCTCATGTATCAAACATGCGTATGCACAAATGTGCGTAAACCAATCGTACATCAGTTTTGACACAAAAGTTGGCATTTATCAATGTTGAACTTGACGAGAAAGTGAGCTTATCTCTATGCACATTTTAAGCCATGTGTATGTACAGCCTAGCACTTGAATTGAAGAAATACCATGCTATTTCAGAAAAGCTGATAGAGTCAACTGAAACACAAGGGAAAAATCTTATCAACAGAAATATGAATATCCTACAGGAATGCGCACACTGTTTTCTGCAACATCATAGGCTTATACACTAAGAATGTAGCAAGCGTCAAAACCCTACTGATCCAAAAAACTGTTAGAACTAATAGGTTGTAAAATGTAGCCCTTTCACTGGGAATCCATACAGTTTGAAAACAAGACGAACAATAGCCCCATGTGCATGTGCTTAAAGCAACACATTCAACATTGCATATTTTACAATACACCAACATTATGCCGATTTATTTAAAGATGCTCACTTTTATAACCTAGAGGTTCTTTGTGTTTTTGAATGAGCTACAGGGTTATCACACATGTTGGCTTACAATTTGTAATTTGACAAAATTGACAGTACATTTTAGAAATTACTTTTATTCAAAATACTCACTGAATAAAAATGAATAGAACATAAAATAGGTACAAGAAAGCCTTGGCTGTACTGCCACGACCCGGTACAATCGTCAACAATTGACCAATTCCCTTTGATTTTAAGTCTGTATTGATATGATTCTTGAATGTGGAGTTGAAATGTAATGATTAGCCTAGTGGCAAATAATCATTTACTGCAACCATACCACACAGTGACATGTCTGTGACCCCATCTAGAACTTTTCTACTCAGAGCTCCCCAAAGATGCCAGCGATTTGCTAGTCTTTGAGAAAATATCTGTCACAGTTTGCCCACCTCCTGTAATTTGGACACTGGTTAGGAGTGCCACAAATCACTTTCTCATGTCCACCTTGACTGATCACTGACCACCTTATTTTATTAACAACAGCCACCTCTTGCAATGCAGGAATATTTATGACTTCTTGTAGGGCTACTTGATAAGTAAAAAAAAATGACACGTTTTTGGATTCTATATCAGATAATATTAGTTGAAGTTCACATTATGGGAAATGTATTTAACTGTAAAATGTTTCTGACCGGTCTCCACCGTGCTTCATGTTTCGACTGAAATTACATAGTCAATGGGGCTAATTTGGACATCTTTAATGGGTAATTTTAGGCATTCTTTGGGCGGGGACCGTTCGCGTACAAAGAAGTATAGTATGGGTCTGATTTATTAATGGAAGCATGCGTAGGTGTTGCCTAAAACTTAAAATAATTCCAATACAATACCATTTTGTGCGCCCGCAAATCGTATGATCATACACCACATACGCCAGAATTTAGTTATAAATGTACGCAACATTGATATATGAGGCCTCTGGCCTGTACTTTAACATACATAGGTACAGTGCCCCACCAAATACAAATATTGACGAAGTAAATGTCAAAATTGCTGTATATGCTGTGCATAGTGGGGAGAACTAGTATATGATACATTGCTGTTTTTGCAGGATTTCCTACTTACAAAGCATGTAAAGGTCTATCATTTCTACCATAGGTACACTTCAACTATGAGAGACGGAATCTAAAACAAAAATCCAGAAAATCACATTGTAGGATTTTTAAATAATTAATTAGCATTTTATTGCGTGACATAAGTATTTGATACATCAGAAAAGCAGTACTATATTTGGTACAGAAAGCTATGCAATTACAAAGATCATATGTGTCCTGTAGTTCTTGACCAGGTTTGCACACACTGCAGCAGGGTTCTTGAACTTCTTCCATTTTCTAATAATTGCGCCAACAGTTGTTGCCTTCTCTCCAAGCTGCTTGCCTATTGTCCTGTAACCCATCTCAGCTTTGTGCAGGTCTACAATTTTATCCCTGATGTCCTTACCCAGCTCTCTGGTTTTGGCCATTGTGGAGAGGTTGGACTCTGTTTGATTGAGTGTGTGGACAGGTGTCTTTTATACAGGTAACGAGTTCAAACAGTTGCAGTTAATACAGGTAATGATTGTAGAACAGGTGGGCTTCTTACAGAAAAACTAACAGGTCTGTGAGAGACGGAATTCTTACCGGTTGCTAGATGATCAAATACCTATGTCATGCAATAAAATGCTAATTAAATATAAAGAAATCATACAATGTGATTTTCTGGATTTTTGTTTTAGATTCCGTCTCTCACAGTTGAAGTGTCTATAATAAAAATGATAGACTTCTACATGCTTTGTAAGTAGGAAAACCTGCAAAATCCTACAATGCACTGCAAGTCGTGTGTTTGGCCAAAACCTTTATTCACCCTGGTCTTCCTCAAGACCTGATGTGTTAAGTGGTCCATTTATTTTTTGGAGCAGTGTATTACATTTATTTTTCATTATTAATGTATGCTGCCTTCAGTCAGTTAATACTAATAACAATGTTATTTTGGGGGAGTTTTAAACTAGAATTTTTTTTTTTCATCTTGGGCTATAATCCTCTTTTTAGGACAAGGAAATTACTAAGCTTATCTGTAAGACCATCACAACATGAGAAAATAACAGATTTTTCTGTTATGTATTCAATTATTATAATTTTTTTCTATAAAACATTTATACACACTGGTATTTTGAACATATCCACTCCTTTTAAATTGTCATTTATTAATTTGTTTGAGGTGTTATGTGTTTAAGCTACTATGAATCAGACTGCTTAAATTTGACCACACCAAAATGTACTTGCTTTGTAGGTGTAACTACTTTGTATCTACTGTGTGTGGGTACGGACTCCGCTTTAAATTACAGCCCTCATTCCTTGTAACTTCATTGTAACTATGCCGGAACAGACACTGCTTCAAATTACACCCTTTCTTCTATGTAACTACACTGTAACTATGTGGGACAGACACTGCTTCAAATTACAGCCTTCTTTCATAGTATTTACACTGTAAGTGTTGTTCATAAAATGTTTTTAATTTGCATGTGTTTTTCAAATCTCATATCTCGGTCCATATTGTGCAGATATCTAGACTGGATTTTGAATAATACTCTGACAGTGTTTTTTGTATTATAAACATACACACCCATTTTAAATTGTCATTTATTAATTAGTTTGATGTGTTAGTCTACTACTGTGAATCAGAATCTGCTTCATTTGACTACACCAAATGTACTTGCTTGGTAGTGGTAACTACTGTGTATTTATGTGGTTACAGACACAGCTTCAAATTACAGCCGTCTTTCCTTGTAACTACACGGTAACTATGTGGGAATAGACACCACTTCAAATTACAGCCCTCTTCCTTTTGACTACACTGTAACTATGTGGGAACAGACAGCACTTCAAATTACAGTCCTCTTTCTAGTACTTACACTGTAGGTGTTGATGGTACAGTATAAGAACTATTTTAAGATGTTGGACTTATAGGAACTTACATGGTATGTAAGGGTAAAGTACACAAGGTACGGGAAAGAATAAGCTACCATAGGGTGATGGTGTGAAGGTATGTTAGGGAGTATTAACTGAAAACAAATGATAATTTTTATCATATTTTTATCAGGTGTTATTACAAAATAGACTAGTTTTAATGTTTTCCACCACAGGCTAATGGATCTTCATTGTATATACTTTTCGAAACTTAGGACATTCATATGCCATCTAATGTTAACATTTAATTGTCCTTATCAACAGTAAAATAGGACAAACTTGTATTTGTTATGCCTATCCGCTTCATTCATCAGCTTCATGCTTTCAATGCGAATGAAATAACAGCCTTCATTGGAATGCTTTCGAACCGGCATACTGGAGAAAAAAACATTCTTGTGGGCGCCTATTTTCGAGGAGAAGCAGTGGGGACTGTAGGACAACCAACAGATAAGTACTTTCAGTGGCTGGATTCCTAACACACATCTATAATCAAATCATACATTTGTGATTGATTTCAATGCAGCTTTTGGTTTGGCAATAACTGATTGCCAAAAGCACGTGTTGGAATGGTGAAAAGTTGTGCAAAGCATAGAAATGCGCATCATCTTTCTTTTCTCTTAAATCATTGATTCCATGAGCAAACTTGCAATGAAATAATTAGTAAAGTCACATTTAAATGGTAAATTATAAGCACAAATAAGAATGACAATTATATACTGTCAAAATGGCTTTTTTATCACCTGTTTCTTTACTAAGTTGTTTTGGAGTAGTATCAATCCTCGTTCATGTAAGTACATTCTTATATTCTTGTTACTACGTAGTTACGTGGGAAATACCCTGTAAGTAACAGGCTGTAATTTGAAGGCTTCCCATTTTTTGTGTTTGAATGTGTACACACTAAAACAATCCCATACAGCATCTGTGCATGAATAGAGGATCATTGCAGAGTATAGTCACCTAAATCCAGGTCCTACTAGGCTATTATTAATTTAAACTTACCTTGCCTACACAGTGTACAGCCTGGTGATCAGACTAACTTCCGAATATACGTGCGACATGACAAGGCAATTGAATAATGCTAATTCCTATAGGCATTACATTTTTGCATTTGGTTTGCTGATTGGAGAGAACACAGTCTCTGGAAAGTTACATTGCAACAGGATGTGAATGGGTTTGGATAAGATAATTGAAAGTGAATGCAGTATTATGCTTGAATACGAACTTGTGGATGGGAGAATGGTTGAGCGGGAGTAATGTAATGGCCAGTCAGCATGCAATAACCCATTGTTTTGTTGACAAATTTGACAAACAAGATGACACAATCCCATTGTTGTTCTTTCATTAATCTTTATTTATACATTTTCGAGTCATATTTCAAATATATTTTTCCTCTAAAATATTTTCAGTACATGACAGAGAATATACAACACCCAGTACTGCTATACCTTTCTTTGCACAGCCGTTAAGGTGCGTACTGAATCCACAGTCTTTGCACGTCTCCACTGACCTAGGGATGAAAACTTCCAGTAACTTTCCCAATATATTCATGTTCCCTGGAATCAGCAGGCAATACGAATGAAATCTGTAGTACTCTAACTGGGGTTTTTCAGAGAGTGGAATTTAAGGAAGGTTACCAATATCTTGCAACCTTATATGACGAATTTGACTACTTTGGGGAGGGTTCAGTCACTGGGTTATGATCCAGATATACAGATACTGCACAGGTCTACATACTTTATTAGGATAGTCATGTAAATGCTGATGTGGTTTATCAAGCATTGAAGACTTCTCTGAATTTCTGGAGAGACTTTCCAAAAAACATCGTGGCCATCATAAGTCTATTAGTTGGCAATGCACAAAAAAGTATTGTTTGATGCCAAATATGGACTTCATGGGGCTATTGCATCCACACACAAAATTATGACCATCATATTGCATCAATACACACTAAAACCACCCACTCAGTTGATCTCAATGCAAACTACATTGGACTTGATGTCAGCCCAAATTGCATGACTCTTTAGTCTTTGGTAGTTGCTTTTATGCTTTTATGTGTAGTCTAATGTTTCTTACTGAATATTGTTTTGGAGGGCCCAAAAAAGACTCGCTTTTTATTTATACTTCCTAGTTATTTGCCCCCACATGGTGTCTGATTAGTATCTGATTAGAAGCAAAGGAAGAAAATCTGAAGTGCTTCAGTACTCCAGGCCAAGGGTTGCCTACCCCTGGCCTTGTCTGTTCATTTTTTTACCTAAAATGTAGTCTATGAAGTTATATCCAATAACATTATTTTGTCAAATGTAAGCTGAACCCTAACTAGGGCTACTACTTTAATTTTTCAACAAAATATACAAGTATTATTTTGTGTAATCATATTTTCCATTGCTCCTGGAAGATAAATCTTAAATTAAGGGGGAGGGTAGGGAACCTAGACTCTGGTATTATTATCACTGTAACAAGAGATCAGCTAAATTACTCTTTTATCACTGTGATGCTTGTAGCATGCAGTTGCATGTAAAATCCTGTCAACCAGTGTTTTAAAAAATTCTGCATTAACCTGCAAGAAAGGGTTAGGTTCAGCCTGCTGGTCACAATCCAGCCTATGTTTTTTGGAAATTCAGCCCGATCATAATCTTCATTTTAAAGGGACTTACATTTGTCATATTCCACATGTCCATGTGCCTGCAATAATATATGTGCTACTTCAAATGTTTTCATGCATATCCCAACTCCCTGAGTCATCCCTGGAGAGTGGGTTCACGGCCATGTTATGCCATTGTAGCCTTACTCATTGACACATTTACAGATGTTTTACCTTGTCGGTTCTGGGATTTAAAATAGCAAAATTATTGGCCCAAATCTATATGTTTTTTTATGAAATCGTTATGTGAGTGAGCAAGTGGCTGCACTGGCAATTGTACAGTAACAGTCGGTTGGTCCTGCTTTTGAGTACCTAGTGCACTCATAGTGTGTCAGGATGTCTCTTATGGAAGTGGAGGTTGTTTCTACTGACTGAGTGACAGGCCATCCCTTGTGAGCATGGCCACAAATATTGCTTGGATGCTACGCTAATCAGGTGAGGTGTTTATTTTTTCAGGATGGAAGGTCACATCACGGAGGAATACCAGTTGTGAGGCACTTGCTTATTGTGGAGTTTGATCTCTGACATACATGCCAGGACCTTTTCTCACCTTCTTGTTCTAGACAGAGAACCACAAAGATATGATGGACCCAACAACATAAGATTTATAATCTACAACAAAACATTTCAATGAAAGAATGTAGGTTTGGAATAAAAAATTGATGGGGATTGGGCATAGGTTAGCAGAATGATGTGAATTTTTCAAAAGTCCTATAATTTTCATAAATTATCAGAAATCAAAAACACAGCGGAAACTGGATGTCCGTCATATGTGATTCCTCAAAGGTTCCAGCAAGGTTCAAGCAGCGTGCGACCCTAAGGAACTGTATGAGTTAACTGACCTCCCAATTCAATCTGCTATGTTGTAATCTTAAAGCAGTTAGGTTTGACTGCTTGGGGAAAATACAACAGATTTTCCCCAAGCTCTTGGATTTGATCTAGAAACCTTTCTGATCAGATGCCCTAACATTTAGGCTGTTTTGTTGTACTACCCAACATCTCACCAAAGTGCAATACTATGGGAAATGGTGTACATTTTTGAAAAACCTCACTTAAAATCTGGTGACGTTACAATCATGAATGAAAGAAAATTATTCATAGTGGGTTTCAATGGCATACTTTTCATGACATTCCACATTAAAGTGCAAGATAAGCAACACATTGAAAAGTCAAACCCAACCACTGTACACTTGTTTCCAGACACAAGTAAATGTTTATAAAATACCTAACTATTACCAGATTTGTCAACACAAAATTGACCCACTTATAGGCATGTAAGGGTTCCATATGGAGTATGAAAGTAACTTTAATTTCTAATTGATTTGGCAGTAAAGACAACATGAGAATAGGCTGTGCAATGTTTGTATCTTATAGCCAAATACATTTTAATTATGGACTGCATTTTTATAGATTTAGAAATACCATTAATTAAAACTGAATACTAATAGCAATACTAAAGGTCTGCTTCAGACCAGCGGAGGCACTTCAACCATCAGGGTCATCATATCAAGTCATAACACAAATATCCAGTTTCCCCCAAATAGTTTCCTTGCACTTATGTATTTCCCATTTCCTCATACTCCTACCCGATTAATTAATTGGCTGAATTTACAACAATAAAAAAAAGATGATCCAGGAAACAGACATTCCCTCATCCAAGGTTTGTGGTTCTTTACTTCTGTTCTCTATCCTTTTTTCAGTTGTGTAGTTAACATCAGTATAAGTCCTGAGCATTTCATTGGAGGTTACGAAACTGTAATCAGTGTCAACAATGTTGCTCCAGTACTGTATATTTTAGAATTGGACCCTCCCCTCTTTTGCTCCCAAACACAGCAGCATACACTGGGTAAAGATGGATGCTGTAATATTGACAGATCGCAAACACTCAAACAGTGTGTTGTAACAGTAATGTAATACATGCTTAGCTACAGATATATGACTATGGTGGCACTCATATGTCTGATATATTGTAGGCTTGGTTGCTAAAACATACAGTTATATCTGGAAATAATTTGACACTGACACATATTTTGTTTTTTTGGCTGTTTACCAAAATATATTCAAGTTACAATTACATCCTGAATAAAGTGCAGTCTCTCAGCTTCAATTTGATGGTATTCAAACCAAGAGTGGAGGG
Source organism: Esox niger (assembly GCA_016801105.1). Lineage (NCBI taxonomy): Eukaryota > Metazoa > Chordata > Actinopteri > Esociformes > Esocidae > Esox > Esox niger. The sequence continues at coordinate 130,695 of JACXGJ010000072.1, read as the reverse complement.
AGGGTTTAGGAATTACAGCTTTTTAATATGTAGTCCCCACTTTTTCAAGGGACCAAAAGTAATTGGACTATTGACTCAAAAGCTGTTTTATGGACAGGTTTGGGCTATTCCTTCATATTTTTTTTTAAATAAATTTAGCAGGTAAAAGGTCTGGAGTTGATTCCATGTGTGGCATTTGCATTCGGAAGCTGTTGCTGTGAATCCACAACCTGCGATCAAAAGAGCTCTCAATGCAAGTGAAATAGGCCAACCTTAGGCTGCAAAAATTCAATTCCATCCAAGAGGTAGCAGGAACATTAGGAGTGGTCAAATCAACAGTGTGGTACATTAGGAGAAAAAAAGAATGCACTGGTGAACTCAGCAACACAAAAAGGCCTGGACATCAATGGAAGACAACAGTGGTGGATGATCGTAGGATCCTTTCCTTGGTAGATAAAAACCCCTTCACAACATCCAGCCAAGTGAAGAACACTCTCCAGGTGGTAGGCATATCATTATCAAAGTCTACCATAAAGTGAAAACTTCACAAGAGCAAATACAGAGGGTTCACCACAAGGGTAAAGCCATTCCTAAGCCTCAGGAATAGAAAGACCAGATTAGACTTAAAAGATGAAACTAAGAACAACCTGTAACAGAATGATGGAAAGAAGAAAGTATGGAGAAGGCTTGGAACAGCTCATAATCCGAAGCATACCACATAATTTGTGGAGGCAGTGTGATGGCATGGGCATGCATGGCTTCCAATGGCAATGAGTCGTTAGTGTTTACTGATGATATGACAGAAGACAGAAGCAGACAGATTAATTCCGCAGTGTATATGGATATATTGTCTGCTCAGATTCAGCCAAATTCAGCGATGTTTTTGGCCAGTGCCAGAGTTTTTTTAAGGTAAAAAGTGGAATATTCTTCAATCAGTCAATTACCTGATCTCAACCCAATCAAGCATACATTTCACATGCTGAAGATTATACTTTAGGTAGAAAGACCCACAAACAAACAACAACTGAAGACAGCGGCATTAAAGACCTATCAAAGCATAACAAAGGAGGTAACCCAGTGTTTGATGTCCATGTGTTCTAGACTTTAAGCAGTCATTGCCTGCAAAGGATTCTCGGCTAAGTATAAAAATTTACATTTATTTATGATTCTGTTTATTTGTCCAATTACTTTTGAGACCCTGAAATAAGGGGGCTGTGTATGAAAATGGTTGCAATTCCCCAACGTTTCATATGAAATGTTTGTTCATCCCCTTGAATTAAAGCTGCACTTCATTTGTTTCTTGGTTGTTTCACAGCAAATCCATTGTGGTGGCGTACAGAGCCAAATTATGAAATTTGCGTCAATGTCCAATTATTTCCGGACCTTACTGCAGGATACTGAAATCTAATTGATTATAAAATTAAATGACTCTTCCATGGTCATATATATATGTGTGTGTGTGTGTGTGTGTGTGTGTGCGCGCGTGTGTGTATGTATATATATATATATATATATATATATATATATATATATATATATATGAACATGAATGTTTCAGCTGTGCCACCACGTAGGTACGCTAAGAACACAGTCGTATTTACAGAAACAATCTGGAAACAATCATGGTTGCACACCCTTACAGGAAATGAAGAACTTTGTTTTTCCACCTTGTCAGCTCATGGAACCAGCAACTTTTTATTTAATGGTCAAACACTCTTGAACACTAGGCTACCCTGCCAACCCTTCCATGTAATTGTCTGTTATTGAAGAGCTAAAATAACAAGTGAACATAAATTGCACCAAACCGTTTAACTATTTGGGATAAATGCAATGTTCTTACTTAGAACATGATGAGTATTCTTTTATCATTTAAATTTGTGTAATTACCATTCTGCTTACGACTTTTTGATTCTTATGTCCTACGTCAAGCATTGTCATATTGCCTCCTACCTGAACTTACAGTTGTAAATCTGGATTACATATGGTTATGTTGAAGTCAGCAAACAGTTTGCAACTCACCAAAAATAATTACAAAATGCACAGTTCAGGGGTTGAAGCTATGAGAGATTAGTATACAGTGAGCATCTGTGATTTACAACAATAATTAAATTATTCTCTTAAATAATGCTTGGAAAGATTTCATTGCACTCAAGTCATATCTCTTTGCTTCAATCCAGAATTATTAATATTGACCTTTCATGTAGTACAGTGCTTATAGTAAATGTACCCACCCATTGAATCTTTGGACATTATGTTGTGCCAGTTCCTTTAAGTTTCATGAATTTACTGTAAATCAAGATTTTTCCTACTTATATACACATCATACTTTCACACTTCAAAGTGGATTTTATTATTGTGAACTGAAAATACATATTAAACAAAAAAATTATATATCTGAATTTGTTCATTCACCAACCTGCATTCATAGATGGATAGTAAATGTTTTTTTAATTACATTTTCAGAATTATATGCACCCTGGATAAAAACAAACAAGGCTGTGGAAAATTACAAAGCTATAATCAAAGAAAAGGGTGGCTAATTAGAAGAATCTAAATGCTTGAATGAGTAGGTGTGTGAATTTTTTGGGCTGGTACAGAATATTTATTATTCAATGTAAAAGGCAAGGTTCCCTATTTCTAACTTTGCTAGTGGCAGTCTCTGCCATATTAGAATAAATAGTTTAAAAAAGAAAAAGTATTATTATATTCAAAATATCTTTTTTTTTTACTGTTACAGACCTACAGGTCTGGGCGCGTTTGAGTTAGTGGTTTGGGTTGGAAATAGCACACATTTTCATGTCCGAGGACTCTAAACCACATAAACCCTTCTAGATCAGGCCAGCTCCTCAAAGTGGATGACTGAGCAAGTAGGGCACTGATGAGAAAAGCTACCAATTGGCCATTGGCAACTATGACAGAGCTACAGACATTTTGGCCATGGCGGTCTAAGTGTGCATGTTACATCAGTATTCCAAACCCTTTACAAATCTGGCCTTTATAAGGAAGCCATTACTCAAAAAGGACTGCCTTGAATCCCATTTGCACTATTCCAAATAACACTGTAGATTCTGCACCGAAGTCGCTAATAGTTTTATGGTCTGACAAAACTAAAATGGAACTTTTGGGGATACATGCAAAGTGTTACATTTGGCACAAACCAAACACAGCACTTCAAAAACACATCATGCGAATTCGTATTTCCTCATAACATCAGAATGTTATGAGGAAGTTTCACATCAGCAGCTACTTATATCTGCTGCCCTCTGCAAAAAAATTCAAACACGGACTGAGGTAATTCTACAGTAGAGTGGCTAATGAAAAATTGTGTCTAATTGCCTAGTCAAATCCCTGACAAATCTAATAAAAAAAGTATTGGCCTGACATTTATAATCCCTAATTAACTTGATATTGCTAAATCCAGGTGTATAAAGGTGGTAGAAACCTATACCAACACACTCACTGCAGAACAGCTGTAATCAGCCGTTGTTACAGTACAGCTGCAATCAGTGACAAAAGTGGTTTCACAAAATATTAACTAAGTTGGGTTGAGTCTTCTGCAATAACTGTATGTTAATAAATTTTTGTATTTTCTATCCATAATTTGATAAAAAAAGACATGAATCATAATATTAAACAAAATGTGCAGTGTGGTGGTAACTGAAAAAAATCTTGAATGCATAAAACTATAAAGTACTGACACAACTAAATGTAAAACAGTTCAACAAGGGTGTAGTCTTTTTGCACTGCAAATAAAGTAACATTTTACCCAGACTTGAAGTTAAACTTTTCTTGATTGTGAGTTGCACATACACACTGCACAGAACACAGAACTACATCACCTGACCTCTTACTGACATGACCTGAGATGCCAAATTTGGAAGAGCAGCTTCTTAACGACATGAGTCACTGTTACATCGGTTAGTTACAGTAAACTTGATTGAATAAAATACAGGCAAGTGTGAAAGCAGTGCCACAGAAGATGCCTCCCACCAACATTAATTTAAACAAGCTTTCAATTCTTTCAATGAGCTTGAAATGCTTTATGGACCTAAAAAGCCATTCCGATTTGATTATGAGAGACAACAAAAAGACAGCCAAAATGCAATTGAAATCCAAAATTGAGGGTCCACAGCAATTTTTTCTTAGAGGCACACAGTTTGTGGTCATCCATGTATTTTTTATGTATATGAACAAGATTCCCTTGAGGAGAAACTTAAGTTGAGACATGTAAGTAATATTGCTAACCAATAAAAAAATGGAGTATTTTTTTTTTCAGACAATGACTGTTGATGACCCAGACATAAGTATCTCTGAATCCTTACTTAACCCTTAGCCCATACTCTTATGCGGTTGAGAAGATCTGAAAGGACTGTAAACATAGAATTACTATGGTGAATTTGTCACCTGGCCTATCAGAGTGGGGGATGGAGCTACCTATGCAATCCACTCAAGTGTACCCCAAAAGAGCCTTGAGAGCATAGTAGCAGGCTGCAGTTTTACGAATACAGGAAATTAATCTTAAGGGGAAGCACTAGCCAATTATATATTTCTGCATCATCAGTCAGGTTGACGTGTTGTTTGGGTCTTGGGCCCAATTACTTTGGCTGGGATTCTGTCAGATCACACATACTCGGCAATATAGCCTTTAAAGGTAATTTCTTATTGAGAAGACATCTGAAGCATTTTCTGTGAAAAAAAAAAATCCTTCAAAAGCAGAATGGTCAAGAATCTGCAATCGAATTGAGTTCTGTCTTTTTGTGCAACAATGGGTCGGGGCTTATAAAACTTCTTATCTGAACTGGGTGAACAGGTTAGCTCATAGGATGTGGACAGATGAATCAAGAAGTGCTCAAACTAACTACGTGAGCTGATAGTGAATGAGTATTGCTCCACACAGAAACAATCATCCTAACTATATGAAATGAGTACTCATCTTAAATAAACTAAGATTACATCACAGACATTAAACCACAAATCGGCTGATACAGTAATAGTAGGATAACTGCCTTCAGTGCACAATCACTTCAGTTGATTAAGTTATTTCTCGACTTCTATGAATCACATTCATCATCGGAAACCCGTGAAATAGAATCCATCAATTGAATCTGTTCCCCCGCCTACCTCGCCCGTTTGTCCACTTGTTAGGTTTTGACCCTAAGTCCATATTATGCTCCATTGAAGACGCATTTAAATGCAGTTGAAATAAATGTCATGTCACATCCAACTACTCCCTGTATAGGAAGCACAAAGTCAAGGTTCCATTGGTTGCAGCCAGTCAGAGATGCTATGATTGGCTGAAATTCACAGAAAGGTTTGGGGGTGGGGTGTACAGGGAGTGGGGATTTGACTGGCTAAGTGTGATGAAGTGGGGAAGCTTGTCTCTTTCAAGTCGATGTGTTGGTGAATATGGAGGTGGTGGCGTAACTTAGGTGACTGACCTGATCCAGTCTATAGTGCTCAAGCGGGCTAGGCAAAGGGTGCCCACCAAAAGAACCACAGCCTTTACTTCCCAATGACCACTATTCTCCAGCAGTCCTTTAAATTATTTTCACCCACTCCCTGAAAAAAGGCCTAAGAATACGAAGTGTAGCATATAGGTCAATAGAGACAATATATAGAGCAACACCACAAGAAAAAAAGAAAAAAACATACATTGTATAAATTTGTGCTTCTTTAGTTTTGCTTTGTCATAGCCTGTAAAGTTGCCCATGTCCACAAGTGTTTTTTCTTCATATTTCTTTTTTTGTTTGATTTCAACTTTTGTAATATATTCATATATAGAGAAATGTACGATACATGTACAGTCCAATGCAAGTCAGCTACGGCGTGACCTGTAGAGGAGAGGCCAACTGGAGCTTTTACTCAGATTCCTTCCCTAGATTCATTTATCTGTCAGTCACTCAGTCTGCCTAGATGATCAACAGCTCCCTTACGCTGAGGCCAAGGGGAGGGTTCAATAAGGAGGGGGTTCCCTCCCCTTTCCAATGGCAACTGTATCATTCTAAGCTCCTAACCCTGCCATCCTTTCCTTATTTCCCTCAGTTTCTTCCTCATCTTTGGTAGAGTGTCCGACACTTTGTATGTGTCCAGGATACGGGGGGCAGAGTGGTGTTAAGGTTAGAGGGATTGATGGAAGAGTGTATGAGCAAGAATAAAAGCATGAAGCAGGAGTGATATTTTGTTTCAAAAGGTCACAAGATCATAAGAGTTCACAACCTTGCCCCAGTCCAAAACAGCATCATTGGTTGAAAGAAATGGCTGAACCATGTAACAATAAAGGTGTGACTGTGGAAAAGGAAAATGAGAGAGTGAGAGAGGAAGAATCAATCAAGCGACACTGAGTTACAAAGCTTTAACAAGCATAGCCTGGGCGGAATGGGAAAAGTGAAGCATAGATTAGACTCAAAAACAGGGGTAGCAATGAAAAGGGAAAAGTGGACAGGGAGGTGTGAGGAGGAGGTGGAGATGTAGTGAAGGGATACGAGGGTGGGGAAAGAAGGGAGGCGCAAGTCGGGGCAGTAGCCTGTCTCGACAGACAGGGTTCACGACATTGTGCTCATCATCTGTAGAGCAGCAGTAGACACGAGCCGAGGGCGAAGGACAGCAACGAGGCCAATGGGAGTGAGTGCCGCCCTGGGGCTCTTCCAATCAGAACTGTGGAAAACAGAAACAAAACAAACTGAGTAGTCTGACCTCAATAGGTTATTGGACACAAGTCACACTGATTGACACACCTCTTGTCATTTGCTTTAGTTACCATCCAACACTATAATCTAGTGTGGCAATCTATTTGTGGAAAAATACATGGGAGAAGTATTCAGTGAAGCTTTGAGGTACTGCGACTCAGTACCAAGGTCTGATGAAGACAGTAGAAGTGGAGATATCTGGAACTAAAAGCCTGAGAGTGGAACAGGGAGTAATGGTTTTCAACACTTCAGAGGCAGAGTTCACAATGGAGATTGGACATGTGTCATAAGTGCTTAAAATAGCATCTGAGAGATGAGTTGCCCATTGATGTCATCATCAAACTGCTTGCCTTTTGTTCAACACAAAGATCACTAAACAAAGCCCGAATAAAATAATAGTTTGTGTGGTTGGCAGGAAATGTAATGCTCATTGGACGGTTGAAGTACAGTGCTTTTTATTATAAATACAATATACTTCTTACTGTGTTTTCTTGGACTCACACAGATTTAAAGAAATGTTATCAAAAGGCAACTATCACTGTATATTCCCACAGCAAAAATCTTGAGAAATTAAATATAAAGATTTGTATTCAACTCATGTTACAAATGTACAGTACAACAGCATGATTCAAATCTCACGGTAATGTTCTTGTATTAGTGGAGACTGTTCTTGTGTTAAATGCTGCATATGTTGACTCAATTGAAAATCACCATTACATTTTCTATTATACTCTATTAATACAGATGTAAAATAGACCTCACTATAGTTTTAAAGCTAATTTAATCTAATGTTGCTATGGTCATACTATTGCTGTATTCTGATTACTTGGGAGGGAACCTCACAGCCTCTAGTGTACTGTTTTATGTAAAAGGGCACTGTGTAGAATCCTGCCTATAAACAATAACACTACTTTTCCTCACCATTTTCCCTTACCAAATGAGTATTAGCTAGTCCAGGTTGGTTTTGGCAATGAAGGATAGTACCGCAAGGGTCGAAAGCAAGTTTAAATTGGGAATATCTCAGGCACTCTGAATGTATTTTGCACTAAAATATGATTTGAAACAATAATTTGAAACAATAACTGTAGATTTCTACTTGGTCATTCGCTTGTATTTATGTTAGTAGTACAATAAAAAAAATCCTCACCTAAAAATGCTGTGGTCTAATACAAACGGTGATATGTCCTAAGTTGTTTAGAACATCTAGATGTGAAGACCAGGAAATGAAAGCTGAAATTCTGAACCCTCATACTCATCTTTTGATCATAAACCCAAATTCTTCAGTAAACAAAAACAAATTTGCCTTACCGTTCCAATACTTTTGGAGGGGTCTGTATTTTACCTTCGACATTATCAACAAATATCAAAATAAAAATTAATTCTAATGTATTTATCTGTGATTAATATTATGTGGGATGTACATTTTATTCTACAAATCTTTCGAGTATAATGAACTAATTCTATGGCCTGTGTTGTTTGAAATAATCAGTATTTTTCGTTTTCAATACAAACACATTATTGTACTCTTTGAATTTGATATATAATGAATACAAATGCATTCTGTAATTCATTCTTGTTAATAATTGTCTATATAGTTTGATAATGACACAGTAGATGAACTGATGCTGTTTCTGCCTAGTGATGCTGCAGAAGAGAATGTAGATGCTAATAGGGATGATCTGTATGTTAATTATGCCAAACATCGTTAGCTCTGGCACGTAAGGAGTCTGATAGGCCTGGCAGTTCTAGTATATTGAGAAAAAGACATTACCAACAGATGGCATGCAATATTATACCAAGGAGGTTGTCTTAAAGCCAACAGCCAACATTTTCTACGATTTACTTACACATAATTGATATAATTTTATCTTTAAGTATATGGAAAGAAGGAAAATGATAATGTGCATATATACACTTTTGACCACATACTTTTATTTTGAATTAAGACATGTGACCCAAAAGTCATGTTGGCGATAAGAATTTTGTGATTGGCTAAATTCAATGTCCCTGCCTATAGCTAAAAACTGAGATGTATCTATAGCAATGGATTTGTATCTTATGGATCTGTATCTGTACAAATGGAAATGTATCTGTAAAAGCGGAGTTGTATCTGTGAAAACACAGTAGTATCCGCAAAAACTGAGTTGAACCAGCTAAAATAGAGTTTTATCTGCAAAGCAGAATTTGTAATTTGCAAACTCCAGATGTTTATAAGTACAAATCGTGATATACATGTTGGGCCTTTTTGGGTTGACATTAGCTCCATAGTCACACCGATCAACAATCAACCACGAAAGGTATCACATATTATCATCAACCCTGACATTAAAACCTTAAAAGAGGGAGACATCTTGAGAAATCCAAGAAAAATCTAGATACGCATGCTCCTCCCCCCTCCACACACACACACACACAAACACAAACAAACACACACACACACACACAGAGAGAGACGTACACTGCATTTATGGGCACTGTCCACTAGACATTGCAGAGATGAAATGTGGCTACTGAAATATCACCTCACATGAATTCTCAATGGAATCACGTGACCGTATACCCGGGTCAGTATGGGATACCTGGCAGCGCAAAGCTGGTGTGAGGCACAAAGGAAAATAGAGCTTATTTTTATAATATGCTAATTTCACAAGATGGCATTGGGTGATAGAAAATCAGAAAAGGTTTGTCTGTTCCACCAGTCCAATGTATCATACAATCTTTCCTACAGCAAACATTGGGGAAAAATGATTGTGGTGTCTGGATATCCAGAGTTGCAAGGTGTTCAAACATTAAGAAAGAGGTGTGGGAACATGTGGCCGAGGCTATTGGCATACCTAGTGGATTTTATGAAGATGACTAATGCACATTTATCTAATACGTCTTCATGAAATACGTAAATACTACATTAGCTACTGATCTATAACACTGTAGCTACATTGTCCGCCTATAGAACAATTTGAATTAAGGTTAATTGGTTTACTTTTATGAACCTATTTATCCCATATCCTTACCTGTGCTAAACAAATTTAGATTTACAACATACTACTACTGGATACATAAGCAACTCAATGTAAACAAAATAAACTTTTTTGAACAAACATAGATGCACAAGTGGCCAGCAAAATATCCCAACCAAGTGTAGGCACACGAAGAATCAACATTCCTAGTGGACATGGCCCGTTACACAAAGTGAACAACACATTATGCACGCAAGCCGTCTTTGAAATGAGTTTTCATAAATAAAGGGTGAGGCAGGTATTTTATTTAAGAAATCAATACAAATTTATATTAGGAGGTTTCTCTGGCAGGCAGAAAATCAATGTATTCATAATCAAGCTTTTATTCGGCCCGTACTGTCCCATAGAGAACAAGTTAAGTGCCTGGCACAGGGATTGGCCCTGATTTTTCTTTCAAGGACCTTTGAAAGAGGAGAGGCAGAGGAAGTCTGGGCTGGTAATGGACAAAGATCTGCGATAGTATATGTATCAAGGGTCTCAGAATAGACGTGCTAAGATAAATTTAGCCTTTTAGATCAGTGGTACCCAACCAGGGGTACTAGGTCCTCTGGTGGTACTTGGCCTATCCAAGGGGTTACGTGAGAACATTCATAACACCACAGGCTTACTTGTAAAGTTAACATGAGGTGGTACTTCAGGGGTGCTCTGAGCAGAGCAAAATTATGTTTTTTTCCCCTACATAATCCCCTGACAGCGCACAACACATAGCATTAGTACCCAAATGGAACCCAGATGCTAATCACCCCTCGTGGAATACCTGACATCAATGGATGAATGGGAGCTACTCCCAGATAAATGATCAGATCTTGGTTGAATTTGAATAACTTACAAATGAAATACCAGTTTTCTATGACCATTCAAAAACTTAATTAGACTGTTATTGAAACACATTACAAACAATTTAGGCTCTTTATCACACACTATCACACGTTTTTTTCAATAGGAGATTCAGCTTATTGTGTAGGCTAATTCATCAAATGTAAATCTAAAATGTAAATATACAAATGCTTTATGCTAAAAAATAATTCACTAAACAAAATACCAAGGATATTATTAAGCAGTCACCAGTCACCAATTCAATAACGGTATTACAATGTAATGTTTTTCTTTTAGAAGAAAAAGAGATTCTAAATTGCACACCATATCCAATCATCTCTCTCTGAATTTTCTCATCTTATATTACTGAAGATTTTGATATTACAAATATATTTGGCTAAATAATTATTCACTAAACAAAATACCAAGGACATAGTTTAGCAGTTGTCATGATCTATGGAGGGAGACCGAGGCAAACACAGAGTTGAACGGGTGTTTCATGAAAACAAAAGGGAATAACATGAACCGAGTGCCGTGCACCACAGAATCCAGCTTGGATTGAAAACATAAAACACATCAACACACGCAAAGTGACTGACCAGAAACACTGGGGCAGGAGGAAATTAAATAGGGACACAACGAGGGAGCATTCAAGGCACAGGTGTAACCAATAAGGACCAACACAAGATGCAGGTAGGAATGCAAATAAAAAACAAACATGACAGGGCTACATTCAAAACAAAAACAAAACAGAAACAAATGTCACAGCAACAAAGGTATTACATATTACTGTTATTATTTTAGGAGAGGGGAGAAACAAAATCGCATGCACATGAAATCGTCTCTCTTTGATTTTTCTCTGCTTATTTTACTGAAGGTAAAGAAATTGCATACTTGCATGTTGTTTAAATTCTTTTTCATTTGTTACATGTACATGTCTACCTTGGGAACCTGGTCTAATCAAATCTATTGAATAGCAAGGGAAAAGTAATGACGTCAATGGACGGATAAATGTAATGTGACTGAAGTGTGATGATGAGGGTAGAAAGTATATTAAAGCTGAACCTCGGTGAGCATGTCAGACACAACTCAGACACAATTTACAGCATTTAGTTCACAATGGCAAACCGAACCAAATGATTTGACGTTCTGACAGCATTGCAGATGCTGCAAAATTTAGATGAGCCTCCTTGCAAAAGAAAGTCCAAATGCCACTGCAAGACAGGAGTCTGGAAGAGACGGCACAATTTGGGTAACATTTATTTCATCAACTTTATACATTTTATTTCTACGAATAGGCTGTAGCCTATGTGTTATTCATTATTTGAAATGCATTGTGTTTATCAAGCAATGTAGGCTATTCATGTGCTTATCCTTTGATTGTTGCAAATGGATAATGTCTCTTATTTAACCTTGTACATCATTAAAATGAAAATTAAATACTAACGGATTAACCTTTGTATAGTTGAAGTGTTGAGTAATTTAATTTTTTTAGATTTGCAGGGCCTAAAAATCAAATTAAAATACTTTAACCTGTGCTCTTCAAAATAATCGTTCTTTGTTCTTATTTTCCATATGATAAAACCTTGAATAAAAACACATTCTTGTATTTTTCAAATTCATTTATGATTTAAAACAAATAATTTGTGTATTTCATAACTTTTTTAACTTCTCTATAGGTTGATGACGACTCAGTAGATGAACTGATGCTCTGGCTGGATGGTGATGCTGCGGAGGAGAATGTCCATGCTTATAGGGACAATCCGTATACTAATGACGCCAAATGGTGTTCGGCTCTGGCGGTTCAAGTGTTAAACACAAGGTTGAATAATTGAGATTTCAGTACTGTATCCCATGCCTGTATTACTGGATATTAAGGGTTTTGTTGGCTACCTTGGGTGTTGTGGGTTACTGTGGGTAAATAACGCAAGAAATTCAGATTTTATGTGCAACAAATGTTGAACATTTTGAAAGTTGGTGGTAGCTTTCTATATCACCAACAATTTCATTGCTGTACTAGGATTAAATACATGATTTACTTATGTAGACACTTTTTTATCTTTTGTCACGACTCAATGCTGCCTCCCATTGTTCGGGCGGGCTTCAGCATTCGTTGTCACCGGCCTAGCTGCCACCATCTATCCACTCATCTTTCCATTAGTCTTGTCTTATCACACACACCTGGTTCATGTTCCCTAACCCTAATCTCTGTGTATATATTTCCTCTGCTTCCCATGTCTTTGTGTGTTATTGTTTTACGTGGTTGTGTGCCTGGCTCTTTGAGCCTTCCGCATTTTTATCTCCGGGGAAAATCCAGGTATGTTCATACCTTTGCGTTGTGCACGAGTGGACTGCATCGGATTACGCTTTGCTGTTGTTTATACATTGCACTGGACTACTGCTTTAGCCTATTAAACAATTACCTTTGGTTCATATCATCCTGCAGCTGGCTCTTTCCTCTCTTCACTCCACATCTTTAGCGTTTCACCATATAATAATAAAAATAAGTATTGTAATAATCTGCGTAATTCTGTCTCTCACTGTGCAAATAAAGCTACCAGTAAAATTATTGTCTATTCATTATTTGGCGTCTCACCCTTCCAAAACATTACAACCATAATTTTCATTGGTCCCTCGCATAATTTTATTGGTCCCCCACCAAAAGCAAAGGACAAACAAATGAACAGAAACCTCATATCAAAAAACAAAAGAAGGCAAAACAAATCAGGGGATGTTATGACTTGTTAAATGATTTATTAGAAAACCCCTCTACATTCCCCCTCCCCCAAAACACCTAATCAGAGAAAGCGGTAAAAGACCCAAGAGCTAGCAAGGAAGAAGGGAGTTATAGCAATCCTAAAGTAATTCACTTATTTATTTATGGCGGTAGTAAACAGGAAGCTAGGCTACGCTAGCCTGTGGGGCCAACGCAGTGCTGCACAAGAAAGCCAACCGAGACAGATGGGTAATTATTAGTTAGAGGTGGTTGGGTAGAAGAAAGACTCAGCCCACACACCAGGTTCAGAGCTTTTGCAGACAGAACGATGAGAAGAAATGTATGTGTAGAATACAATATGACAATAACTTATATGAGAATAACAACATAAGCCAGTTTCCCAGACATAGAATAATCCTTTTCTTGGATCATGTTTAATAAAAATGCTCTATTCATATTGGGCCCTTTTCCTAACCACTTAGTTTGGCCCAGACTAAAATACTCTTTCATTGCAGATTCTTGACTGAATTATTATTATTTAGGCCAGGCTAAATATGTGCCTGGGAAACTGGCCCATATTGTTTTTCCTATATAAATTAGTATAACCCTGTGAGATAATAATCAATGTTTGTAATTCACCAAGATCTGAATGCTAGACTTGTAAAAAGGCAACCAGGGTAATTCATTTATTATAAGCATAGTTCAAAGCGGACGTAACTGATGACGTCAACTGCGCCTTCACAGAAAATCACTCATGTATCAAATGAAGATTCAGGCATTTTATTCATAGATGTATGATCGCATTTTCACAGTGTGTGTGTGTGTGTGTATGTGAGTAAGTGTATGCATCCAAGTCTAAATATGTTTGTGTTCCAGAGAGTGTGCACTGTGGGCAGACCATCATCCTGAGAGCCCTTGCTAGTAAGAGTAAGCGAGCCCAGCTGTATTACCTAGTTGATAAATCACAACTGGGTCTTGTGTAGTGCACTACTTTCACTGAGTCACCCGTAGGGCCCCTGTAGCCTTAACCCTTTCATAAAAATGTGTGCACTATGTATGTGCTGTTTGGGCTACAGGCCACCTCTCCCACAAAAGACCCCCAACACATAAGATTACAGGCAAAAAAAGTATTTAGTCAGCCACCAATTGTGCAAGTTCTCCTACTTAAAAAGATTTTCATCACAGGTACACTTAAACTATGAGTGACAAAATGAGAAAAAAAATCCAGAGAATCACATTGTAGGATTTTTTAATGAATTTATTGGTAAATTCCTCGGTAAAATAAGTATTTGGTCACCTACAAAAAAGCAAGATTTCTGGCTCTCACAGACCTGTAACTTCTTCTTTAAGAGGCTCCTCTGTCCTCCACTCGTTACCTGTATTAATGGCACCTGTTTGAACTTGTTATCAGTATAAAAGACACCTGTCCACAACCTGGAGGGAGTTGAAAGTCTGTGTTGCCCAGCGACAGCCCCAAAAAAATCACTGCTCTAGAGGAGATCTGCATGGAGGAATGGGCCAAAATACCAGCAACAGTGTGTGAAAACCTTGTGAAGACTTACAGAAAACGTTTGACCTCTGTCATTGCCAACAAAGGGTATATAACAAAGTATTGAGATTATTTTCCACCATAATTTACCAATAAATTCATAAAAAATCCTACAATGTGATTCTCTGGAATCTCTCATTTTGTCTCTCATAGTTGAAGTGTACCTGTGATGAAAATTACAGGCCTCTCTCATCTTTTTAAGTGTGAGAACATGCACTATTGGTGGCTAACTAAATACTTTTTTGGCCCACTGTACATACGCAGACACACAAAAACTTTGCTGGGCTGGCTGTTTGATGGGGTGTAACACCGGGGACTGCTAAAATGAAGGATGATTGCCTCTGACGTGTTGTGTGAAACTCCACCCTCATAAATCATAGGAATGACTGGGTCCTGGCTCAGTTGCTGGAGCGCGTGAAGTTTGTGTATGGGTGTGAAAAACAGACCGTCAGAGAGCAAGTGTTTTTTGTGCATGTGGCGACGGGGGACTTTTTACCCTGTGCGCATTTCACTTTCAGTCTTATTCACTTTTTTCTGATGTTGCATGGTGAGGGATTCAATAACGGCAAGATCCCACGTGGGGGTGAATCAAGTATCTGAGTTGTAGCTCCAGAACCCCCTATTTCTCCTGCTTCTGCTGCCATCTCCTCAATCACCCTGGGTGGGTTGTAACTCTTACAGATCTCTGATCATTCCATACTGTTGTCGAAACGACAACATCAACTGCAACAGCAGAATTACTCAGCTTGTAGCCCGGTGCAGCATAGAAACACAACTGAGACTGATGTCATTGTTGATGTTGGGTGATGTAAAGAAAATAGATGTATGAAGAGGTTTTTTTCTTTACATCAAATCAACATTTATCTGCCATTTGCCCAGGATACAGTTTGAGGTTCAAAGCACAACAACATTGTTGCTCAGAAGCTCTCAAAAACAGAAACAGAAAATATACAAAAACAAAATGTGAGAAAACACAGAAAGAGAACTCTAACAGATGCAGCCAAATATATGCACACCCCAACAAATGTCTTCCATTTATTTGTCGTGATTATTTCAATAAACTTAAGTTTACAATAAAAAAATATACAAATCTGCCTCTGGTACCAAATGGTTTGTTGTCTTGATGATGGACTGACAATTCAACATTGACAAAGCATTTTAATCATTGGACAATGTAAAAGTAATTAAGGTAATTATAGTTAAACAAATTAGCAAATAATGATAACACCGAACTATTCACAGTTTGTACTGTATTTATACAACAAGTTACATCAGACATCATCATTGCATTACTGTCCATTCCCTTAGCACAAAAAAGGTGACATACAATGCACTCCACAAATATTGGCACTCTTGATGCTGTAAGTATGAGCAAAAGTTTTTCTTTTATTAGTGATGGCCACAGGTCCACCCATTAGGTCCATCAGGAGTCATTCTCATTTCATCTGTCCAAAACACCTTTGGAAAATCTGTCTTCTGGTATTTCTTTGCCCAATCTATACGCTTCAACGTGTCAACCTTCTTTCAGCCTTCTTGACCTTGGCCATGTCTCTGAGCACTTGACACCTTGTACGTCTGGACTCTCCAGGTAGGTTGCAATTCTGGAATATGGTGGCACTGGAGGATAATGGGTTCCTGGTAGCTTCCTGTTTAATTCTTCTCAGGTCTTTTGCAGTTAACTTTCCTCTTTTCTTCTCCATAACTTTTTTGCACCCCAGTTGACTATTCGCAACAAAACGTTTCACTGTACGGTGGTCAGGCCTAAATAGTTTAGCTATTTCAAGAGGTCCCTTCTGCCTGAAAGGCATTTTACAATGTATGACTTTTCAGTGTCAGTTAAATCTCTTTTTTGGCCCATTTTACCTGAGGTCATGAAGCTGCCTAATAATTATGCACACCTTGAAATACTGTAAGGTG
This sequence comes from Esox niger, assembly GCA_016801105.1. Lineage (NCBI taxonomy): Eukaryota > Metazoa > Chordata > Actinopteri > Esociformes > Esocidae > Esox > Esox niger. The sequence continues at coordinate 114,015 of JACXGJ010000072.1, read as the reverse complement.
TTATTCACTGTTGTCACACCCTCCGTAATTTCACAAATACATATAATCTGAAAATGATTCAATTCAATGAGCCTTCAAGTTTATATAGATTGGAGTAGGAAAATGTGCATATAAATAATGATACTAGCAGCAAACTCACTTGCCTAATAATTGTGCATGCAGTGTACACCGATCAGCCATAACATTGACCACTGACAGGTGAAGTGATTAACATGAATAATCTCGTTATCCTAGCACCTGTCTGTGGGTGGGACATATTAGGCAGCAAGTGAACATTCTGCCCTCAAAGTTGATTCGTTAGAAGCAGGAAAAATGGGCAAGCATAACGATTTGAGCGATTTTAACAAAGACCACGTTGTGATGGCTACACAACTGGGTCAAGGCATCTCCAAATCTGAGGTCCTTGTGGGGTGTTCTCGGTCTGCAGTGGTGAGTACCTATCAAAAGTGGTCCAAGGAAGGAAAACAGTGGACAGTGGACAGTATTGTGACATTTTGTATTGCTATTTACAAGGCCCACAGGCAAGGGAAGTTCCATGCACAATTGGACAAGATTGCCTGGAAGAATGTGGCTTTCCGTAGGCGCCTAGGAGGAAACTTGGATATCAGTATGGATTTAATTGAGCCTGCTACAAAAGTTGTGAGACAGCTGGAGTGATGATTTTGTGATGAACCAAAAAGTACTACCCTAAATGGTCTTGTTATAGAATCTTTTGCATCTTACAAATACGCTGGGATTTGGTTAGATGAAAATCTGTCTTATATAATAATCACACGTCCATGTGTTCCCCATAGACCCCAATTATTTCCCCATTGCCCCCCATTCATTACCCATTGACTTCTGTGTTCCCCATAGACTCCTATTCATTACCCATTGACTTCTATATGTTCCCCATAGACTCTAATTGAATCACCATTGACTCCCATTAATTCCCCATTGACATCCATTAATTCCCCATTGACTTCCATGCCTTCCCAATAGACCCCTATTCATTCCCCCTTGACTTCCATGCGTTCCTCATAGACCACAATTAATTCTCCATCGCCCCCGATTCATTCCCCATTGACTTCTGTGTTCTCCATGGTCTCCCAATGAATCACCATTGACTCCCATTTGTTCCCCATTTACCTCTATTATTTCTCATTAGACCCACATTCATTCCCCACGGACTTCTATTAATATCCTGTGAAGCCCTACGCATTTGTTGCTCAATCAATCGATCAATCAAATTTATTTTTACATTAGCAGTTGTCACAAAGTTCTTTTACAAATCACCCAGCCTGAAACCCCAAAGAGCAAGCAATAACAGTGCTGAAGCATAGTGGCTATGGATTATTATTAGTGGTCCTTGCCCCGAATGAGCTCTACTAATACATCACGCCACATACTGGATACAGACAACCGCCTACCACAACATTGTACTTCTGGAAGAATTATTAAAACCACACTGGACAAATCTGTTCCAAATCTTCCTGACCACTCACATGGCAGAACGATGCCATGGTCAGATCACTTGGCTTCACACTCCATTTTTAGATGAATCATCGACAGCGAGATGAGAGGAGAATCCAAGCAAGGTGTCGACATACTTCAGGTCAGAGTACCATGGGACAGTTGACTGGACAGGTCACATGGTCACAAAACAGTGGAAGACACTTGATGTGGGAGGAATTGATGACTGCCATGCATTGAACAATGTGTCAGAGTAGGGCGTCTCAATTGTGTCTTATTAACATTCATGTTCATTTAAAGAACAATAAGACCTCATGGGTAAGACACTCCAGTTTGATTATCATTTGTAACAAGTTTATGGGCCTTTTCTATTCATCAGGATTTGAATGGGACTTTTAATGTTTTATCAAACATGTAGTGTTTGTTCTTACATTTGTGATATGAGGTGTGGAATTATATGAACGTTTATTTCACTGGATGTTAAACTTGCCTATATTATCAGAACAACAAAAAAAAGGGTTTAGATTCTCTCTCCGTGGGTTATGCTCTGCCACCCTCAGGAATATGGAATGTTGACATTGTCCATTTGGTATGCGGTTCATGTGGAAAATATGATCCGTGCTAGGTAGACACTCTTCAATGTATAAAACCGCTAGCAAACATCTTTAGAGTGAGATTGATTGAACAAGTAACATCAGACAACTCTGCTGTGGCGCTTTTAACAAAGCTTCTCTTTCTCCCTTGATTTTTAAACGAGTATGTTACTAAGGTAACCACTATATGAACAAAATATTCCAGCATCCCCAATTAGAAGCAGCTACACCTTGTTGACTCTAATTGGGGGCCTATTTAAGTTCAGTATTTTCAAATCCCGGTGTGGATCATTGTTTGTGTAGATCATGGGTGTAGCAAAATTAGGAGTCCCAAATGGTTCTCCCAGGTGTTCAGCAGTCTCAGTCTACATCAGTGATGGTCAAGAGCTTTAATCTTACAAAACATTTGAGTGGATACCAGTGGACCCATTAACTTTTTAATGTTTTATTTCTTTGCCATGATCTCTATGTATTGCATGTATGCTATAACACCAGGGACCGTGCTCTGTGACAACACACTTGAAAAGTGACAGTATTTTTCTAATCACACAGTAACAGCAATTTAAACCAACCTAACTAACCATGGTCTGTGTAAGGCGTCAAAGCCACACCGAGCATTGCAAATTGGCCAGTGCTGTGAAACTCAACAAGAAAGAATATAATTATAGGCAGAGCTCAATGTCACTGTAAATTTAGGCTGGAGAGCTAAAGGACTAGTCTACTCTCAGTGTATAATTTCCTGGGACAGTAAACATTTTTAATCTGGTAATTATTACTGTGACCAGGTGGATCTGGTGTCCAGGATGAAGCATTGGGCTGGACAGATGCGCCTTCAGTCCTCCTCTCAAAGATACCATGCTGTCTCAGTGTGCCCACTTTCCACAGTTTAGTGCCAACCTCTTCCACCTCATAATGACTACACATTCTCTCCTTGACAGATGGTGCAAGAGAGGGACTAAGGATCCTAGATCTTCTTAGGCTACAGCACTCTTGGCGGGAGTGGTTGGGAGTCCTGCTGCTTCCACAGCCCCCTTACTGGCAACAGCTCTCACTGCTCTTTTTCACTTCTGGATCCTCGTTTTTTATCTCTAATTTCAGCTTTAAAAATGTCAGTATGTCTCTTTCCTGTGTTTTCTTTTTCAATTCAAACTGTGTTATATTCCCCTCTGCAAAATATCCCCCTCCATTACTAGCATTGTGTGATCTGTGTTCTGTAACTTTTTTCTCTCATTCATACTGCTGTTCTTTGTTAATCTCACAAGTTTGTCTTCCTAAGCCTCTATCTTCTCATAATGGGACTGGTTTTCTGATCTAAGTTTGACGTAATTCCAATTGAAGGCAGTTAAGTGAGGAAGTAAATGGAAATGCCTGTTCAGCATTAAAAGTCCATACATTTTCAAAGGCATCTCAAATGTTCTTATTGGGAAAATGTGTCTGTGCTAAATGTTCCTCATAGATAAGGAGCCGCGGAATCTGTGTGGACTTTCAACTCTGACATTGGCATGCCAATATGGTTCTTGTGCTATAACCAAAAATGACAACAATCATAATTTATTTTAGATGCAATTATGAACATAATTTGTACAGCTCTGGAAAAAATTAAGAGACAACTGCACCATTTTCTTTCCTTTCCAAAAAAGTTGAAAAGGAAAGTTTTGAGTGAGGAACAGAAGCATTTCTTTTCAACTTTTTTGGAAAGGAAAGAAAAAGGTGCAGTGGTCTCTTAATTTTCTCCAGAGATGTATTTTGTAATGCAGTGAGTAGGAAGTAGTGAATCACCTTCTGACATAGTTCTTAAAGTTCTTTCCATGAGTGACTAAAATGTTCAGTTTGGCACATAGATCAACATTAAGTCAGGTAAGTTCAAGCAAGCAAGCAAATTTATATAGCACAATTCATACATAGAAGCAATTCAATGTGCTTTACAAAGAAAAAATAATAATATAAAAATACAATAGCATAAAAACAAATACTCAAATGAAAACATCAAAACAAAATCATAATAAAACAGAATAAGAAAATAGGAAAATAATAAAAATGGGATATAAACATTGGAAGTTATAAAAGTTGTAAGACTAAACAGTGCGGTTAAGTCTAAGTGCTCAGTCATAGGCACATGCAAAGGGAAATGGTAGTTTATTCCAGTTGTGTGCAGTATAATTGTTAAACACAGCTTCGACATATTTAGTTTGGACTCTGGGCTCTACTAGCTGACCTGTGTTCATGAATCTAAGAGCCCTGCTCGGTTCATGTTCTTCAAACATATCAGAAATGAATTTGGGGCCTAAACCATTCAGTGATTTATAAACTAAAAGCACCACTTTAAAGTCTGTTCTGTAACTGACTGGAAGCCAATGCAAATATTTGAGAACCGGAGTGATGTGCTCTGTTCTCTTGGTCCTGGTTAACATTCTAGCAGCAGCATTGTGAATGAGCTGCAGACATTTTTACAGTCTTTTTGGGGAGTCCAGTTAAGAGGCCATTACAGTAGTCAACCCTAATAGAGATAAAAGCTTGGACTTTTTGGGACACCGATCTCTTGATTCCCGCTATATTTTTTAGATGATAGAATGCTGTTTTGGAGACTGCTTTGATATGACTGTTAAATGTGCCACTCATTCTGAGTCTATCAGAACACCAAGATTACGCACTTGGTCACTGGTTTTAAGGGCCCGAGAATCCAGCTCTTTACTAATATTTTTTCTTATATTTTTTTTGCCAAACACAATAATCTCAATTATCTAAGTTTAATTGTAGACAATTTTGGTTCATCCAGGTATTTATGTGCTTTATACTTTTGTCATACGGTTTGAGAGCCATACATAGGTGAGAATGATCGGCATAGCAATGGTAGTTAATGTTGTTTTTCTGCAGAATTTGGCCCAGATTGAACAGAAGTGGTCTGAGAACTGGTCCCTGGGGAATTCCGCATGTCATAGCCACCCTATCAGACTCATGATTACCAATGGTGACAAAGTAACTCCGGCCATCCAGATAAGATCTGAACCAATTAAGGACAGTCCCGGAAAGTCCTTCCCAATTTTTCAGCCTATCTATAAGTGTTCTATGATCTACAATATCAAATGATGCACTGAGATCTAATAGAACCAAAACTATTACTTTATCGGAATCAGAATTCAGTTGTTTATTATAAAACATTTTTATAAGAGCCTGACTGAAAATTGTCTAAGAGACCGCTTGAGAAAATTCTTTGAAAACACTGTGATTTCTTAGAAATAGTTGCTGTAGTTTAAATTCAAGTTGTTAAAATTAGACTTTGTCATTCACACAAATTACAATTTTGTTTGATCAAATGTTTATCATGATCAAATACTGTAAAAATGTTGAGCTTGTTATATAATATGATGGATGCTGCAGCCAGAGTATGTAATATTTTTCTAAATTCCAGCTATTGATATGAAAATACTTTGAAAGATGTCAGTAATCTATAACGTGCCTTGTTAAGTGACTGAGTGTGGAATGAGGAGTAGTTAGCCTACTTTACACACAGTAGCAAATGCATTACTGTTCAAAAGTCTGGGGTCACTTAAAAATGTCATTGTTTTAAACACATTTTGTTATTCAGAAACACAGTGTAAACTTTGTTAATGTTGAAAATGATTGTTAATGTTGAAAAAAATATCTGCATAGCCGCACAGAGACCCATTATCCACAAGCATCACTCCTGTGTTCCAATGGCATATCAACAGTGAAGAGGCAACTTTTTTTCTGCCTATTAGGCCAGCTACCCCTTCACTGGTGATGTTGAGACTGGTGTTTTGTGGGTACTATTTAATGAAGCTACCAGTTGAGGACCTGTGAGGCATCTATTTGTCATACTAGACACTCAACCGTATTTGTCCTCTTGTTCAGTTTTGCACTGGGGCATACCACTCCTCTATCTATTCTGGTTAGAGCCAGTTTGTAATATTAAGTGCAGGGAGTACTACATATTATTGTACAAGATCTTCAGTTTATTGGCAGTTTCTTGTATGGAAGTACCTTCATTTCTCAGAACCAGACTGACAAGTTTCAGCAGAAAGTTCTTTGTTTATGGACATTTTGTTCCAGTAATCAAACCCACAAACGCTGATGCTATAGACACTCAACTAATCTAAAGAAGGCAATCTACAAAAGGTTTTATTGCCTCTTTAATCAGCACAACAATTTTCAGTGGTGCTAGCATTATTGTAAAAGGGTTTTCTAATGATCAATAAGCCTTTCAAATAAAAACAAGCAAAGCAGTTCCTAGCCGCTTTCTCCTTGCAAGTGAGTTTCTTGGGGAATCCAATACACTCCAGTACCTTCTTCATCTGTGGTCCAACAAAGACACTGGCTTTGACCTGTGCCACAGACAGCTTGGAGAAGATGTCTTGAAGGCACTTGAAGGCTGCCAACTCCTTATCGAAAGCTCTGACAAATTGTTTCAGAAAAGTTTTGATGTGCAATGGGGGCATCAGCTCCTTCCGGGGGTCCACCAGTGGCTCCCACTTGACGTTGTTCCTCCCCACAGGGAACTTGGTTCGCTGTGGCCAGTGCCCCCTGTGGTAGTGCGCCTTGTTTTCCCTGCTGTCCCAAAAGCAAAGATTGCAGGGAAACGTTGTTAAACCGTCTTCGAGACCAATCAGGAATGCCACCATTTTGAAGTCCCATATGACCTCCCAGCCGTACTCACCATACGTCAAGGCACCCAGCAAGGTCTTGATGCTGTTGTGGTCCTCTTTGAGGTGCACTAAGTGAGCCAGGGGAAGAGACGTGTACTTGACACCATTATTGAGACTGCAATGCTTTGATGCTCTTGAAGAAAAAGCTTGGTTACCCTTCCTCTGATCTGCAAATGGCACACTTTCATCCTACAAGTTCCACTGCTTGAGCGTCGATGTCAAAAGCTCGCCATTGGACTTGGTGAGACTAAAATCTCTAATCAAGTTGTTGAGGTCTTTTTTGTTGGGGTAGAGTGGGTACAGGGAGCTCATGGCGAAATGGATGTCTTGATCCCCAACAGGCATGGCGAAATATGCTTTGAAGTCTTCACACATCTTAGCAGATGCTTTCACTGAGTATTTTTCGCTCTTGTTTTTATAAATTGACCACAGACATAGCAAAATGCATCTGCCAGATGCTTGCAGCCTCCTGATTCCATCTCAGATAAATGTATTTACTGTATGTATCCACTTAGGCAGCGGGAACAAAACGGCCCATGTAAATATATTACTATTTATATTACTGAAAAGTTTTAGAAGTTACTGCAAATTTACTCAACACTGAATCTAACCTAGAATGTTCTAGAAATAGGTATATTTGAAAAACAAGGACATTTCAAAGTAACCCCAAACTTTTGAATGGTAGTATATGAAGCCAACTACAAGGAAATACATTTTTAGTGCTCCCGTCTGCTAAAAAAAACAGGGTTTAGGAGAAAATAACACTACAGAAAGACAATGATTCCAATCACCAAAAAATATCAAAATAACATTTGAGTTGGCCAAAAAAAGACAATGTCCTACTGTGAACCAGTCAATGTTCTGATCACAATTCCAATGATAATCTTTTACACTATTTAAGACACTATATATATAAAATCAGTGACACCAAAATATTTAGTTGCAGCTAAATATGTCTTTACTAAATATTCAGTAATCATTGAATGAAATACCTAAAATATTGTTTAAATTAACTTTATCTTCATGTGGCATTCACATTGGGAAGCTTTTTCTGTGAACCCACTACATGCGGTCAAAGAAGCACTCAATGCAAGTGCAAGTTGCAAAAAATATCGATCAGAGAGATAGCAGGAACATGAGGAATAGCCAAATCAACAGTATGGTACTATCTGAGGAGAAAAGAATGCACTGGTGAGCTATGGAAAACAAAAAGGCCTGGACATCCACTGAAGACAACAGTAGTGGATTATTGTAGGATCCTTTCCATGGTAAAGAAATACCCCTTTACAACATCTAGCCAAGTGAAGAACTCTCCAGAAGGCAGGCATATCATTATACAAGTCTACCATTAAGAGAAAACTTCACGAGAACAAATACAGAGGGTTCACCACAAGGTGCAAACCATTAATAAGCCTCAATAATAGAAAGGCAAGATTAGACTTTGCCAAAAAACATCTAAAAAAGCCAGCCCAGTTCTGGATCAGCATTCTTTGGACAGAAACTAAGATCAACCTGTGACAGAATGATGGGAAGAAAAAAGTATTTAGAAGGCTTGGAACGGCTCATGATCTAAAAGCATACCACATTATCTGTAAAACACGGTGGAGGCAGTGAGAGGGCATGGCTATGCATGGCTTCCAATGGCACTGGATCACTTATGTTTATTGATATGACAGAAGATAGATGCAGCAAGATGATTTCTGAAGTGTACAGAGATATATTGTCTGCTCAGATTCAGCCATATTCATCCAAGTTGATTGGAGGGCCCTTCAATTTACAGATGGACAATGACCCAAATCTTACTGCGAAATAACAAAAAAAATTTTTAAGGCAAAGTAGAATATTCTGCAATGGCTTAGTCAATCAACTGATCACTTGATTGTGAATGTATTTCAATGGCTGCAGACAAAACGTAAGGCAGAAAGACCCACGAATAAACAACAAATGAAGACAGCTGCAGTTATGGCTTGTCAAAGCATCACAAAGGAAGAAACCCAGCGTTTGAAAATGCTTAAAAATCCTAAATGTTACAATATAATACATACAATAATTTTATTCAACCCCTTGAATTAAAGGTGAAAGTCTGCACTTCAAGTGTCTCTCAGTTATGCCATTTAAATACATTGTGGTGGTGTACAGAGCCAAAATCATGAACATTTTGTCAGTGTCTAAATATTTCCAGACCTAACTGTAGTATACAGACATGTAATTGATTATAAAATTAAATGACTTCCCTGGAATGACTTCCCTGACTGTTTCAACAGGTAAATGGCCATTCGTGAATAATATTGATACAGTTAAACTGACCAAAGTTTCTTACTAAGTTTACCTCCACAACAAATAGCGTCTATGAACAGTATGGCATTTGCAACTGGCTGTTTTAACAGCATATTAGACAGTAATAGACTTTACCAGTATCTACTAATTTACTGGAATAGTCAATAATTTTGCAATTTCTAGCGAGTCTGCCAAGAGCTATTTCATTTCATGGCATAAGAATGTATTTTTTTCATTCATGGCATAACAATATACATTTTTCTTTCATTTGTGAATGACATTGATACAATAATGATAAAAAAAGGTGATAATAGCTAACTTTTTCATCAAGTGAAAAGACGAGAGAATCGTGGAATGCACCATAAATTGTCACAATAATGTATAACCATAGTTTTATTGCGGGCCACACATAAAGTGAATAAATGTCTTAATAGATTTGAACTTAGTTTTAACCACTACATCAAGGCATTGCACGTTTCAGAAATCGCTAGACACCATTGATCATTGTGTTAATTTGACTAACATTTCTAATTATATTTACCTCCATCATAGCATCTACGAACTGTATGGCTTTAGCCCCTGGCCATTTAAACCGCTTATTACTAGTATCTACTATCTTCCTAGAAATATTCATAAGACTTGAGCAATTGCTAGCGAGACTGAAGAGGAACTATAACGGTATTGAGTTTTAGTTAAGGCTTGCTATAACGTGACTACCATATATTGTAGCCAGCAAAAGTGTTTGTATATCCTGACCCAAAATGCATGCACAGATGCGTACTCCAAAAGTCCACCAGAAACAGTTGCAATAAAACCGTGAACTGTTTTATTTCAGACTTACTATAATGTAGATAACCAGCAATGTTTTTGTCTATACGGAATAATTCACAATGCTTATTTTCACTTTGCCTGTGAAGAGATCCGAACATGGGACCTCTAGTTTGCAGGTTCACTTTGCTTCCCACTACGTTATTTAACATGGGGTAGTCAGTCAGTCAGTCACTCACTCACTCAGTAAGAGACATTTGCCCTTCTTAGCTGGCTCCGCTTACGCGGTCCGGCAATAAAGCATGACTCTCCCCGATTTCTCCTAGTGTCTGATGCAAAATCCCGATCTCTCCATAAGTGGCATATTGTTTGAATGTTTCGTCACAACATTGTAAGGGGCGTTGTTAATGAAGGAACATTTTCCATTTCAGGTATACTTGTTTCATGCCCTTGTATGTATTTGAACTGTCCTGTACGTAAAGACATAGGAACAGCTTCCCCTCTTCTCATGCAAATCTATAGTAGTGGAAATGCTGAATATAGCCAAGATTAGCATCCAGAGGTAAATTAATCTCAAGCCGATGATAGTATTATGACATGAATACCTGTGTTGGAGACAGAGTTCTCTTGCTTGCATTTTCCTTTGGTGACTGAGACATCATCAATGGCAATGTCCCCTTCGTAGCCCGATCCCCGAATGGCCTCAAACATCACCTGGTCATAAAAAGAGTTAAACATATCCAAAAATGTAAATATTATTTAGCTTCTCAAAAGCTGTACAATTAGTGATTCTTCATTTTATTTCTTGACATTTGCCCTCACGTCCACTCTGATTATTTTGAGTTCATGTACAACAAAATTGAGAATACAAAGAAGTTATCGTTTTGTCTAAGGCCTTATTTAAAAAGAGAGGGGGGAAAATCCTTGAATAATACTAAGCCAGATATTGTGGTGGAAACACAAGCTGATGGCTCATATCTCCTGGCCACCTGTACTGAAAAAGTTTTCATTCATTTTACCGTTGTTACCCAATCGGCCTTGCTTTTGATCGACAGCTTAATTACTGTGGAAAGCTGTGGCCCCAAATCCCATTCCACCAAGCTAATCAAAGATGCAGCGAATTCTATTTGGTGACTAAAAACAGAATCAACTACTACACCAACAGCACACGTTCATCTGTAAAGACTGGTGGTTAATACATATTTAATTGAAACAAGAAAACAAAAAGGAGCGTACACCACATCCATGGCAAATTATTGCAACAAGTAGTGTTTGTTGTTTTTCAAGTGCAACATACACTGGAATTCCTGGTAGTCAGCTGGTTCAGTTTTCTTATTATTATACTACATTTGCTGTCTTTATAAAACATTTTCAGTCGCTTGAGTGGTCACTGATGTTAGTTTATACTTCTCAATCTCTACACTTGTGAGATTAAACTGATTTCCAAGTGTCCATTTATTAACATATTCCATCGCAGTGGAAGTATATTAATTAGGGTTATGGATTGCAATTAAAACCCTACAAGATAACCCAGCCAACACAAACACAAACTGGGGGGCCTCTTGTTGATATATGATCAGAATGCCAAACAGCATCCTGACCTGCGATTAACCAGGGACTCATTGGACACCCACTCAGTTCTCTGACCACTTTCTCCGCCACTCCCACTTTCTCTCCCACCAAACCCACACACTTTGTTTTATATTCTCTCTATATCTCTCTATCACTCTCTTCCAGTAATAGACCCTATCCAATTACACACAAAAGCATGGAGCCAGCCAGAGGTGGACGGCATGTCTCTCTCTCTCCACTATGCTCTAATTGAATCCCTGAATATACACTCCTTTGAACAAGGGACTCCTTTGAATAAATAAAGCCTAGTGGAGGCTTTGACAGGGATAGAAGGAGTGGAGGGGTGGAGGGTTGAGAGTCTAAAAAAATTGGTTAGTCTTCTCATTTGTGAGGAAGGAACAAGGCCAAAGGGGTGGCTAGGCTAATTGGCCAAAGGGTTGTGGCAGAGTGGCAGGGCTGGGCAAAAGAACCAGGTTACAATGTCCAATTAAACTCAATGGTAATATACTCACACTATTATGGATGCGCACACACTCACCAAGGTGTGCACACAATTCCAGAGCTGAATATGTGTCCGTGTGTGTGTGTGTTTGTGACTGCAGCTTGCCAGCTCTAAGTATTAGTTATTCTTTTTATTTATGTATTCACTTCCATGGTTCTCTCTAGTAAATCCCTTCATCTAACAGGCAGAGGCTAGCACTTGCCGACAGTGGAAGCCTGATTTATTATAGGGCAAAGGAAACTCACTGGCGGCTCTGAATACACACAAACAAACACATACAAGCACACACACACAATGCACAAAACAGATTCAAAAGCTAAAAGAGAGAAAAGAAAGATGGAAAGAAAGAGAGAGGAGTGAGAGAAAAGTGAGTAATAGAGATAGAAAGATTGCTGCCAAATCTTATGAATAAACTGTTAAGAAGCTTTATGAGCTATCTCTGTTGCAGGTAAGTATGTTTGTATGTAGTTGTTTGTGTGGTGTGGGATTTATCTTTGTGAAGTACAGCATTGTCTGGAAGCTGTATGTCCAAGTAAATGTGTGTCGTATTTGCCCTCCTCACTTTGACTTCTTTTTTGGAAGTACACAACATTTTTCATTTTCATCTATGCTTTCAAATTAGAACACACACATGCATGTAGGTACCCGTACATCAAGACTTACAAATACATACATATACACAATCGTTTGCACCCAAGTATCTCTACTACTGGTTACATTAAAAACGGCCCCAACCAATCATAATGGTCGTCATTAGCTTCTATAGCCACAAACGGATGTTCACGAAGTCATGAAAACTGCTGAGAAAGAAATATACTCTTTTAGGTCTGTGTTCAAGGTAATGGTTAGGCACAACATTAAAGTCCATTATTCGGTGTTTGACAGATAAATGTAGTTGGAAATTTTGTTATATTATTCATATTTTTAACAAACAGGGCAGTGAGGAAATGGAAGGTTTGCAAGAATATACTGTGTTAACACAAGATATTGAAAATATGTCTTTCTGGGTGGAAAGATATTGAAAATACATTTCCTTCAGTAGATAGCAGAGGGCCAGATTTGGACGCAATGGAGGGAGAAACATCAAACCTGTAAATAAGCTAGTGTCAAAATCATAGTTAAATAACTAATTATTTGCAGCATTTTCATGTTTATGTCTGTAGATGCTGGTGAGAACCACCACTGGTTTCTCATACTCTCTTCTGTCCCTTTAGTCTTCGTAGAATAGTGCTGGTGCTGACTGGATACTGGCCGTCATACATGCAGGTCATGTATGTGGTATTTTGTCTTCATTTACAAGCTTTTATGTAGTGCATATATCTAAAGATCAGCACAGAATACGCCAGGGGCGGAAAAAGCTTGTTGCGATCCCAGCTTTGAAGTAATGTCTGTGTGTGTGTCTGTGAGTGTCTGTTTATACAGAGTAAGAGTTGGAGGTTAGCACACACAATGTGTACATTCATTGGTACTGGATATCTCTGTATACATGCTTGGAAGAAAATGTGCTACTTAGAACCATAAAGGATTCTTAGGTTTGTGAACCCTTTTTGGTTCTAGGTATAGAGATAAAAACAGACACACATAGGCGGCAAGAGAGAAAGAGACAGATGGAGTGTGAAAGAACAGAAAAATTACAATTCAATGTTTATTTACATACTAAACTATTCTTCATGATTTAGTATAGCAATGTATAAATACAGCTCTAGAAAAAAATAATGAGTCCACTATTTCTTTCCATACCAAAATATTTGAAAAGCAAAGTTTTGAGTGAGGAACAGAAGCGTTCAATTTGCTCCCTAATTTAACCTTCCTTTTCAACTTTTCTGCAAAGGAAAGAAAAGGTTGCAGTGGTCCCTTAATTTGTTCCAGAGCTGTATGTACTAAATTTCTGTCCTAGCCTACAAAAGGTAATGCCATAAGTACCATAAGCTTGACCCATGACTGTCATATGTTATGGCGCCAGGAAAAACAAATTGGCATCTGTACCTGGTTGAAAAAGCGAGGGCTATTCTTCAGGACAAGACATGTGATCCTTCCTTAGTCAGCTATCCCACCCAGACAACCCACAAAAATGTTGGTTTGTGGATATTAACCAGAGTGGAGTGTGGAAACAGTTTCTCTTGCTTTCTTCTTAGCTTGTGCAACCTAAAATCTTCAGAGAACTGATATATTTGATAAATGCAATATAACACTATACTCTCTTTACCTATTTCATTTGTTACATTCATTCATTGACTCTTTGAAAATACATGAAACGGGTCAAAATTCAGTTTTACCAAGAATCATAAGAGACTGAAAGACAGAAGGAAAGTTAATGACTGAATGGGAGATAGGTTGAGAGAGACAGACGGGGCAAAGACAGACAGACTGACAAAAAGAGGGGGGAGAGAGAGTAAGGGAGAGACATGGGAGTGTAGATAAACTAAACACTAGTACAGAGCAATGCGGCATGAGAGAAATGTGGGCTGCCCTGTTTTCCAATTCCCCCCAGGCACAAAGTCAAGCCGCGGGAAAGAAAGAACACAGATGGCCTCTGGGTAATCCAGTGAAAAGAAGGTCTTTGCCACCCCTGTTTTGTCATCTCAAGCAGATGACAAAACAGGGGTAGACAACTTTTCTCTTTACATCTTACTTATGTTTTTGTTTTCGAATATGGTTGTTTTATGAATAGTTATTTGGTACCTTGTTCAGGGAATAACTTCGGGGAGTAATTTGTACTCAGAAAAGATGAAAGTTAGTAGTGCCCATTCGGTCACGTCTAAAATAAAGATTTACTAGAAGTAAATTGTTTAGCCTATGAAGCAAACTTGATCTCTTACAGAGGATGCATTTCAATATGCCTGGCAAATACAATAAAAAGATGAGAAATAAAAAACGGTACAAATAAATAACAAAAAGACAGCTTAATAATCATTGAATTAAAACTGAAAGCTACATTAAGCAGGTTTCTACATTCATTTACAATTGGTCTTTCACTACTTTTGCAGTGAAGAGATAAAAATGCACCATACAGTTAGGTTTGGAAATAATTGGACACCAACACAAGTTTTGTAATTTTGGCTGTTCACCAAAATATATTCAAGTTACAGTTTAATAATGAATACAGGCATAAGGTCCAATAGACTTTTCAAGGGACCAAAAGTAATTGGAGAATTGATACAAAAGCTATTTCATGGATAGGTGTTTCTTAGTAATTTCTTAATCAATTAAGCAGGTAAAATGTCTGGAGTTGATTCCAGTTGTGGCATTCGCATTTGGAAGCTGTTGCAGCAAACATGTGGTCAAAGGAGCTCTCAATGCAAGTAAATAGCCGGAACATTAGGAGTGGCCAAATCAACAGTTTGGTACATTCTGAGAACAAAAGAACGCACTGAAAGCATAGTCAATTTGCCCTACGCTCTGGCCGTGTTGCCCCGAAAATCATTGCATGCCCTACGACCATCATGGCCTTTGTGCCCCTGCTACTATCAAAATGGCACGGTTCATAAGTTTGTTTGTAGTTCACAACGAAAAACAACCACAAGAATGGACCACATGAAGGAAGCAAGCTAGCTAGTTGTTAACCTTAACCTTACTTAACTGTCAATAAGATAGCCTGTTTCTTGTCGTCATGTGAAAGTTCCCAACCAAAAAATCTGAAATGAAACAGGTTCCAGAAGCTCTAAAAAAAAAAATGGGAGTAGGTGCAATTCCAAGGATTGCAATATGATAATAAAACTTTTTATGTGGAAAAGCATCAGTTATAAGTTATTATTAAAAATATGATATTAAAAACTGAATGATGTATATGTTTTAATGCCATGCATGTTTTATTTCTTATTCACATTTCAAGTTGTTTATTCTTAAGCTCCTCACCTTCTTATTTCACTCAATGTCCTTTGTGCCCTGGTATGTGTCTTATGTGCCCTAAACAATTTTATGATACCAAAGGCCAAATGACCTTGCCCCTAAAATGATGAAATTCCAAGCCTGACTGGGGAACTCTGCAACACAAAAAGGCTTGG
Source organism: Esox niger (assembly GCA_016801105.1). Classification (NCBI taxonomy): domain Eukaryota; kingdom Metazoa; phylum Chordata; class Actinopteri; order Esociformes; family Esocidae; genus Esox; species Esox niger. The sequence continues at coordinate 98,183 of JACXGJ010000072.1, read as the reverse complement.
ATGTCCACAGAGGACAACAGTGGTGGATGATCATAGTTGTGACGACTACGCCATCTACTGCCCATCCTCCCCCTGCAGGAGGATGGGCAGTATTTCTTGCACCCAGACGCTCCTGACAGAATAACACACCCTTCTAAAAGAAAGAAAATGGAGCACGGAGCTCAGAAGGACGCCGGTGTTGAGGAGATCGTCCAGGAGCATGCCAACATGCTGGCCAACCTAGGCGCCTCGATGACCCCCCTCCTCCAAGCAGTTCAGCGCCTAGAGTTGACCCAGCCCACTCCCGCAGCACCGGCTGTATTGCCGCTTCCCCAGCCTACCCACCCCGGAATACGAGCAATGCACATCCTGCTCCCCCGGGATTAAGATGGGAAGGCGGACCGCTGCCAGGGTTTCCTGTTACAGGTGGACATCGCGCTCCAGTCGATTCATCCTGCGCCGACAGATGCCCAGAGGATCTCCTCGCTCGTCTCCTGCCTGTCCGGCAAAGCCCTGGAATGGGCCACCGCCGTCTGGAACATCGAGGGGCCCTTCCAGGGCAGCTACGCTGAGTTCGTCCGCCGCTTCCGAATCGTCTTCGACCATCCGCACGAGGGAAGAGAGGCGGGCGAACGGCTCTTCCACTTACGGCAGGGGACGAGATCGGCGCAGGAGTTCGCGCTGGAGTTCCGAACCCTGGCAGCGGGTTCTGGGTGGAACGACCGGGCCCTGTTCGACCACTACCGCTGTAGCCTTCGGGAGGACGTCCGAAGGGAGCTGGCATGTCAAGACGTGAACCTCTCTTTTGAGCAATTGGTCAAAACATCCATTCCTCTCGACAATATGCTGGCTACCCGAGGACATCCTAGCGGGGGCCGGGCTGTTCCACCCCACCACCTCGACACCGCCGTCCCCATGGATCTGAGGTCGGCTGCACTCCCGAGCAGAGGGTGAGGAGCTGGGGAACAGATGGGATCAGCTAAGCGCTGGGGCGGTTGCGCTGCTCTGCGCTACCTCTCTTCCTCCGGTTCGAGAGGCGACAGGCATGGCTCTTCCGCACCACCCCAGGTAGCTCATGCACACTCACCGATTGCTTTCCCACTCACTCTCTGCACCGTCCCTGTCGAATTCCCCGGTTTCCCGTTATTTACCCAGTGTAAGGCGCTAGTAGATTCAGGCGCGGCTGGGAATTTTATCGACAGGGATTTCGCGTTACCCGCACACATTCCCCTCCAGGTCCTCACCAGCCGCCTACCTCTGAGTGCAGTGGATAATCGACCACTAGGGTCAGGCTTTGTTAAGGAATGTACTGTCCCACTTCTTATGTCACCAACACCGCGAAACTATTTAGTTTAATGTTATTGATTCTCCCACATTCCCTGTAGTTCTAGGTTTCCCCTGGTTGTCTCTCCATGACCCTATCATTTCGTGGTCGAGTCAGGTCTTGTCGGGGTGGTCGCGGAAGTGCCAAGGTAGGTGTTTGGGTGTTTCCGTGGGTTCGACCATGGTGGAAAGTACAGACAGTGCTCCCGCCGTGCCAATTCCTCCCGAATACAGGGACTTAGCCGAGGTCTTCTCCAAGGCTAAGGCCTCTGTATTGCCGCCTCATAGACCGGGGGATTGCGCGATAAACCTCTGAAGTGAAGCCGCACTCCCTAAGGGTCGCGTGCATCCCCTGTCTCGCACCGAGACTGCGGCTATGTACGCATATGTTGAGGAATCATTGGGGCAGGGATACATCAGGCCCTCCAAGTCACCGGTGCATCGATTACAGGGCGCTGAATAAAATCACCATCCCGTTCCGCTACCCTCTCCCCTTAATCTCTGCGGAGGTCGAGAGAATGCACAGGGCCCGTTTTTTTCACAAAGTTGGACCTCAGGAGTGCCTATAACCTGGTGCGTATCCGGGAGGGGGACGAATGGAAAACAGCCTTCAGTACTAGCACGGGCCCTGGAGGAGAACCACATTGATGCTGTGCGTAATTGGCCAACCCCAACCACGGTAAAGGGCGTGCAACGATTTTTAGGCTTTTCTAATTATTACAGGAGGTTTATCCGGGGCTTTAGTCAGGTCGTGGCTCCGATCACCTCCCTCCTGAGGGGTGGGGCGACACGGTTACGGTGGACCACGGATGCGGAGCGGGCGTTTGTGGAACTGAAACACCGTTTCACCACCGCTCCGGTCCTGGCTCATCCTGACCCGTCGCTCCAGTTCGTTGTGGAGGTGGACGCGTCCAAATGTGGTCGTGGGGCCGTCCTCTCCCAACGAACGGGGAGTCAGAACACGCTCCGTCCCTGTGCTTTCTTTTCACAGAAACTCAGTGCAGCGGAGCGTAATTAAGATGTCGGTGATCGTGAGCTATTGGCCGTAGTTAGAGCCCTGTCGGCGTGGCGGCACGGGTTAGAGGGGGCCGAGCACCCTATCCTCATCTGGACTGACCACCGTAACCTGGAGTACATGCGGGCAGCGAGGAGGCTGACCCCTCGCCAGGCCAGGTGGGCTATGTTCTTCTCCCGGTTTGTGTTCACTCTCACTTACAGGCCGGGAAGTAAGAACGTCAGGGCCGACGCGCTGTCTCGCCAGCATGACACGGAGGAGAGGCCGGTGGATGACGCTCCCGTACTACCGGCATCATGTATCGTGGCACCGGTGGTGTGGGAGTTGGACGCGGACATCGTTTGTGCGCAGCGTGACGAGCCCTCTCCGCCCTCATGCCCTGACGGTCGCTCGTATGTGCCAACGTCTGTCCGTGACCGGCTCATCTACTGGGCCCACACCTCTCCCTCCTCCGGTCATCCTGGTATTGGACAGACCCTGCGGGCCCTGGCCGTTAAGTACTGGTGGCCCACCTTGGCTAAGGACGTGAGGGTGTACGTGTCTTCCTGCTCTGTGTGCGCCCAGAGTAAGGCACCATGACACCTGCCTATGGGTAAGTTGCACCCCTTACCCATCCCATTCCTCCACCTTTCTTACACCCAGACGATCCTGACAATAGTATGCTTTCCATGGTAAAGAATAACCCCTACAGCGAAGTGAGGAATACCCCAGGAGGTAGGCAAATCGATATCCATGTCTACCATTAAGAGAAGCATGAGTGCAAATACAGAGGGTTCACCTAAAGGTGCACACCATTCATAAACCTCAACTAATTTTAATGTAATCTCAAATCCTTTTTCCAAACATATTGGGGAGACCTAAATAGGTAATAAGCGGATTGCCTAAATGGCAAAGGGTCTATGTTAAATGGATCTCAAAACAATTCCACAATTTCTTCAATAATGCATACAGTAGATTGTCCAATACTAAAATGGGATGAAGTACTGTAAATGTACAACTTACAAAGGGAGTGTTAAAATGTTTTCTTAAAATTTCTACAGTTTCTACTCTCATAGATTCTTTAAATGCTGAGCAACCTAACTAGTGAAGTAAATATTGAATATCCCAGCATGTAAGGTGAAAATAAACTACTATTTACGTCTGTAAATAAGAATGTGTTGTGAGTCATATAATCAGGTAAAATAAGGATTTAAAAAACACTGAAATGACCAAAGTTTTACTCCGTTCATACCAGCTTTGTGATAATCTCTTGGCTGTAGTTACCAACCAGTAAAAGCAGGAAAATATAGTTAGTTACAATTGGCATTGCAATAAAATTAGCACAATATCATGAAAGTCTTTGGCGCCTTAGCTCAACCCTCCCTAGATGGGCTGTTTACAGTTTTGGGACAGATTTGTTTGTCCATTAGTAAGATAAGCTTAATCAAGCATAAAGACATTCCATTTTCATTTGTATTACTATTTTTTACTTGTATTTTAACTGTATTCTTGCTTTTCATAAATCATACTCATTATAATATGGAGTGACAATCGATGAGAATTCTTCAAAGTGTAAGAATACAACACGAACCCAGATGGTGGAGTGTTTTTACGCAAAGAGTATTTTTTTACTTCAAAATCCAAAAGGCATTAATCGGGCAGGCAATACAGGTGGATTCACAGAAGAGCAGAATGGCGAAATTACAAAATCAGGCAGGCTCAAAAATAAACAGAGAGGAAGACTGGTACACAAGAAGAGCTAAATAGGGAACAACTAAAGAGAACCAGGTAGGTGAACATGTGAGAAAGAACTGGAGAGTATAAACTGGAGAGTGAGCTGCATATATGGGAAGTACGCTGTGGTTTGGAGGCAGAGGATAAGAAATGACAGGTGAAATGACAGGTGAACTGGGAGTCATTCTTACAAAAAGATGGAAAATACACTCCTGCTCAAAAATTATGGGAACACTGAAATTATACATCAGGTCTTGATGAAGGAAACATATTAAAGATCAACATCTTCACGGTACATGGCGTAATTCGTTGAGAACAAAATGATTTAACAACAGTCCATAGAAACCAAAATCACCAGCTGATTGAGAGCTGTATTCAAACTCACACCAAATCAAAGTAAACAATTGAAATCACAGACTGTTCCAATGTGAATTTCATCACAGCAACACAATGTGACTCAGCAGTGTGTACTTCACTTTGCCTGTGAGGAGAACCGAACATAGGACCTATAGTTTGTAGGCCTGCTTCTCTAACCACTACACTATTTAACAAGGGGTACTCAATCAGTCAGTCACTCACTCAGTAAGAAACATTCGCTCTTCTTGGCCAGCTCCACTTATTAAAAGTTAAAGGAACACTTAACATGTCGGGTCTCGAGGAATTGTGTAATTTGTTGAGAACAAAATGACGTAACAACAGTCAATGGAAACAAAAAACACCAAACGATTGAGGGCTGGATTCAAACTCACACTGAAAAGGAAAGAAAACATTTGATATCACAGGCTGTTCCAATTTCAATTGAATTTCATCACAGAAACTCATAATGTGACTCAAGAGTGCGTATGGCCCCCACGTGCTTGTATGTGCTCCTGACAACATCTGGGCATGCTCCTGATGAGACAGCAGATGGTGTATTGGGGGATCTTCTCCCAAACCAGAATCAGGGCATCAGTGAGCACCTGGACAGTCTGTCATGGCGCTACTTAGCGGAGTCGGATGCACCAATACAAAATGTCCCAGAGGTTCTCAATTGGATTCATGTCTGGGGAACGTGAGGGCCAGTCAATGGCATCAATGCCTTCATTATCCATGAACTGCCTACACACGGGCCAGATGGGGCCGGGCATTGTCCTGCACCAAGGGGAACCCAGGACCCACTGCACCAGTGCGAGGTCTGATGATGGGTCTGAGGATTTCTTCCTGGTACCTACCTACCAGCAGTCAAGGTACTGTTGGCTAGCATGTGGTTGTCTGTGCAACCCTTCAGGGATATGCCTCCCCAGACAATCACTGACCCACTGCTAAACTGGTCATGCTGGATGATGTTGCAAGCAGCATAACATTCACCACAACATCTCCAATATCATATGTGCTCAGTGTGAACATGCTCTCATCTGTCAAAAGAACAGGACACCAATGGCGGACCTGCCAATTCTGGTGTTCTCTGGCGAAAGGCAGTCTGACACTTTGGTCTGAAAAATTCACACCAGTAGTCCACTGAACATAATTTCCTAAGGCTCTGGCAGTTCTCCTCTTGTTCCTGCTCACACATAGAAGCAGATACCGGTCCTGCTGCTGGGCTGATGCCATTCCATGGCCCTGTCCAGCTCTCTTAATGTAATGACACATCTCCTGTTATATCTACCATCTTCTACCATCCTATCGAGGCAGCAAACCTTCTTGCAATGACATGTATGGATGTGTCATCCTGGAGGTGCTGGATTGCCTGTTCAACCTGAATGGGCTGCGGCTTCTGCCTCTTGCTACCAGTAGTGACAAGGACACTAGCAAACACAAAACTAAAGAAGGATCAGTCCGGAAAGATAAGGAGAGAGCAATTGTCTGTGGCCATCACCTGCAAAACCACTCCCTTTTTCGGGGATGTCTTGCTGTTGCCTCTTCAGTGCACCTGTCGTCAACCATTACAGGTGACATTGATTCACGATTGCTTACGCTTCTTAACTGGACAGATGTAATCCCTGATGATTAACTGACTTGGTGTTACACTCTGATGATTTTATATTTCCTTCATTTTTCTTTGCAGTGTAATTCAGTTTCTTGCATAGCAAAGTATGAATATCAATAACCTGTTGACCCCCACAATTTTTAAATAGTTTTAATAGGTCGTCTAATGTTCATTTTGTACCATAGGGCTTATTGTTATGCCTTGAAAGTGATTGCAATTTTACATAAGATAATGAGGCCAACATTATTACACTGATACATAATTGTTGTCATGAATAAAGATGGCTGTCAATGTTTATCTAATCTACCTGCATGGCACTGTCAGTCTGAGCAGATGAGCTGTCAGTTGGATATCCTTAAACTGTTGTGTCATTGATTAGGTTAACCATCATTCTCAAAATGTAGCATTTACAAAAAATACTAAATGCGTTCATTGTGTCATTAGACTCAGACAAGGACGGAAAAACATATCAACTATTGGCCTCCCACCAATTCTTTACACCAACACAATATTTCATGTTACTTTCATAGTTTGAAATGTCAAAAGTGATCCAAGGAAGGAAAAGTGGCGAACCAATGGGGGCCAAGGCTCATTGGTACACGTGGGGAGCAAAGGCTGGCCCTGTGGGGTCTGATCCAACAGGCGAACTACTGCAGCTCAAATTGCTGAAAAGGTTAACACTGGTACTGATAGAAAGGTGTCAGAACACAGATTGCATTGCAGTATGTTGTGTATGGGGCTGCGTAGGTGCTGACCAGTCAGGGTGCCCATGCTAACCCCTGTCCACTGCCAAAAGCGCCTATAATATGCATGTGAGCATCAGAACTGGACAATGGAGCAATGGAAAACCTACACAAAGCAAAAATGGTTCAGGAATGGTTGAGGGACACAGCATTGAGTTCAATTTGTTGACCCTATGTGAGCTAGAGTCTTGAAAATGTGTACATGGGTCTGTCTCCACACTAAGAAAATGTTTGCCCATGGGACCTATAAAGTCCCCAATGGTGGATTTTCTGTCATTTTGGATTTTGTAAAACGCAACTCCTATGGCACCAAATGACTGATCCTCACATATTTATATATCTGGCATCTATGGACAAAGGTCATCAAATGCTAGATAATAGCTAGTTGGTAAAAACATGGCCCCTATTTACCAAACAAAATGTGCAGTGGCGTGGATGTAAGCATATAGGCCCACAAGTACTACACAGATTATGAAATTACTATTCTACATGGCCTGTACGTTTACAAAGATGATAGGACAGAAATGTCTGCCATTTTTTATATTAACCACACAGTGGCGCTATTGAGGTTTTCCACATATGCTATCTCACAAAGCTCTCACCGTTTCAATTAGAGCCTTAAAAATAGATAAATAAGTCCAACTCCTCTTCTGGAATATATTTGCAATTGGGATCCATTCACTTTTCCATAATGGTTTTTGGGGCATTTTGAATTTAAATATAACCCTTAAAACGCTACTCCTATGGCAACAAATGACCGATATTCACATACTGTCATATTTTAAATCAATGGACAAAGGTCTTTGAAATCTATATATAATATTTACCAATGAACTTGGGCATGGGCATGGTTTTGCATAAATATGTATAAAACTCCAACAGGCAAAATGGTATTCTAATTCTAATTGTTACATATGTTTACAATCATGAGACGACAAAAATGCGTGCAAGCTATTCTCAGTCCACTGACATTGGATCCATTAACTTTTCTGTTATATTTGTCCGGCCTTTTTGAATTTGTCTAAAACCCTTAAAAATACTGCTCCTATGGCACCAAATGACCGATATACACGTAATTTAATATTTGGTATGTATGGACGAAGGTCTTCAGAATTTTTACATTTACCAGATCAGTAATACAAAAACACTCAACATGTTCTGCAGTTTTGAGATGCTCTGACCCAATCGTCTAGCCTTCACAATTTGGATCCTCAGATCCTTATGCTTGCCCATTTTAGCTGATTCTAACACAACAACATTGAGGAAAGAATGTTCCCTTGCTGCCTTATATATGCCACCCAATGACAGGTGCCACGCTCACACGATTTTCAAGGTGTTGGATTTAATAATTTCTAGGTAAAATTCACCTGTGTAATGGGGGAGGGTGTGACAACAGGGAATAACACCTAATATCAATGTGTGCATAACTATTATATTTTTGAAAGGACAACATTTTTATTAACTGTCATTTTGTGTTACTTATTTAAAAATTATTTGTTTAATTAGTTGCCTAATAATTCTGCACACCAATTATTGCCTAATAATTCTTCCGTCTTATGTATATATATATATATATATGTATTGTTCAACAGTATTATACATTTTGAGGAATACGATTTGCCTAATATTGTGCATGCAGTGTATATATGTATAAAAGTAAACTAAATAATAAAACCACCCCTCATTAACTAATTTCTCTATGGGCTTGACTAGACTAGAGATTCAAAGTAAATTGAAAGTAGGTGCTTTCACGCAGGTGTGGAATCTACATCGTGTCATACCTTGACTCAGAGGTTGCATATTAAATTTAAGTACAGGCCAGTGGCTCTGAATTTTGGCTACCCTGCTTATAAGAAAATATCTCAGAGACTTTGTCAGCTTCTGGTATCCCAATGCCCTGTAGCAATATGTTGCTTTTACTTTATTTTGGCAGATATGTTTAATTAATTTAAAAGAGATAAAATTATAAAATGGACGTACTACTAACTGTGGATTGCCCGAATCACTTATTACACATCCACTTACTGTATGCCGCGACTACAAATCGATGAAAGGAAAAAGAGCCAAAGAGGCATATAAGAGTCTTTTATTCAGAGAGTGCACACTAAAAAAATAAGAACGACAAAATTCCTTTTGTCGGAAAGAGCACTTCTTAGTCAATATCATTGATTAGGAAGTAAAAAGGAGTCTGACAGAGAAGAAACTAAGGAAAAGCAATGGAGAGAGGGAGTGTTTTGCCCTGTCTTTGCAGACCAGGCTCCATTGCTGGCAAGCCACAGGGAGGCTTTCTAATACAACAGAGAAAGTGAAATAAACAGAAAGCTACTACAAAGCCCGCATCTCAGCAGCAACACACACAACCACCCCACCACACACTTGCCAGTTCTCAGATCAAGGCTGTGTTTTGTTAATATGTCAATTTGCAACGCAATGGGATGCACTGCAGGCTCTGCTGAGCTGGTAAACAGGTAGGCACAGAGAGAGGGAGAGACAGCAGTCTGGACCCAGTTCAGATTTTGAGGAAATGTTTTACCTAATATGGCACTTGTTAACTTTCCCTTAACACTGGCTTGAGTTTGTAATTAAAATAAAACTGCCATTTACTCCTCCTTAAAGCTACACACTCCTCCTTCCATGACATTTCTAATTAGATGTATATTACATTGTTCCGTTGTCAGAATTTAAACTCACAAACTGTAAATGATATAGACACTATTTACTGTATTTTTACCCTGTTTCCTGACTTAATCCACAAGTACATGCCACTTGGCATTGGTACCCAAGCAGGCACTAATGACTGAATGAATGATGTCAATAGTAGAATGAGCGATACTCCCTAAAAATTATATCAGAGCTTTGGTTGAATTTGAATTAGCTTACAAATGAAATACAAATTATTTCCTAGACTATTTACCAAATTAATTACACTTTTATTGAAACATTGTACAAATAATATAGGCTACTTGACAAGTCAACAAAAGTATCACAGGTTTTTGTTTTACAATAAGACAGTAATAAAATTTCAAACATTTGTCTATGAATTTTCATTGCTTTCTTTATTGAAGATTCTGCTGAAGTAGGCCTAATTCGTCAAATGTATTACGCTAAGTAATTATTAACACAACAAAATACCAATGACATTCTTTACCAGTTAACAAATTAAATACCATTGAAACATAATACCAACAATATACTTGACATTTCAACAAATGGTGCTATTTTCAATTAGGAGAGAAACAAAATAACAAACATCCTATCATCTGTCTATGACTATTCGCTGCTTTTGTTGTCAAAGATTCAGGTAATTCATCAAAAATAATATGCTACATAATTATTTGCATAGAATTGCAGATATTCTTGTTTGTTAGACAAATTCATTGTTAGTGCAATCGATATCCTGAACTATTCAACAAATGTATTACACAATCCTGTTTTATTGAGAGAAAACAAATATCAAACATCCTATCATTTGACTATGAATTTTCTCTGCATATTTCACTGAGGATAACGACTGAACATATGAGATTGATGCATGTGTAAATGCGTGGGTCATTACGCACTTTTATGCCCACAGTGCATACAGTTGGAAGAACATGGATGTGGAGTAATTTTGGCCAAATCAAAATGTAGTGGATTATTTCCAAGATAATCCCACACAATTTCTTCAGAGAGATTATGAGACTACTGCTTTTTGACCACATGGAAACAAGAGGACTACGCTTGGAAATTGAAAAGTTTTTCTTCAATCTCATATACTAGAAAAGTTCTGTGAGCAATTGTACTGCTTGTTACAAGCCAGGAGCAACTGTACCCAACAAAAGCTCAGTGCTATTTTACCCATTACATGGCCAACAAATCCAACAAGTTTGGGATAAAATTTTGGTTAGCTGCTGTTGTCGAAAGTAAGTACCTTCTCAATGGATATCCATACCTGTGGATGGATGAAACCGGGCCAGCAGGTGAAACCATTTAATTTCTATGGATAGGCTGTAGCCTATGTTTATCATGTTTATCAACCAACGGTGCTTTATGGCTACGTTCGGCTATTCATGTGTAGCCTACAGTGGAAATAAAAAGTCTAGACACCCTGTTAAAATGCCAGGTTTTTGTGATGTAAAAAAATGTGACAAAGATAAATCATGTCAGAACTTATTCCACCTATGTGACCAATATTGTGAACAATTCAATTGAAAAACGAAAAGTCTGCGTACCCTTAACCTAATACTTTGTTGAAGCACCTTTTGATTTTATAACAACACTCAGTCTTTTTGGGTAGGAGTCTATTAGCATGGCATATATTGATGTGACAATAATTCCCCACTTCTTTTCTGAAGCGCTCCAAACCTGTCAGACTGCGAGTACATCTCCTGCGCATAGGCCTCTTTAGATCACCCCACAGATGTTCAATCGGATTCAGGTTTGGTCTCTGGCTGGGCCATTCCAAAATGTTCTTCTTCTGGAGAAGCCATGCTTTTGAGGATTTGGATGTGTGCTTGGGGTCGTTGTCATGATGAAAGGGAACTTCCTCTTCATCTTCAGCTTTTCAATGGATGCCATAAGGTTTTATGCCAAAATTGCCTGGTATTTGGAACTGTTCATAATTGCCTCCAACCTGACTTAGGCCCCGGTTCCAGCTGAAGAACAACAGCCATAAAGCATTTGCTGCCACCACCATGCTGTGTGTATGGTGTTCGTTGGGTGATGTGCAGTGTTGTTTTTGCATCAAACATACATTTTGGAAATATGGCAAAAAAATTCTACCTTGATTTCATCAGACAATAACACATTTTCCCACGTGTTTTTTGGAGACTTGAAGTTTGTTTCTGCAAACCTCAGCCAGGCTTAGATGTTTTTCTTAGTCGGATAAGGCTTCTGTCATGCTACCTTTCCCCATAGCCCATTCATATGAAGAATATGAATGGGCTATGGAGATTGTTGTCACATGTAGCAAACATTGCTAATGACCAGGGATGAGCGAGTACACCACTATCTGTATCTGTTCAACTAAATAATCAGTATCCGTATTCATACTCGGAATGGGCAAGGCTTGAACCAAAAGTGGGTGTAGCAAACCAGAAGATGTCAATTTAAAGGGAAGGATTACTATTTTCTATCCCTTTTTTCGGATTATCAAGCCTAATCTTGGACTGTGGGGACATAATTCTTCCTGAAGTTGTTTTTTTTCCCCAGGATCAAATATAGTGGACCTTTCATTTAAGCCTGAAATTAAAATGAGTTGATCAGAAATTGCCATGTTTAGTGAAAAACTATTTCCAGAACATCCTCATAATGTAGCTTCAAAATTTAGCTTTAGGTAACACTAACCCTAACCCAACTGACGATCAGGCTTGGGTTCTTGTGTCTTTCAAGTTTGCCCTAAAATGGTTAGGTACCCTCAACGTTACTACTATGGTAACTCAGATTAAAATACCCTGGTGTAGAGTGTCAACCGTATTCGATTGTACACCAGATGAATGCAAGATGATCATTACCTCTCATTGTATGCCTAATGCGTGGTGTTATGTATTATTCTTCAATTAAATCAGTTTTTTTCTTTTCCTCTGGCTATTTTGATGATCAGAATAATTCTATATATTCCTACTTATCAATAAGGGAAAAAAAATACTCCTGAAGTGCAGGCTACATATTTGATTTTTGAAACTAAACTATAATGTGTGATTGCTTTGTATTTTCAACCAAATTCCATGATATTATAATAGCAAATACGTTTACAGTTGTGTGATAAGCTATTCATGGTTAGTGTTGGACAGCTAAATACAAGCCTACCATTTCAAATGCTGTACAGCTGTGCATTGCACCGACCTTTAGGGAGGCATGAGCTAAAACTCAAAAGTTGGAGGATCACATGGAAGGAAAATGTGTTTGAGTTAATGATGCACGTAACAAAAGTGCATGGCGTACATTTCACAGACCGACAGGCACATTTGAAGGGGCACTATACAGCAAAGGGGCATGTGTTCTCCACAGGTTGAGCCTTACCTGTGCATGTGCCTCTTTTGCAAAGAGGGTCTCGCAGGACTACATTAATGAGGTCAGTAGGCTCAATATGACATATTGAATTGGAATTACACTGAAATTATTTGGTGTTTTAAAGCACTCCTGCCAATATACAGCAACTTCGCACAGCCATTAAAGAGGAGTGGACCAACATTCCACAGGCCAGAATCAACAACCTGATCAACTCTATGCGAAGGAGATGTGTTGCACTGTGTGAGGCAAATGGTGGTCACACCAGATACTGACTGGTTTTCAGAACCCCCTGAATTGTCAGGAACGGGGGTTGAGACCCAGTCGCGGAAAGGAAGAGCGAGGGGGTTGTGACCGAGAGGGCGATCCGAGTCTGGCAGGAAACCGATTCCCAGACAGGAGGCGGGGGTGCCGACCAGTGGCAGGCAGAGTAGTCGGGGACGGGCAGTAGGTCGGTACACGGGCGGACGGCAGAAGTACAGGCGAGGAGCAGGCAGAGTAGTCAGGGATGGGCAGATGGTCGAAGCACGGGCTGGCAGCAAAGGTACAGGAATGGAGCAGGCAGAGAAGTCGGGGACAGGCAACGAGTCGGTACACAAAAAATCCAAACAGAAGAAAGATTCGAAGGTGGCAGAGAAGCACATGTAGAAATCGACCATGATCCGGTGGGGAAGGAATGACAGAGAGTAATGGATATACTGTGGGTAACAATGTGAGTGTGAACAGGTGCGTGATCACAGATTGGCAACAGGTGTTAAGGATGAGTTGGTGCGCGCTGGCGGCTCAGGGACGCGAGCGCCTGCCTCTGCGCGGAGGTGGGGGCATGACATGAATACAGTGAAACTGCACATTTTTGAGTGGCCTTTTATTGTGGCCAGCCTAAGGCACACCTGTGCAATACTCCTGTTTTCTGATCAGCATCTTGATATGCCACACCTGTGAGGTGCATGGATTATCTTGGCCAAGGAGAAGGGCTCACTAACACAGATTTGTGAACAATATTTGAGAGAAATAGGCCTTTATTTTACATAGAGAAAGTCTTAGATCTTTGAGTTCAGCTCATCATTAAAACAAAAGTGATGCGTTTATAATTATGTTCAGTGTACATTTTTCTGCAGTGTTTGATATAAAACATGTAGTTATTAATGGTGGATTGAGCACTATACACAACAATGTCTGCCAAAATTGGTTATGCTGGCAAATGATCAGATGCATAATTTAACGTTTATATAAAATATTCTAGAACATGCAATGTAATCTCAAACACAGTATTTCAAACATCTTACTTATTGTAACAGGGACAGAGTGTTCAGGGCCCTAGTGGGACTTTTTTGGGAGGCGCCGTTGACCCTGGGGCAGCGTCCTGGTGGGGGTTTGGAATGGGAATGTTTGATGACTTCTACACCCTCCTTGTTCTTCTCGCTTTGTACCACATTATGCACCTCTACTTCTTCCAGAAGCTACCAGCTGTTCCTGTTTGGGGCACTGGTGCAATGCTGATTTGTAGGGTGTGGGCGTGTTCCAGCAACAATAATTTTGATTCTTTAGCGAGAGGTATGCATTCAAATGATGTTGAACACGGGTCATCTTCCGTTTAGGTGCTTTGTTCACTTGAGTTAACAATTTTGCAGTATTATTTGTACTGATGTATCATGCAGACTTCCATGTGTATTAACAAAGTGTTTAATATAAGTACTTTGAATATACTTAGCATAATATAAGTACTTTATCAGCAGATGCACAAGCATTTCACTCGTTTTTGGTGTTTTAAAGCACTTTGTTGATAAAATTGTTGAACTAGTTCTGAATCGTCCTTTCTGCAGCCCTTTTTTCTGCTAAGTAATTTTGGTCCTATGACACACAACATCATTGGTTGCTTTAGAGACTCACCAGGAGACTGAATCTAACAACACATGGGGTTGCTTGCATAATCACACACACAAGCAAGCCCTCCAGGCTTCTTCCCCTTCCTCTCAGTGCATTCATCATCGATTACATTTTTCCTCAAACACATACACAATTCCACGCATACACACACGCGCACCCATGCACACACACAGAGTGTATCTGGAATCGTTAGGAAACACTACGAGGCCCTGACTACCTCATAAATATTCCCTGCTAATTCACCTGTCACAGCTAATTGCTGAAGAGGGCAGGAGACTGTGAATGTGTGTGTATGTCTAAGCCTGTGTACTTTTGTCTGTCTGGAATTGTGTGCCTTGACTAAGGCTATTTTTCTTTGGCATTGAGTCTATGGGGCCTACATACCGGACCAATGTGTATCGATCGCGTTTCATTAGGTCTCAGGGCAGGGGCAGAGGGATAGAAAAAGACACAAGGTCGGTTACTGGGGGGAAACAATTGGGATGTGGTGGAGATTGGACCATTGTAATGGTTTGGATTTACTCTGGAATCTAGTATTTTCTGGTGTCACAGGCATTTAATTATTTTAGTATTTCATGTTCATACGCTCTCTGGCTGGAGGTGCATATATATCTCGTGTGAAGCTTTACGTTGAGGAAATCTCAGACATGCTCACACACACCGGAAAAACAAACTCTTAAAGCACAGTTGCTCACAAGCAAACCAACTACACATTTGGCCACTGTAAATGCAGACCTGCGAATGTATGTGAACAGCCAAAATAGCCTTATATATACACTCTTACACTGACCCAGAAACCCAAACATGAATGGCACTTACAAATGCATGTGCACCCACACACACTCCAGAACGCTCACACGCATATGCTGAAATGCACACATACATGACATTTACACATGCATAAACCCTCACATCCAAGTACACACACATGCTTAACACCGTAGCCCTGAAAACTGCCAACTGCACCCACAACACACAGTCATCACTTAAGCATTTCCTGAGCTCAAACCCAAGCACATATGGAGCTGAGTGGACTTGTTAAAATGTCAGTAAGGAGACTCATGCAAGACGATTGCGATAGGGGTAAACATTTTATTTTGTTACTAACTTTTGTTCTGTAAATAGTTGTGATCCTTTTTTTTCTTTAACTTCGCTGGCTACACGATTGCCTCTTCTTGAGCTTATTTGAAAACTAAACTTGAAAAACAGTACATTTCTGTCTAGACATGCTGACTGATGGAGGGCCATACCTGAAAGGGTCCGCTAGGGTTGAAGTTGATGTTGGCTTGTTTCCAATCAGAACTTTGGTTTCCCTTCAGACTCCAGACCAAATTGTCCACAGAGGCGATACCTTTCACCCTCACCCACACGTTCAGGTAACCTAGAGTTGGGGGATGAAGGAAAGTTAGGAGTTTTAAAGTTAGTAAGGAGTTTTGGAGAAGTGTGCATATTTTATCTGAATGCAGGCATGTACTCTACACATACCGGTACATCTCTTTCTATCTCACTCTCTACTGTGATACAGTAGCATACTCATACAATTTTATCACACCCTGGTGATAGGAAGACAGAATCACAAGGCGGGGAGCTAGGAAGACTCTGATGGCTGCCGATGTAACTTACACATTGAAGTCTTAAAAAACGACATTGTGCATATGAAAACACAATCTAATATTCAGTTTCATATTTCAGCTGAACATAGAAACAAAAGCAATTTGCTTTGAGCTGACATGCATGTAAAAAACAAACCCAGCTGCTTTATTGTTGCCAGTTAAACTCTTTGTCTTACCAAAAACCTTCCTTTTATCCCTGTTCTTTGTTATTGCAAGAGTTCTCATATCTCCCCAAATTGTAGTGACCAGTAGCCTAGCGGTCAGAGCATCTGATTTCAAGGTTGCAAGATCGAATGCACTCAGTTCCCTTTGGTCTGTGCACTATTGACCTACTTAACACATCTGTTCTTTAATCGAACACCCTTTGTTTTCTTTCAATAACTGACTGAAATCTAGTCGGCAGCGATGGACTGTTAGCCTGCTTAAAACCGTCTGAACTCAGAAAAGTATTAGCATGTCTGTTGCATGCATACACATCTTATACTGTACATGACAAGTATGCAACCTCAATTACCACTGCTTCAAGGTGCTGTTAAACAAGTGACCCCATTCACTCAAGAGAGAGCAAATTGAGGAAGTGAGGGTTGGAAGGATAGAAGGATCATGCAGGGAGGAATGGAAAGCAACGTGAGTGGATTGATACACTGTGGCATTTAACTACAAGAGCAATGTGTCACAAGCATTGTCATCTCACAACAGCGGTCTCCTTTACAAGACCTGAGTTATGATCAATGGTTTTGACTTGCTAACAACAACATTAAGTCACCGTCACTTGATAAAAATCTAAATGACAATCCTGAAATGAGTGTCTCGGTTTTTCCTGTACAATCGCAGCCCATCAAATGGGTGGAACAATAATTGTAAATGAGCATGGCTAGGAACCGGAGTGGTCATTGGCTCAGCAATGCATAAACTTCATTCTAAAATACAGGCACTGACCATTTACATAAAAAAGTCTCCAAATATGGATTGTCCAGTCAAATCAGCCAATCTACATCATCAGTGTCTTGCTGAGAGGAATGTTATAAACAAGTAGAAAGGAGGAAAATATTGATAGTTGTATTGCATTTTGTGAGACTATTCGTTATCAAAGTATTGACATATTGTATCTATATTACAATGTTAGCAGATTGTATAACCAAAGACTGCATATAATTTATGATTGTCAATGAGGTAGTGAATCTGGGTGGTTAAATTGACTTGTTATTGGGTTTTCTGTATTGCTACATTCCCCAAATATTCTTCAGATTCAGGTCACTGGTTTTTCACCTGACATGCTCTTTTCAGATACACAACAAAATGTATTGTTCCTTTCATGAAGTCTTCCACATACTTATGAAGATGAGCATTCTCAAGAATGTATGTTGTACCATCATGATTTACCTTTTAAATTGGGTAAATACTTTGGGAAAATGTCCTTGGTTTTCACCAGACATAACCAGATCATCTCACGCAAGAAGCATCCCTTTAAACTCATCTGTCCATAGAATTTTTTTTCTAGTCTCTATAGGTACTTTCTAGGTCTTTTTTGACAAACATGAGTTGACATAGACAAAAAAATGTTCAGCCTATAGCAAAAACCTTTTTGGAAAAAAATGTTTGAATACTTAAAGTAACAGACAATCAGGACAACAAAGCTACAAACTGGCAGAGGAAAGAAAACGACTGTCTACTGAACGAGTTTACGTCAACTCATTGAAATGCCACTCAACAACCATGAGATGAAATCAAGTGACCTACAAAAAGAATGGCATACAGTAGCAGGGGTGAAGTGCACAGCAAGGACAGTTTGAAACAGGCACCTAGAGGCAGGGCTGAAGTGGTGCAAAGCTAGAAAAAAAGCCCTTCATCAATGAGAAGCAAAGAAGAGCCAGGTTAATGTTTGCAAAAGACCATAAGGATTGGACCGTAGGAGAAAGGAGTAAGGTCATCTCTGATGGGCCAAATTTTCAGCTTTGCCCAACATCTAAAGGTTAGACAGAGATCTGGAGAGGCGGTGAAATGCAGTGGAGGATCGGTGATGATTAGGGCATGCTTTAGATACAGTTGCACCACTAAAAATTAAAATACACAACAAGAAACATGCTCCCTGGTACACAGATAATACTAGAGCACTCAAGGAAGTCTCCAGGGGACACTGGAACCTTTTGATCTCGTATTGCTCGAACAATTAACTTAATTTATAATGAGCTCTAAACCCACATATTGTCAGCTAGACCCTATAAAATTACTTAAGGAGTTATTTTCAGTGCTATGTCAGCCAATGTTGAACATAATAAATGTAAATTACATGTAAATGTAAATGTGTACCACACTCACAAAAATTTGCGGAAATTAAGCGTCTTCTAAAAAAATCTAATTTGGACCCAGACACATTAAACAACTATAGGCCAATATCGAATTTTCCATTCCTCTCAAAATTCTTAGAAAATGTGTTTCCCAACAACTGAATGCCTTCTTGAAGACAAATAACATTTATGAAATGCTCCAGTCTGGTTTCAGACCCCATCATAATACTGAGACTGCACTCGTGAAGGTAACAAATGACCTTCTAACAGCCTCAGACAAAGGTTCCGCATCTGTCCTGTTGTTTCTTGATCTTAGTGCTGCTTTTGACACTGTTGATCACTCCCTTCTCTTAGAAAGACTGGAAACACATATTGGGCTACGTGAGAATGTTTTAGCCTCGTTAAATTCTTATTTATCTGAAAGATAACAGTTTGTGTGTGTGGATGGCATATCCTCTGACAAATCAAAAGTTTGTTTTGGTGTTCCTCAAGGCTCGGTTCTGGGTCCTTTATTGTTCTCACTGTATATGCTGCCTCTTGGTGATGTAATCCGGAATCACAATATCAATTTTCACTGCTATGCTGATGACACACAGCTACAGTGAGGAGAACAAGTATTTGATACACTGCTGATTTTGCAGGTTTTCCTACTTACAAAACATTCAGAGGTCTGTACCATTTTACCATAGATATACTTCAACTGTGAGAGATGGAATCTAAAACAAAAATCCAGAAAATCACATTGTATGATTTTTAAATAATTAATTTGCATTTTATTGCATGACATAAGTATTTGATACATCAGAAAAGCGGATGCAGTGATACGGTAGATTCACTTCATGGATGTGCAGCCAACAAATATGCAGCAACTGTGTGATGCTATAATGTCAATATGGATCAAAATCTCTGAGGATTTTTTCCAGAATCATGTTGAATTAAGGCAGTTCTGAAGGAAAAAGGGGCCCCAAACCAATACTAGCTAGGTGTACCTAATGACGTGGCCAGTGAGTGTATTTTGACATCTGAAAAACCTTTGTACATGGAGTACAGCTGCTAAGGAAAAATTGGATGGCTCACACAGTGGTGATATTTTCCTGCGTACAGGAAGTGATGCGCTTAACACAAAAGAAAAGCTGAGGCTGGAAAAAATAAGGAAGTGCCTATTCTCATTTTGTGGATCAAGCAGCGAGAGACTAGCCAGTTTTATTGAAAAACATTTCAGTACATAACAGTACCTATAAAATACAGTTTAGATCAAAAGAAATGCATTACACTGCGACACTGATGTGGCAATTCTTCTGGTAAATGAGTAAGTAATGTTAGCTAAAATGCTAGCTACCTGGCTAACCTCACTGTTGTTAGTAACTGCCCTATTTTTGTTAATGTGGCTAGCTATACAGACAGAGCAGACTTCTGTACATGCTGTTTGCTATGTTTACCAGCCCAGATAGTAGTACTATAATCAGAAAATATTACCAAGGCAAGTTTAGAATAGTAGCTAGCAATTCTCATGATTTCTTATGTTAAATCAGATACATTTAGTTTAATTCATTTATATTAAGGCATCTTTTTTAGATGAGCCAAATAAAGAGAACCGATAATGTTTGGGGCTGTAAGAGTTAACTGACATCACACCAGCAACCAGTGAGATTTCTGAGGAAATTGTGTGGTAAAATTATACTTCCTGTGCTTAAAATTAAATAAATCAGTTTTAAACCAACTGTCACCAGTCCAGAGTGGCAAAGAGAGTTTCATTATGTACAGACAGACCAAACATCCACTGAAAGTCCATTATGAAACTAACGATCTCTCCCACTCAGAGTTTTGTCATTGGACGCTCACAGGCATTTTCTGATATTACAATGCAAATGATTATACAAACTACTCATTAAAATGTGAACATCTAAAAGATATTTCAACAAGAATTTGCCTAAGGGATATTAGCAACAATCCTGCTCAGTAAATACATAACATGCACCATTAGTCTATCCTTCCTCAAACCATTTAGGTTCCTAGATAAACCCATCTTAAAAAGGCCTTAAAGCAACCCATGTGGAAGTTCAAACTGGAACCATTTAATATAAGGGATGACATTTTAAACAATTTGTACACTAGAGGTACAAATCATCATATTGGAGGAATCACATATTGGAAGCTTGGCTTTGACATTGTTCTTAATGGCTATTCTGTAGCACCAAGTAATTTATTTTCATCATGCAAAGTTGGGGTACTAACTGAAAACTAATAACAAATTGTTAGAGTGAATTGTTAAATTGTCATCTTTTATTTATGTTTTCATTTATTTCCATATTATTTTATTCCTGTATATATTTACGTATTTTTGTTTCTGTTTTTATTTATTTCCATATTATTTTATTCCTGTATATATTTATTTCCGTATTATTTTATTTCTGTACTTATTTTCTGTTTTTCCTTTTTCCTACAGCTAATGAGGGTGCGGGACTGACAGAATTGCAGGTGATAGCTTTTAAACTAGACGGCTACCTGTTTCCTTTGCATTAGGCTTAGCTTGTCTTAGGATGAGGTGACAATGCCAACTAGGCTACAATATTGGAAGATATTGGAAGATTTAACACTAATTATGATATTACTTTCGACATCAAACCAAGTAATTTAGCTATAAATTTAAATGTCAGTCTAAGCGTAATCTAACAACTAAGCTTCTGAAGTATAGACTAGCCTACTTAAAAACATTTGAAATTGCTTTCAAAAGTCGGTTAAGCCCAATGCGGGCCGCCTACATATTAGGCCTATCACTAATTCACGCTAGACTTTTTTGACGGCCAATATGGCTTTTCAAATTTGAGAATTCCAGCCATAAAAACCCGCTTTACTGAACTTTATAGCCGCAGATGATTTACTGAAACTCGTTTGCTTCTAAATTTCAGTAGGCTATGTTTAAATCTAGTTAAGAATTGTTTTGCAATGCACCATAATGTAGCCTAAATCCGCAAAATGATTATTTAATAGACCAACGCATCTCAGTTGCATCAACCAAAGGGAAATTGTTTGTCAAATTTACAACCATATTTCCCCATTAGATAATGAGCCTATGGTCTATAACTTACCTATATTTTGTCCCATTGCATATTAAACGTTGAAACATATTTTTTAAGGGAGGCTATTTCAAATAAATAGGCTATCTGAAATAACAACACTTTTCTGTGGTCTTGCTGGCCTCAGTCTAGTAGGGTCTGCCTCCTTGCTAGGTGCCTCAGTCTACTTGGACATCATTGCTAGGGGGGAGCTGGGGGAGCCCTCGAGTGGATGTTTTGGCAGACGGACGCACTATGAGTGACGCTGAGTGGGATGATGAGCAGGATGGACGAACTGGTGATAAGTGACGTCATGCGGAATGTTGACCGGGACGGACTGGCGATGAGGAGGGAGGGCACGGTCGTAAGTGTTATGGACGTAAGCATCCAGCTCTAGCTGGATGAACACTGTAGTAACTTGATTGTGGCAAGCATAATTTGAATGTAATAATAATGGAGTTGACAATGACGATCATCAATCAAATTATTATTAAAATCAGGCTTGAATGCACTGTTTTCTACGATTATGGGGAAGTATTTTCTGTATTATTTTCGTTGAAAGACTGTACACCTGTACACCTAATACAATATTAAAGCACAGTAAGACCCAGCCGAAAGGAGTGAAAATGGATCATAAGCTATTTAAATTCACTTTAGAACAGTATCTCTTGAAGCCTTGAACTTTGCTACTAACAGAAAAAAACACATCGTCAAACTGTCTGTCAGGTCTCTTTTTATTTCATTCTTTTCCACTTTTGTCATGTCAAAATAATTAATAATTATGGCTAACAGTAATTTCTAACTATTCCGTTTGAAGTATGAAACTCACAAAACTATATGTTTTTGATTTATTTTGATTTTTTAAATAGAAACTCCAAATCTCACCAAAACCTTAACGGTAGTGTAAGTAATTCAAATGAATAGAAAATAATTATAAACAAAGTAATTTAAATACAATTGCACTTTGCAAGTAAAATAGGCTACTTAACTCCACCAAAACAATTACAGCATTATAAATTATACAAATAAAACTTTGCTTGGCCTTATTTCTTTAATTTCAAAATAAATAAAAAATATATAAGTACCAAGACCGCTTTGAACAGCGAATTACAAGATGTCGATGTTGCAAGTACTAGTTTGCTTGATACATTTTGCACTGCGTTAACACTCGCGCATTTGATGAGTGATTTGAAAAAAATAAATTATGTTTATAATTTATAGTGTGCTTAGTACGCAGTCTTGGTGACTGATTCACGGCTCCAATAACCAACCACCACACGAAACCACTTATCAATGAACTAAAGCATTAAAAGACTGAAGCTAAAAACTGAATGTCATAACAGAATGTCAATAATCATTTCACAAGTATTTACACAAATCAACACCAACAAATTTAAATAATAACCTACACATAACCCCTCCATCCTAATTAAAAGTTATAAATAATTGAGTTATTAACTGCAGGATAAAATCCAACACGACTTGACTCAAGAGTAGCCTACTGTACACAAGACAGCGTTTACCAGTAGTAGCAAGGAAGCATGAGTGAGGATAAACTAACATTTGTCTGAAGTTGCCAACTGCAAAAATAGTTAGAAAGCTTGGTAGGCTGATGTTATTTGTCTTGACATAAATAATAACTTGTTATTAATATTTGTGCAGAGCAAGTGTCTAACAGCTTAATTTGAAGGCATGACTTAAGTTCAAAGCTATGAAGAGACCTCAAAACAACTGCAGAAAAAAACAATGTTAATTCTCTGAGCTGTCAGACAGGCATGAAGTTAGGGCAAACCCTAAATATGTAGATCTATATTTGTTGGAACAACCAAATCACACCATTGAAATCATGGAACACTTGTTTAGGTCTCCCCTTTAGAATAAAACCATCCCAAAGGTTGTGTGATGGATGGTTGGTATTTGAGAGTGGATACGACTTTGATCAGTGCAAACCTATGCCAATTAGCCTATAGAGAAATCGAGAGGGATATTTGGAAAGTGAATAGGCTACAAAAACAGCATGTCATTGTGGGTCTCACATGGGGGATCTGAGTGGGACAATGTGTTGATTTCAACACCAGTGAATAGGTCCTAACCGAAAGGGAGTTTGGGGGAAATATGATTGTTTAAATTACGAGTCTGGTCCTATGCATTGGCACTGAAATGAACCAATTTCAATGCAGGGACTCCTGGGAGAGACAAGCAAAGAAGCGCCATTCTCGCAGCCTATTCACTCCATGAAAATTGTGTTTTTCCAAAGACTCCTCTTGGTTTTTAAATCACCTAGGCTCAAACTATGCATGTGCTTAAACGAGGAATAGTGATGGGCAAGAAGGATTTTAAACTGCACTCACCGTCTTCATATTTGGATTCTATCTGCTGCTCTGGGCATGATTGCTAAACCTGACTGTTAGTTCCGCACCCCTCATTAGCTTGAGAATAAGGAAATAAATAAATAATACAGAAATAAAATAATATGGAAATAAATAAATACAGAAACAAAAGAATACCGAAAAAAATACAGAAATAAATATAAACAGGTATATAAGATCATGGAAATTAATTAAAAAAAACAAAAACAGAAATGGATGATCAAGGAATTAAATAAATAGGAAAATAATATTTAGGAATACATTTATTATATTTTATATGTATAAATATATTTATTCATTTATTTCTTTTGGCAGGTTTGGTCCTCCATAAAAATGCACATACCTGTATATACTCAAGATCTCCTTGATATATTTTTCTGGTGAAATATAAAATAAAATAAATTGCTAAAGCATTGAAATGTTCCACTAGCACAGTAGACTCCATCATTGTTAAATGGAAGAAGTTTGAAAACCCAAGACTTCTTACAGCTCGCCAACTCCCCAAACTAAGTCACAAGGCAACTAGGGCGAACCAAGAACAACAACGCTTCAGAAATAGGAGAATCTGCCAGAAGGACAACCATCTCTGCAGCACTCGATGCATCAGGCATTTTTGCTTGAGAGGCTAGACAAAACCTACATCTGAGTAAGATCTCTAACATGCTGCCTAAAGGACTCGAGGCATTAGGAAATATATTCTCTTGTCTGATGAGACCAAACTGTAACTATTAGGCCTGGATGCCAAACTCTACATCTGGCAACAAAAGACACTTTCACAAAGGCATTTAAAAAAATGGGTAAAAAAAACTGGAAAAAAATTTAAAAACATGTTTTTGCTTTTATGTGGTGCTGTGTGTAGATTCATGCCATTGTTTTATTTATATAATAATTCATAAAACAAGTCTATGACACCAGAAAATGTGGAGAGG
Source organism: Esox niger (assembly GCA_016801105.1). Lineage (NCBI taxonomy): Eukaryota > Metazoa > Chordata > Actinopteri > Esociformes > Esocidae > Esox > Esox niger. The sequence continues at coordinate 73,314 of JACXGJ010000072.1, read as the reverse complement.
GTGAACGGGTCTGAATACTTTCTGAAGGCACAGTACATACTGTATGCGTAATTATGTGAAACAGAAAGAGTGAACAATGGTGTAAGGCCAATCAGTAGAAAACAAGACCACACAATTGAAAGGCCACTTCCGTTTCAGAGGACAATAAAAAACAGAGAAAAGGGGAAGGATAGTCTACTTCTTTGGAGTGCACCCACTGGAGCAGATTAATGAGAGGAGGATTCTGGGCCACGGAAAAGGCACTTCAATCTCAGTGCTTCCAGGAATTGAGAATTTGACAGATGTTGCCAGAGAAAGCAAAGAGAAAGTGGGCATAGGAGCAAAAGTAGACAAGGTGTAGACACGACCAGTCATTATCAAGGCATCATGACATTTGTGTATTTTGTGAGGCAGAGCTTAACACAGAGCTTTCCAGTGAGAAAGAAATATCAAAAAATTCACAGGTTCTTTTAATTCTGTACTGATGAATACTGGTTCTGACAAACCCAAATACAGTACAGCTTGGATTAAGTTTGTGTATAATGTTCTGATGTTCGAAATTATATTTCAGATTTTTTTTTACATATTTGTGCCTGTGAAAAGCATTTATATCAATTACTTGTGTTTTCCATTATTACTTAGTGAGATGGATAGAATTAGCTAAAGGAATTAGAAAAAAAGGGCAGTCTGTTTACCTGTTATTTATCTGCCCCAATCACTTTGTATTTGCTGGCTGTGTCTAACAAAGCATCCATGCCGCAAGCAGAGTGCTGGAATTAAGTATAGTATATTAGTGACCTCCCTGAATGTGGTGGGGATTATGGGCATCTAGAGTAAAATAACACATAGAGAGAGGTTTAAACATAATTTTAAAAGAAAAAAATCTAACCTAATCCCCAACCCCCCTAATTTATCTCCTTATTCTTCCTTAAGATAACAGTTTTCCTCTTGGGGGGTTGGCAAAATCTCCTCATAAGGAAGAATGTTCCTTGTTTTAATTCCCATGCAGCAATTTGTGGTCCCCATAAGTTTAGTTTCTACTGTACACACAGACTCAAAAATCACACAATCTTCCTCCCACACACACATGCACTCACACACTCCTTTCACTAAACACCAGGTCTCCTTCTCCGTTCCTAACTGGCCCTGTTAATGGTTTAATGTCAAGCCCGTTGGTATTTTATTTTTATTTTATGGCAAGCCTCCCACTCGCAGGGCACTTATCAAAGCTCACTTCATTCCTCTGCCCATCCCTCCATCTCAACCCCACAATGCCAGAGCTACAAAGGGAATGTTCTTCTCTTCGTGCTCTCTCTCTCTGCATGCTTGGAGATTGGGTGTCTGAGGGTGGTGTGGGCTGGTGTGGTGAGAGTTTTCTGTTTCCCCATTTTTTGTTTTTAGTTATATTACTTTCCTCTTATTATTTCTCTCTTGCAGGAGAGTGTTAAATTGTTGGTTGTGTTAACTAATTTGATTAATTTCCTTTCATTGCAAAGGTTGGCTGGATCTCTAGTTAGTGTGTGTCGGTTTGGCAGTGGGGATGGCGTCTCCTGTGAAGAGGTCGACCCTGTCTCTCCATCATGGTTTCAGTGTGTACCAGCACTGAGTGTGACAGTGGAACAGGTTCTCCTTGCAGTGGGTGAACTAATTGGCTATGAGAACCTTTCCACTGCTTCCCAAATGAACAGGGTGGTGGTTGTGTTTTTAAAAGAGCACATTGTCCACCGTCTGGTTGAGTCGGTGTGGTTGTTAATAATAAATTATGCCGCTGTTCACCCCAGCTTCAAAGGTTACCATATCTAATGTGCCGCCGTTCATACCTGACAGCGATCTGATGCATTATCTCGCTCGTTATGGTAAATTCGCTGGTCCAATGCAAGACTTACTACTTGGATGCAAAAATCCACTGCTAAACCACCTTACTGCTTGTAGGAGGCAGGTATTCATGTTGAATGCATCTTTGAAAACGTTACATATTTCGTATTAGGTTAAGTATGAGGGGAAAACTTACATGGTCTATGCAACCACAGGGAGTCTAAGGTGTTTTGATTGCGGGGAGATTGGACATAAGCAGCAGGCTTGAACACATAAGGACAGGGGTGAGAGTGGCAGTGTGGCTCTACCCTCCGTGGCGGTTTTGGGGTCTGGGAGCACAATATCCAGTGAGGAGAGGCCTGGGTGTCATCCTGAGGTCACAGGCACACCCCTCCCGTCGGAAGCAGTTGTTTTGGGCGTTGTCCAGGATGCTGATAACCTGGATGTGGCTGCCACTGTGGCGGTTGTGGATGGCTGTTCCCGAGTGGAGGCACTGGTGACTGGGCCATTGGTGGACAGAGTAGCTGAAATTGGGAAGGTTGGCTCAGTGGAAACAGTACCGGTCTCTGTAAAGTTGGTGATGGAGGTTCCAGATGGGATCAAAGGTAAGCAGGGAGATGGTGGTAATGGAGCAGTGGACCGGGATGCTGTGTTGTCTGTGGAAGTCAAGGAGGGAGGTGGGATGCAGGTTTGTGATGGTGAGGTGGCTACGATCTCTGGTGACATGGTGGCCGGGTCTCCGGGTGATTCCCAGTCGATTTACACGTTGGATCAGGTTAATGATTTTCTGCGGGTGTTGTTTGGCAAACAGGTTGCAGATTTTTTTCCTGATTTGGAGAAGTTTATTCAGACCGTAAATGTTATAAAATCATCAGTTGGTACAGATAAAATTAATCAGAGGGGGCGCTGGCGATTGAATAATCCTGTGGCTGTAGTGAGAAAGAGGAAAATGTCTACTAGAGGGAAGTCACTGGTTGTGAAGAAACACTGATAGGTAATCATGGGTTTAATCATCACAAGGTGTTTTCCTTCTATTACCTGTTATCTATTGTGGCTTTCTTATTTTCAAACTCTAGCTTTTCCATGGAGTACTTAAACATAAATATTAATGGTGGTAGAGATCGGATTAGGAAAGCTGTGGTTTATGAGTTTTGTACACAGAAACACTTGAATGTGATTTTCTTGCAGGTGACCTACAGTGATGGTGATAATAGGATAACTTAGGGTATGGATTGGGAGGGACAGTGTTTTCGTAGTCATGTCTCCAATGTGATTGCGGGGGGGGGGGCGATTCTGTTTTCACATGGTTTGGACCTTTTGAGGTGGAGAAGGGTAGAATGTTGGTTGTTTGGGCAGAGATGTGTAGGTAGATTTTCTTTACTTTTTGCTAATATCTAAGCTCCCTGTAAAGGGGCTAAAAGGGTACAGCTGTTAGAAAAACTGAGACAGGACCTGCTACAGTATGATTTTGGGTGCTTGCTATTCCAAAAATAGATTTTAAAAACAAAACTGATTTGAGCATTAAGATCTAGAGTGTTAACTGAGCTTAAATCGGCAAGGTCATCCCAAGACCTGAACCCAAGACCTCACCTTTTGATTTTTTTTTTTATCTGAAACCATGCAACCATTCTTTTTCATGTAGGATTAGCTAATTTTCACAATAGATGGTGTGGAATCTGTACTCATCTCTACATAATGGTGGACTTAGACTTGAAGTGAAAGTCATAGGCATAGGTCCCAGTAACTACTCAGCAAACAGAAGACGTACAAAGAATGACCAACTTCCTGACATTCTGTTCATATTCCAGAGACTCATTCTTGTTTGTCTCCGTTTTCAATAAAAGGAGACAGTGTGTCCAAGAGAACATCCAATCACTCATTTTTAGCTATGCCCAACTATGATCACTGCATATCACATCTGAAAACTTTGGGAGAGTACTTCTTCACTGGCTTTATTAATAAGTTCTATAGGATGTCAAAAGTGAGTGTCACAGCAAACACAAACAGATCCAAGAAAGTAGGCGGCCAAATGACAATAAGTTGGCTGGCCATCTGTCCCAGTTAAACTGGGAGGGACGAACAGAAGGAAGATATCTCGGCTGCCCAGTGGCTGTTTCCAGCACCCCCCACAACCCTCATCCAGTTTCTAAAAACAAACCCTGGACCAGTCAAAATACTGTTATAATGGATATCAGAGGTCATTAAATGTTGTCTAATGCTGCCACTGAGCCACAAGAGCGGAAATGATTGGAGAGACACTGAATCAGTGCTTATGTGAAATTATGAGGAAGATGGGGGATAGGAAGAAAAGACAGAAATGTATAAAGAAAGGAGGTAGAAGAGGGGGTGTAATTTAGAGCGAGAGATAAGAACTTTATACAGATAGAGAACATTACTAAGTGATTGAATGAGTCAGTTTGGGAGCTTCCGATTTTTTAGCATCAGTGTTTCAGAATAACGTTTTCAGCTGGTGCCACTGAGTCTTTCAGTTGCACCAACACATGACTTGGTTGCACCCCAAACCAATTATACATTAATTACAATAAAACATATTTGGCATATTTGTTTATTTTTACCTGAGGAAATATAGAGACATTTCATTAGGCTTTCTGTTTAGAACCCTGTCCATGTGTTAATCGGTTACTAGCATTGAGACTCTGGTCTTAGTTTCTTTTTAAGAATGCAGTCATGGCAATTCCTTAGGGTGTAATTGTAGATAATATATTTTCTTGTGTTGATTTAGTTATTATAATCATACATTTTAGTAAATTTCTTGTGGTTTTGCATGGTTGACTTCAACATGGCTAATGAAGACTAGAATTCGACAAATAATTCCATAAATAAAGCATTTAGTATAGGATGTTTACAATGTTTTAGATTTGTATATATGGTAAACAAGGTACATCTATAATTACTAGGCATACAGAAATAGCATTTCTAAATAAATGTAAATAAAACGTAAAATAAAAAGTTAGGTCTGGTTGCAGTGTCAAAATAGTTAAAGTGGGTCACTTTACAGCTGTGATGAGCATATAGTTTGGAAAAACTAAATGTTTACAAACTGCACACCACTAACGAGGCCATTCAATGGTTTCACCTACATAATGAATCATGTCTCTCACAAAAGTAGAGATGTCTGCGTCAGTATGTTAGGGACGAGGCAACTTGATCCACAGTAAATATATATTTTGTCCGATATGATGCCTCTAGGAGAATAATCCATTATTTTGTAAAATGATCTGATTTAGTAAATGTTATCTAGTCTTCAGAGATACTGTATTACAGGTTGGATTTCACCAGGATCTAGGCTTCCTCGCTCACTCGGTTTGTAGGTAATTCTGCCTCTTTTGCGCTTTAAATTTAATAGGATCCTGCTATTATTACCGTTACTCCCTCCTCTAGAGGGGTGCATGAGAGTAAGAGTAGTTCACCAGCAGCCGCACATAACTTGTGAAACAGACACTTGTAGAGAGTATGTTGTAAGGACACGAATGATTCACATTAACCTTTAGACTTAAACATTTTACTCAAAAAGCCAAGAAAAAGCGGTCGCAGTCTGGAGCCCAGGACTACTGAGGGGAATCAGAGACATTACATTCCTTTCAACCCTTTTCTAAATGTGTGCACTGATTCACTGCTTATCGTATATACAAGAATTTCCATGCCCAATTTCTTTGAAATCCATGAGGGGTCTGACACTTATCAGCCTACCATGCCAGGACAGGTCATCGGGAACAAAATAAATATGGTCACACAACTATCTTACTGAATTAATTAGCTTAATTCATTTGGAAAGACACACTTATTGGTTTTCACGCAGTCGTGAACACAGAGAAAACTTAGACAGTCTCTGAGAACCCAGAAAAAAACATTTTCCCTCAAAGGGAATCCCCTCCGAATTACTGGCCAAGATTAGTGGACTATTGTCTCTCCAATTTCCATTTCCCCACCTGATCTTCTATGGCTTTTAATGTAGAGCCATCCTGACTAAAAGAGTCTCCCCTTAATAATAAATAATTACTTTAAATAACATAGAGGCTTTAATGCGTCGGAATGGAGAGAAGATATTTCAGGAGCTTGTCTGGTCTACGAAAGGGCATCCACTCAACAGAAAAAGACGGAAGGAGTGGCATGCAAGTTAGTTGGGGGAAATACAATACACGTTCAGTGGTCTGGCTATGCAGAGGGAAGCAACTGTTAATTCCACAATGAGAGCATCTAGGAGAGATTATCCATAACATGGATTTGTGGCACCAAAAATTACTTTTACTTTAAAGCGCTATTATCAACACTGCCCCGGGTCAAACCCCACCAGAACGGATTAGAAACACTAACTACACTGCTTACAGTACCTGTAGATTGACCCACATCATGATCAAGTACAATTACACAAACAGTGTCACACACAGACAGACACACACTCACCCCAACCTAGCATTTTCCTTACGGCTTCTGGTAAAATTTCCACACAAGGATAGTCATACTTGCACGCACGCGCATGCGCGCGCGCGCACACACACACAGAGACTTCCTTTACCCATAAATCACCATGGCCAAGTTGTTGACGTGGATGAAGTATGCCATGCAATCTATGCACTCGATAAACCCGTCCGATAGCATGTGCTATGATGAACCACCTCCCCGGTGACCGATTGTGTCGTGTCCCCTCTCGTAAATCACCTAGCGACCCAACCTCTGCAACTTTTCTCTATAGCACTGAAGGGAGTACACAAACACATTTGCGGACCCACACATTGTGACAGTCTAACTGTGCCCACATGCAGACAACTTTGCAAATGCACATACCAGCACATGCACACACACTGACCTAACACACATTCTTCAACTGAAGTCTGACGGAGGTGAGCTTTCAACAGATTGATTGAGCCTGCGCTTGTGATTTTGACGGATTTTCCATTCACCTACTGTACGTCATTGTGCTTATTTTTGTGTGTTTAAGTCTAAGATGAGTATAATGGAAGCTTGCCCATTGTGGACCGGCAAGGGAGACAGGAATTCATAGATCGGCAGTCATGTGTGTGTTTGTGTTTGTGCGTGATCTTGGTCTGTGTACACATAGGGACAGAAAAAAACTGTTTTTACATTGAAAACACGTCAATCTGGGTTACTCTGACCAACTGGCCAGGGTGTGTTTGACTTTGCTGAGCCAGCATCTGCGCCAGGCGGAGTGTGTGGAGAGGGCTTAGGTTAGCAAGACCACCTGCCGAGGGGAGCAGCATGTTGAAATGTGTGCCAACTGTGGCATCCCAAGTCAGAAGGAAGGCCACGGTGGATTTGAGAGCACTGAGCCGAGGTCCATACACAGAGATATTCAGCTATTAAGCATGGAAATGTGACCTCTCACCCCACCCGCACCCACACCCACACACACTGCATTTACTGACCAAGGCTTGAACTTCTATACTGTATTTATCAGAGACAGGCAGGCTAGAGAACAGCAAGAGAAGAGAGGATGGTGGGATTTAAGCCTGGTCTGGTTGGGAGCCTTATATGTGTGGTGAAGTATCACCACTATAGCACAGCACTGCACCCTGTACTGCACTTCAACATTGCTTAAGATAACGATGCCACAAGTTTGCAAATCATCAAATAGTGCTTAGAACAATAGGGCTCTAAATTGCACCAGAAAATTGTGAATCAGCCATTAAATAATGTATTTTTTACACCTTATTTGGAAGGTTGGAGTTTCTGTATTACCCTGTTAAAGATTTGAGGTATGGCCCTGTTGTGTACGTGAATGTGTTTGGGTTAAACGCTGTAAAAACAGTGCAACCATGACGTTAACAAATCCATGGTTGTCTTGTTATTCTGTTGATTACTTTCATACAACAGTATATGTGAAGCCAAATCATTGCAGCAGGAAAAATATTATGTAGCACATTCAAGCAAAGTGGACTGTGGTGTGGCACTGGTACTCACCAATGTGCTTGCCCTTCATGTGGTAAAAGAAGGAGATGCAGTGGGGGACCCTACCAGAGCCTTTGGGGCCCCTGGCAGCGGTCACATTGTAGAGAGGGGAAAGGAGACGGGCAACGTCATCAGCAACCCGGGGACGAGAGGCTTCAATATACATATAATAACCTACAAGGTAGGAGACAGAAAAATGGGTAAGAATAGAGAGTGGGAAATCGAATATCATTTAAACTCACTCAGCTACCAAAATACCGCAATGTGCAATCACAGCAGGAAGACTTGTGAACCTTTGCCATTAGAAAAGGGCAGCCACAGGAGCATGAACAACATTAGCTATGTTTCCATCCACTTATCGAACTTGTTTGAGATTTGTCAGGTGATCTCCACGGTTGGTTTCATCTCAAATCGACAGAGCAGAAGAAAATTACTTTGCACATATGCAGACAATGGCCACTCTCGCATTTTGTTGGCGAAAAAAAAAAAAAAACCTAACAACCTAATAATAACCTCCATAATAACCTCCTCGTCTGTCCAACTATTGCTGGTCACATCATTTTGTTTACTGGTCCCAGAAACACAACCGGAACATAACTGATGACAGCAGACGTATTCAACAAAGCATTAGAAATTGGTAAAAAAAAATCCATTGACATTTGTCACATAAAAGCCTACCAAAGTATGAAAAATTCTATCAACATTTGCTGTTTGCACCTAGCCTTTTGTTTTTATTTGACAGGACTTTAAATGAAAAAAATCAGTTCTGCCGGATCTCATGTTTCTTTTATCTGATACCCTGTTGGATATACTCCCTTCACTTTCTCTAGTATCCATCAGGTACTCAGCCCTAGGACCACTCTGGCATCTGACCTGAGGACAAAAAAAGGTGACAACCAGAGTTCGGCTCAATTTGAACCCATGTATGTTCTGGTACATAGTATGCACTGGGGTCATTGTTAATGGCTGTTTATTTCCAAATGAAAGACGTCGCTCTGTTTTAATTAAATTTTTCAGAGGCGCAAAGACTGTCTCTTTTTCATTGGATCTATTGCATGATATTAGTATTTGTGAAACAAAACTAATTATATTACAACTAATAGTCACTTTGATAATGTAATCCATTAACATTTAACATCCAAACATTAAAGAAACAAGCTTAAACAGTGCTGCTGCAAAATAATAGTGGATGTAAAATACACTTCCAATTATCAGTGTAATGGTTGGATTTAGTGTTGGGTCCGGTGAATTCTTGAGAATAATTGTTACTTTAATTTTGATTTGATACCCCACACATCCCACACATTCACGTAATACATTTTTCCATAATCTACCTAGTGTGTTTATTTTTTGTTGCTCCCATACTGCTGTATATACACTGCCTGGCCCAATAAAAGTTGCACACACTAATATTTAAGTGGACTGCCTTTAGCTTTTATTACAGTGTGCATTCGCTGTGGTATATTTTTTGACAACCTTATGCATCATCACAACATTTATTTCTGTCCAGCATTTATTTAGTTAATTTTTGGACAAGATCTTGTATTGACGGCTGGAGAGTCGAACCACTTTGTAAAGTCTTCTCTACCATGTTCCAAAGACTTTCAATGTGGCTAAGGTCAGGACAATGAGCATTCCTCATGCTCCCTAAAACACTCTTGCACAATATGAGCCCAATGGATCCTGTCATTGGAATGCAGCTGTGTCATGAGGCTAGAAAAAAACAATTGATGGAAAAACCTGGTCATTCAGTAGATTCTGGTACTCAATTGTCTTCATTTCATTGCCACATAAAATTGTTGAGCTTAGATCTCACCAATTAAAGCAACCATTACCTTCCATTTCTTCAGCATCCAAACTATATACTCTTTTTTCTTCAAACTATATACGTTTTTTTACCAGATCGGTCTCTCTAAAGTGTTTTTTGTGGCCACACAGCTGTTTTGTCCCAATCCTGTCAGTTCTTGTCATATAGCACATGTCGAAACGCTATTAAACATGGCTGTGAGTTCCACTGTCGATTTTTTAACTATTCAACGATCATGGTCATTTTTTAAATTACTGTGGAGGAAAAAAGTATTTGATCCCCTGTTGATTTTGTATGTTTGCTCACTGAGAAAGAAATAATCAGTCTATAATTTTAATGGTAAGTTTATTTGAACAGTGAGAGAGAGAATAAAAACAACAAAAATCCAGAAAAACGCATGTCAAATATGTTATAAGTTGATTCGCATTTTAATGAGGGAAATACGTTTTTGATCCCCTCTCAATCAGAAAGATTTCTGGCTCCCAGGTGTCTTTTATACAGGTATCGAGCTGAGATTAGGAGCACACTCTTACTAAAGGGAGTGCTCCTAATCTCAGTTTGTTTCCTGTATAAAAGACACCTGTCCACAGAAGCAATCAATCAATTAGATTCCATACTCTCCACCATGGCCAAGACCAAAGAGCTGTCCAAGGATGTAAGAGACAAGATTGTAGACCTACACATGCTGGAATGGGCTACAAGACCATTGCCAAAAAGCTTGGTGAGAAGGTGACAACAGTTGGTGCGATTTTTCACAAAATTGATACAAAATACAAAAGAACTGCCTATCTCCCTCTTTCTGGGGCTCCATGCACTATCTCTCCTCAGGGAGTTGCAATCATGAGAATGGTGAGTAATCAGCCCAGAACTACATGGGAGGATCCTCTCAATAATCTAAAGGCAGCTGGGACCATAGTCACCAAGAAAACAATTGGTAACACACTATGCCATGAAAAACTGAAATCCTGCAATGCTCGCAAGGTCCCCTCGCTCATGTAAGCCCGTCTGAAGTTTTCCAAAGAACATCTGAATGATGCAGAGGAGAACTGTGTGAAAGTTTTGTTGTCAGATGAGACCAAAGTCAAGCTCTTTGGCATCAATTCAACTCGCCGTGTTTGGAGGAGGAATGCTGCCTATGACCCCAAGAACACCATCCCCATTGTCCAACATGGAGGTGGACACATTATGCTTTGGGGATGTTTATCTGCTAAGGGGATAGGACAACTTCAATGCATCAAAGGGATGATGGATGTGGTCATGTCCTGTCAAATCTTGGGTCAGAATCTCCTTCCCTCAGCCAGGACATTGAAAATGGGCCATGTAAAGATATTCCAGAATGACAATGACCCAAAACAAATGGCCAAGGCAACAAAGGAGTGTCTCAATAAGCACTTTAACAACTAGAACCACCAGGCCTTATTTACCCCTTATAACCGTCAAAGCCGCACGCCGTTTGGGTCATTAGCATATGAATCGTCTCTGTTTGCATGGACATTCTCCTCCGCAGCATAGCCATCCATCCAGAGCATCAGTTTATCTATTTAGAACTATTTAGAAGTAAAAATTATGAATTACACAATTTGTTTTAAATGGTTGATCAATTTGAAAAATACAATGACGTGTTTGTCTTCAAGGTCTCATCATACTAAAAAAATACAAAAAAGTAATACATAGAAAAAGTTATTTCAGTGCCAATGCATACCTCTAGTCTCATAGATTACATACTGTATACTATTTTTCTATAGGTGACATCAATAAGTTATCGAAAAACCTAGAACAGTTATTAGAAAAAGACGAGATTGGAAATTATTTTCAAAAATTATTTACATTTGATGGATTAGCCTACACAATAAATTGAATCTACACGGTAACCCAAGTGATAAGTGGACTATATCATTTGTGTTATGTTTCAATAATGGACTAATTAAGTTTTCATTCATCTGGAGTATCGCGCATTCATCCATTGACGTCATACATTCAGCGAGGGGTGATTAGCGCATGGGTACCACTGCTGAGTGGCATGGGTGGTTGGCGGATTAAGTAGGAATACAGCATAAAAAAACAGGTAAATTGTCTTCTGTTTGTCAGTTTAGAAATTCTACAACAGAACAATGTAAAATACGCCCATTTAGGAAAAGTAATGGAAGGAGGAGTGTACAGCTTTCAAAATGGCCTTGTTATTTTAATTACAAACTCAAACGCCAATTAGCGTAGACATTTGGCGGTTCTAGTGTTAATGTCCTGGAATGGCCTAGTCAGTCTCCAGTCCATAATCCCATAGAAAATCTGTGGAGGGAGCTGAAGGTTTGAGTTGCCAAATGTCAGCGAAACCTCAATGACTTGGAGATCTGCAGAGGAGTGAGACAAAATCCCTCCTGAGATGTGTGCAAACCTGGTGGCCAACTACAAGAATCGCCTGACCTCTATGATTGTCAACAAGTGATTTGCCATCAAGTATTAAGTACTACATGTTTCACAGAGGGGTCGAATACTTATTTCACTCATTAAAATGCAAATCAATTCATAACATTTTTGACATGCGTTTTTCTGGATTTTGTTGCTGTTATTCTTTCTCTCACTGTTCAAATAAGCCTACCATTAAACTTATAGACTGATCATTTCTTTGTCAGTGGGGAAACATACAAAATCAATGGGGGATCAAATACGTTTTCCCCCTCACTGTACACCAAAATTAATAATAAATGAATAAATAAATACATGTATCAATAAATATATTTATACATTCAAATATAATAATAAATGCATTAATCAATATTATTTCTGTATTTATTTATTTCTGTATTATTTTATTTTAGGTTTAATTTATTTCCATATTCTTTCATTTCTGTATATATTTATTTCCGTATTCTTTTATTTCTGTATTTATTTATTTCCGTTTATCCTAATCCTGAAGTTAATGAGGGGCAGGATTAACAGTCAGACTTAGCAATGAAGCCCACAGCAGCAGATAGAATGTAAGAGTATGAAGATGGTGAGTTCTGTTTTAGATCCATGGAACGTCCCCATGTTGCCAATCACTATTCCATGTTTAAGCAAATGCATATTTTAAGCAAAAGTGACATTAAGGTATCAAAAAACACAACAGAATTTTTGCAAAGTGAATAGGCTACCTAGAACGGCATGTCTTTGCAGGTCTGTGCCAGGAGTCCTAGCATCGAAATTGGTTAGTTTCAGTGCCAGTGCATAGGAACAGACCGTAATTTAAGCGATCGTATATTTTGCAACCTCCACTTGTTTTGGACCTATGGACACATTATCCCCATCAGATCCCTGTGAGAGACCTGCAAAGACGCAAGGTTTTTGTGAGAATGAAGCTGTGTAATGTTGATGATATAGTTGATCAATGTTGAAAACATGCAGGGCAAATTCATTGTTACCTCTAAAATAATTATTGAAATGCTATTTGTTCAATTCCTTTCTTATTAGGAGAGAAACAAAATATGAAACAATCTCTGAATGACATGTTATAGGTCCATGAAGAGAATGTAGCTTCTTTGGTAATTCCTCATGACATATTGTAATAAAAATGTGATCATTATAATTATTCTCTGTGTTTCTATATGTATTTATTTGATGTATGTGACGTATGTATTGGCATTTTGAGTCAGAGATTCAGAGGTGGAATGTTGGTTCTTGGAGTTGCCTCCCCCTCCACCTTCACTGTAAGTGCAAGAGACAGGAGCAATGTTTCTCACTGGGGTGTCACCTCCCCTCTCACTGTATGCTCAGTGCAAGAGTTGGAATTTTTCTTCTAATAGTCACTTCCCCCTACCCTTCATTGTAACCTGAGTTTATAGGGGAGTTGTTGTTTTTGCTCCCTTGAAATTTGGCACTGAAAGAAGCTTCCAGTTTCATTGTATAATTGCTCTTTCCTTTTACATTTATTTCAGTAAGGATAGTGATGACCCAGCAAACCCAGCAGATATTAAGGCAATACTGTGAGCACAGCAAAGCAAACAAAGCCTTCAACAAGACCCTGCCAGTATGGGGCATATCAGGAGCCCCTCTGCAACTACCACGAGAGTACTTTCTTGAAGGTATGTTTAATTAAGGTGACAGCTAATTAAATGCAAGATTACATATTTTGCCCACACATGTTTAGACAAAATTTGTCTAAATTAATAATAATAATAATTAGTTGTTACCTCCTAATTTAGGTATTATGGCTCAAGAGTTTTTAAAGAAGAAACATCAAGGGATGTTTTTCTGGGACAACATAATTTCTTTCAAAGTATAGGCATATAGGCTACAACACCAGTATTATGTTGTCTATGCCTCTTTATATGTATTATTTTACAGTTACGGTATGCAAACAGTTACAGTATGAATGAATAAATAAAAATTATCCTTTGGACAATAAACCAAACCCCAAACCTTTAGTGTGCTGATATAAACCAGAGTGGACTTTGTGAAAGCTCTCTTGCGTTTACTTTCCTTCTGCCTCCATCTTTTCTCTTGCAAGTGTCTTTAAGCTCTATATTTGTAATTAATCTAAAACAGTTTTCGAATAGGATGCTGGATTTGAAAAAAAGCCTGCAACAAATACATTGATCGCATCTACAATGTCTTACCTTTGATCATGGAGTGAGGGGCAACTAAAATGTAGGATTGTAAACTTTACACTGTACATTATATAATTATCTGGATTTTTATATTGTGTGTCATTATCTCATTTCTAACTAAATAAAAGTGTCTGGCCCACTATACCTGCTGTTGTAGGGTGACTTACAGTGGGGAGAACAAGTATTTGATACACTGCTGATTTTGCAGGTTTTCCGACTTACAAAGCATGTAGAGGTCTGTAATGTCAATCATAGGTACACTTCAACTGTGAGACAGAATCTAAAACAAAAATCTCAAAAGTCACATTGTATGATTTTTAAATAATTAATTTGCATTTTATTACATGACATGTGTATTTGATACATCAGAAAAGCAGAACTTAATATTTGGTACAGAAACCTTTGTTTGCAATTACAGAGATCAAACGTGTCCTGTAGTTCTTGACCAGGTTAGCACACACTGCAGCAGGGATTTTGGCCCACTCCTCCATACAGACCTCCAGATCCTCCAGGTTTCGGGGCTGTTGCTGGGCAATACGGACTTTCAGCTCCCTCCAAAGATTTTGTATTGGGTTCCGGTATGAAGACTGACTAGGCAGTTCCAGGACCTTGAGATGCTTCTTACGGAGCCACTCCTTAGTTGCCCGGGCTGTGTGTTTCGGGTCATTGTCATTGTGGAAGACCCAGCCACGACCCATCTTCAATGTTCTTACTGAAGGGAAGGAGGTTGTTGGCCAAGATCTTGCGATACATGGCCCCATCCATCCTCCCTCAATACGGTGCAGTTGTCCTGTCCCGTTTGTAGAAAAGCATCCCCAATAAATGATGTTTCCACCTCCATGCTTCATGGTTGGGGGTGTTCTTGGGGTTGTGTCCATCCTTCTTCCTCCAAACATGGCGAGTGGAGTTTAGACCAAAAAGCTCTATTTTTGTCTAGTCAGACCACATGACCTTCTCCCATTCCTGCTCTGGATCCTCCAGATGGTCATTGGCAAACTTCAGACAGGCCAGTACATGCGCTGGCTTGAGCAGGGGGACCTTGCTTGCACTGCAGGATTTTAATCCATGACGGCGTAGTGTGTTACTAATGGTTTTCTTTGAGATTGTGGTCCCAGCTCTCTTCAGGTTATTGACCTGGTCCTGCCATGTAGTTCTGGGCTGATCCCTCTGGGCTGATGATCATTGATGCCCCACGAGTTGAGATCTTGCATGGAGCCCCAGACCGAGAGAGATTGACCGTCATTTTGAACTTCTTCCATTTTCTAATAATTGCGCCAACAGTTGATGCCTTCTCACCAAGCTGCTTGCCTATTGTCCTGTAGCCCATCCCAGCCTTGTGCAGGTCTACAATTTTATCCCTGATGTCCTTACACAGCTCTCTGGTCTTGGCCATTGTGGAGAGGTTGGAGTCTGTTTGATTGAGTGTGTGTGTGTGTCTTTTATACAGGTAACAAGTTCAAACAGTTGCAGTTAATACAGGTAATGGGTGGAGAACAGGAGGGCTTCTTAAAGAAGAACTTATAGGTCTCTGAGAGCCGGAATTCTTACTGGTTGGTAGGTGATCAAATACTTATGTCATGCAATAAAATGCCAATTAATTATTTAAAAATCAAACAATGTGATTTTCTGGATCACAGTTGAAGTGTATCTATGGTACATGCTTTGTAAGTAGGAAAATCTCCAAAATCAGTAGTGTTTCAAATACTTGTTCTCCCCACTGTATATATTTATCAATGAAATAGATTTGGAAAATAACGTTTTAAAAGATAGTCCCTAAGATACGGATTACTTGCTAAATAGGGGTCTTACTAGCCTTAGTAATAACATCTAAATCATCAAATTACTGTTTTTATTTCTATATTTAGTTTGTTAAATGTTACTATCTACTTTATAAAAAAAAAAATATATATATATATATATATATATATACAAAAATATTTAAAAGGAAGTACCTTAATTCTCCGGGAATAAGGCACTGTTTTTGTAAAACATTCAGTCATTTGGCTACCTTTTGTTCTCATCTTACATATAAGGAAAGTATAAAGCCTTTCGGCAATTTTTAAGTAAATTAGCAAATGCAGTTAAAAAGTATGATCTTAACAAGTAGCTCAACTTTTTAATTTACTATTAATTAAGATAATTCAAGTGTTTAAACAAATCGTATTTATATCTGTGAAGTCGCTTGAAACATTTTTCTTTTAAATTCAACCAGTTATGTTTGGAGAACATTGTGAACTGTGTGTACTATTGTTTGGAAAGCGATTTTCGACAACTAATAGTATTTTCAGCATTCTAGCTGCCCCATGCGTTTGGAAAAGTGCAATCACAGCCTAACGCAATCTACCTCTTGTTGATGCAATTTATGCCATTTTACCCTGGTAAGAAATACACTGCAATTAGATGAGCGATATCTGTATTAATCACTAGTAATCTTTTTATCATAGGCGCTCAAGCACACCTTCTTTGGTCCCACTTCTGTCCATCTCTGGGCCGGTATTGGATGAGCGTTTGGGGTTTTGCGTCAGATAATTCTGTCTAGTCCAATCAAAATTGTCGCTCCGGTCCTGGGAAAAGCCACAGATGCGCTCGTCCTCAAAACCACATACATGGTCTGTGAGAAAGAAAGAAGAGTATGAAAGAAAAGAAAGTTTGAACACATCAGAAAGGAAGAGCAAATACATTGATAGCAGCAAACACACAAAAAGAGAAAAAAGAAAATCGCTAAATGCAGTGTCAATAGAAGGTCTTATATGACGATCAAAATTACGTACTGCATATGAAAATGCAGCCAAACACACAGGCCACCCATTCCTACTCCACAGCAATAGTACCCCACAAAAGTGTTATCGTTATTCAAGTTCAAGTTAATTTGTCAAATGTACCGAATAATACAGCATCATCCTGCACAATGAAATTCTTGTGACATGGTACCGCACATCTACAGTACTCAGCGGAAATGAGTACACCCCCCTTGAAAATGAAGATTTGTATCTATTTCTCAGTGGACACCAGAACAATTAGCTGAAATGTGACAAAACTCAGTTTTATTGAGCGTTTGCTTTTATTAAGAACATAAAAGTTCAAGAAAGTATTCTCTTATCCTAATAATGGTCACCAACATTATTAGGATAAGAAAAATAATATATTTTATTAAAATTAGTGGTTGGAAAAATGAGTAAACCCTACAAAACATTCTGCCAAATCTAATATTTTGTACGTCCTCCATGGTTTTTAAGGACAGCACCATTAGGGCAGAATGCAAATAGAAAGGGGTCTAGGGAGTCATTATTACTACCAGTTCCAGTTTTACGGTTTACTGCAGTTCTGCATGTGGTTTGTCCAAGTGCTGTTGCCGTTCCCCAGCAGAATCCATTGGTCAACTGCTGTTGGTAGGTACAATCAGTGACGCTGACAGTGGGAACAACCGGTAACGTTGTCCCCAACCCATTTGGTTGGCTTAAATATAATTTTTTATTAGTCAGTCAATCTTGGTATTTAATACTACCTAGCTAAAACAGTAAACAATAAACGTTTATGACCTGTTTTATGAACAGTAACATAATTGCTATTTATACATATTTTTGGGTCCTAAACGTTAACTGTGTAATAATTGACTCTATCTCGTTACTTTCAAACGTATTAAAGTGTAAAACTAGAAAGCAATATGAGTATTGCGATGAGTATTGCGTAGGCTGTCTTCCTGACGATGGTGTAAGTTTTAACATCAACATTTTACGCTGGAACTGTAAATGTGGAAATAAATATAGTTTGCTAAAAAGTGTCAATAATTGCATGGAGTGTAAACTAAAGTATTTGGTGAAAACAGGCCGATTTGTGCATGCTAATCAATAAACCATCACTAACGTTATCTACCATAGCAAAGTTACCTAGAACCATGAAAAGCTAATTAGCCACACATTCACCCAGCAACCAAAAATGTGCTCATGTGCTTTTTCAATTAACGTTAATGGCTTATGTTCGTGATTTTGTATATGTCAGAAAGCCCATGTGACATCTGAGTCAATTCATTTGTCGCTGCATGTTTAATTTATGTAGATAGTTGTCATTTTCATTGATTGCACATTCATATAATACATTGTATAGCTAGCTGTATTTGCTTATGATAAATAGAATTATTAGTGTTTGTTTGATAAAAGTGAAAGATGTTTTATTAGTCAGCTAATTAGACACAGAGTGTCATCATGAGCAAGGGGAAGGGTGGCAGTGGTATTCATCAGATTTTTGGGCAGCCTCAGAAAATGAAAGTAAGCTAAGAGCAGGGAGAAAATGAGTACCAGTCACATCATAGAATTATTCAGTAGCACAAGAGGTGAGTGAATGTTTATTGATATAATAATAATTGCCATTCAGATCAGAAATGGTTAATAATCCATTCCTGATCATCATGGCAAGAAACACCACTTGTTTACTCATAGTATTTATTTCATGTTCACTCTGGTACGTTCAGAGTAAAGAGAGAGCGGGAGAGAGAGCATGAGGATGCTGACAGGGCAGGGAGAACAGGTGACATGGAGGTGAGTGAGAAAACAAATATTGATGACCAATCTGATATCGCCATTTTGGTGTTGTTCCAACAACACCATACAGGTCAGTTGGTTACCCAAGTCCAAAGACAGAATATTCCCCTGCCCTTTGATCTAACCCCAACCTCAGAGACACCGGGGCCTAAACCTAAATAATATAATAAACCTAAATAATATTCATAATAATATATTATAAATAATGAAAACATTTTAAAATGTTTTTCTGGGGGACCGCCAGACTCCACAGCTTGGTCCCCCCCAATGTTGACTCCATGTCTACAGCCTTGCCTCAAAGCCTCCAGATCCCCATTGCCATAGGCAGAGGACCATGTTCTGAGCTTAGTACGGACATTACCATTAACCCAGGGCTTTGGTTGGGGAAAGTCCTGACATTGACCCTCGGGATGACATCTTCAATGCACTTGGAGATATATGCTGTGACAGATTGTGTATTCATGTCCCCATTGGCTGCATCACAGAACATTTGCCAATTTGTTGTTTCTAAGCAAACCTGTAAAGCAGTAATGGATCCCTAATTTCAGCATTGACCAGACTGAAAAACAGGTTTATCCTGTTTTATGTGTTGTGTATAGAATGGGAAGAGCAAAATCGATGAATGGTCAGTCTAACCAAAAGTGGGGCAGGGTATGGGATTGTACCTATTTTGTATTTGTGAATAACAATGGTCAAGAGTCTGTTCACCAGAAGTAGGGAAGTTAATGGGCTGGTGGTATTTCGGCAAAACTTTCCTTGTACTATTGAAATCACCAACAACAGTGAAAACTGCCTCAGGGTGAGCGTCCTCTAGAAGATTATCAATTAATCAATCGATTCAATCAAATTAATTTTATAAAGCCCTTTTTACATCAACAGTTGTCACAAAGTGCTTTCACAAAACACCTGGCCTTAAACCCCCAGGAGCAAACAACAGTAGAGTTGAACTTCAGTGGCTAGGAAAAACTCCCTAAGAAGGCCAAAATTTAGGAAGAAACCTACAGCGAAACTAGACTCCGAGGGGTGACCACTCCTGCTCTGGCTGTGCCGGGTGAACATATTAAGAGTCCAAATTGTAAAAGCCCAGAGTCTATTTAAACCTAGTTCAGATCAGAGGCATGACCAGATGGACAAGGACAGGGACAGATGGGGGGGGTCAGCAGAGTGGCAGCTGAAATTATTACTCTGCACATGTTTTATTTGCCTGTGGGGGAATGTTGACTGCAGTGTATATAGTGGAGCTGAATTACTGCACGAGGTAGAAGGCGTATTGGTAAGCAAATCAGTGGCAGGACAAAGGAATCACAGCAGCTGCTTTGGTGAGTAGTGTAAATGTGTGTATTCAATGATGAACGAATTTCCAAACGTGCTATTCAATCGTACAGTATGAGCAACAGTGCAGTATGAACAAAAATAAAAACAATATATACCCAAATAAGCAAATAAAACTACATAGAGAACTCAGGGCCATTGTCAGTGCGACATGTCCACGGGAAAAGGTTACGAGTTCACAACACGTGTTACATGTGTTGTGAATGACTACATTAGACAAACAAACATACAGCACACACAAACGTGTCAAAAGCAGTGCAATGAATAAGCAATTAGATGAAGCATTTTTCACTCCATTTTCCATTGACGCAGTTGTTATGAAAGAAACATCATCTATTATCGCTAGTGTCCAACTCGGCGATGGACGCGCACACCCTCAATTCCCCAATCCAATTTAATCTATTTGATTTTAATTGTGCTCGTTTGGCATTGCTCTCCCTTCTCCCTGCTAGAGTGGCAGGATGATACTTTGTTGAATCAAATGATGAGATCAGAGAGACAGCGAGAGGGAGTGAAAGATAGCTGGAGAAGGAGGATGACTAGGTTGAGAGAGTAAAACTAGGTTGAAAGAGTAAGACAGAAAACAGAGACAAGAAATGAGAGAGGAAGAGAAAGAGCAAACGGAAGCGGGAAATTTACCTGATGGCCGTGGGTACGTGTAAGCTATAAAAAAGAAAGGCAAAATGATTATCACAGTAAAATGTCATTTAATAACTGGTCAACAGCAAACTATTTAAAATATATTTGCAGCCAAAATGAACACAACAAAATCAACCTTTTTGGCCGATTGTGGATAGTTATAGATGAGTTATCAATATTAGCACTAATTATATAATTGCCATTTTGGCTCCTGGCACAAAGCCAGTCCCAGGATCCTACTCACGCTCCGAGTACTTTATGGTGCGACTGACATAGTCTCCTGTACTGTAGGTGGTTATGGGGCTAAGGCGGACCTCATAGGACAGGGGGATCTTCAGGTCGTTCAAGGTGAAGGACATTAGGGCACCCCTTACTGGCTCCTTCTTATCAACCTGCTTGGAGAAGAGGTTCTGCTTCTCCTGTAGCTGACCAAGGCAGGGAAAGAAAATAAGGGAATGGGGTGGAAAGAGGGGGTGCACATTAAGAAACAGATAATGTTAGACCATGAAAATCAAAATGCTAAATATTTTGGGTCAGAGATGCCTTTCAGAAAACAAATTGAGAGACAGAGAGCTAAGTGTGTGCGAATGAAAAGTATTAAAACAGACAGAGAGGAACCTAGGAAGACCGGCGCTAATAGATGACTACAACAAATTTAACCCCCTTCTTGTAGGGTCAAACACATTTGTTATGAGTCTAATTATGTATCTTGATAATAGCTTGCTGCAGTATCTGAAACACCGACATAAAGTAACCATTCCACACATCAAACACCACTTCAAACTAACTTTAAACTAACAACTCTGGTAAAGGAATGTGTGCAGGTGTGGGTGTGTGTGGGTGTATGCGCACTCTCGTAATGTACACTGCTCTTTATCTCTAGTACATGCCATTAGGGTGTATGAGTGTGTCTATGTGCTTTTTACTGTATATCCACATATTCACACCTAGTCAAGCAGACAAGAAGGTTGTGTTGAAATGGGAAGTAAAATCAAACATACATAAATGTATACAATCATACACACATGCAAACACAGACAATATTTCATACACGTCCTTGTTAAATAAAACAAAAAATAAATAAAACATGTATTGTAACTATTTCCAAAATGACATGTAGAGTGTTGAATCTAAAGTAGTGAGTCATGTAATATTGTTCAGCCATTCAAGCTGATGGCCATCCCGTACAAATTTAGAACGCAATGCCGGGGATGTACCAGTAATGTGCACATGTTCCTAGTTTCTCTTCTATTCAGCGTAAAATGCTTTTTATCTGTATATTAAAGAACAAAGCAATACAGCTGTACAAAGTGACTTGACCACGTTACATATGTGCACATGAACATATTCTTGCTAACAGTATATTCATAGTCATATGATGTATGTATGTATGTGCCATACATGGCGTTGTCCATTTGCTGTCGTGTCTGTGGGTGTGTGCTTTGAGTATGGCCTCCCTGCAATCCTGTGGACATGACAGTAATATATTGTCCGTAAGAGGAGGGAGACACAATCCCAAACACACACACACACACACACAGTTCAGCATGTGAGAAGCAGACAAAAGATCGATTTGTCTGAACCCAGGAGGGCCGCGGCCACTCACAGATGCCAAACACACTCCCACACACCCTTCAAGCCAGTGGACAGACAGATCGGGCTCCAGGGGAAAATGAGTGAGTGGACTTACAGCAAACACTGCTACCACACTCCTGACAGACTGTGCATGATTAATAGATCGTAGAGTCGGTTAAACTGGATTTGATCTTTTGGTCTGGGTAATAACATCATCTTCTTCACCATCTTCATTATCATTGTCAACCTCACCAAACTTATCATCATTATCATTACAAGATAATGTATTGTATGGGTGTGTGCAGTGACGCTGACGGGGGGGACAACTGGTAACGTCCTGGGCCCCGGCCTAGGGGGGCCCCATTTGGTTGGCCTAAATATAATTATTTATTAGTCAGTCAATCTTGGTTTTTAGTACTACCTAGTTAAAACATTAAACACTAACCATTTATGACAGTAACATCATTACTAGTTATAAAAAATTTTGGCCCATGGTTTGGGTCCTAAACATTCAATTTTGTCCCTGGCCCTTGGGATTCCTGTTGCCATCCCTGGGTGTGTGTGTGTGTGTTCAGGTGTAACCTAGGCTCCTGGCCTATTTCACACAGATATACTGGATTAGGATGTCTCCTCTTGTTTTCTGCTTTAGCATAAGCCTTTGTCTCTATCAAAACTCAAAAAACACAGACAACATCTGTCCTGACTTAGTGTGTATGTGATATGATTTTTCAACAAATGTACTGTATATTGTGTCTATGATTTCAGAATATTGCATGGTTTTGTGTGAAGCTGGCTTTTCTTTTATGTGTCAGTGTGTGTGTGTATGTAGTTGCCATTCAGTTTCAGCGTCTAGTGAATCTTACCCGTACTTCACGTGTGAATAATGTATGTGTTTACCACCCAGGCACGCATGTGCCAAAAGGACTTCACACACACAGACGTCAATCTCGAGTCTCAATGTGTATGTATTGACCACTCTCCGTCGACAGTGTCTCTTTCAGGAGGGCGACATTAAGATGTGAGGTAGTGCCGAGCTGTCAGAGGAGACAGCCAGCCGAAATACACCTTTGAAGCCTAGCAACTGGGGGTTAACACTGCCGTCTTCATGCATTAACTGTAAGCTAGTGTACAGTCTTGACTGTGTTTGTCTGTCTGTGGACTTGGGCTATTCGTGAGTGGATTCTATTTAATTGAAAATGTGTGTGTGTCTTACACTGTGTGTATGTGTGTGTTTATATATTGTGAGGCTTTTGGACCCAGTGGACATTCCCAGCCTGGTTGGTGAGTATGGACAGAGAACAATTGATTACACCTGCTGTTGCTAATTGCACTTGTGTATCTGCCCATAAAACTTGGCCAGGGTGGGCATTTTAGACGGAACATGACTGCTGACAAGCGTGGACCTCTAGAGTACAAAGGAGCAGGATAAAATACAGTAAAGGAAGAGTCTACTGCCTAAATGCTGAAGAAGGTTCTCCAGTTAGCTTCCAGTTAATTAATTGTTCCTAGAGCATTAGTTAACTCCGATGATAGGGTGTTCAAGTATACACAATTTTTGGAACCTGTTTATGGAAAATATTGACTTTAAAAGTGTAACACTGGCAAATATGTTTGGTAAAAACAATGTTGTGTGTGCGTCATGTGCAGCCGCACGTGTATTCATGTGTGCGGGAGGCCTAGTGAACTCCACTAATCTCTTCAGGAATGGACATGAGACATGACTAAATAAAGACATGCAAAATTTCAATTTCACAACCCCATCAATGTCATTCTCAAAGCCTCTTGACTATTTCCACAGCCCAAATCAGCAATGTAATAAAAAAAGATACAGAAAAGGGGTGTTTTATTTTCATCCTGTTTCACACACCCGTACAAGTGTTGAACAAGTCTTTTTTCATATTTTCCCCAACTATTATTGATGACAAACCTGGAGCATAGTGTTTAGTGCAAATCCCTATTATGCTCAGGGATTAACAAAAACTATGTTCTGCTATGAGATATTCTTCATATTAATATATCCACCTCAGTGATTATAAGATACAGTATAAATATCTACTTTTTTTGTGTTACATTTAGAAACCCAGAAGTACAGACGTGTTCAGCTTCAAAGGACATTTCAAGACTGTCCAAACCGAATAGAAACCAGGCTAACCTTTTGCTACTTTGGAGAAAAAAAACAATAGGTCAAACTACAATTTTAAGTAAATCTTAAATTATTATGTTTTTGTAGGAGTGGGAAAGTTAGTTGTTCCTGTCTAGAGTAATTTATCTTGCCATATTTTGTAACCTCTTAGAGCTTAGGTATCCTCCCTCCAATATCTATGGTTTCCTGATGGATCTTTGGAGGACCTGACCTCAACAACCATAAATCAGTACTACCTAGCCTGAAGACTCCTATAAGATCCTTTCCAATGTTCACATGGTTCTGTTGCTGATCTAGTTTCTTCCTGTCAGCACAGCTATCGCTGGCCGAGGCCTACCTTCTCCCAACTATATTACTGTTGGTCACCTAGAAATGTGAATAACTTGATGAAGTTTGACACAATGTAATTTTCACCTGGCACAGCCAGCTCTTGTCTTGGTTTCTTCTAAGGTTCAGATCTATTTTTGGTAGTTTTTCCTAGCCACTACACTTCAACATCTTATTGCTTGCTCTTCAGCAATTACAACTGTGACAACTGCCCTTTAAAATAAACTTGACTGGTCCTTTTATTTGTGTGTTCTGAGTATGACATTTTTTGCTCAGTCAGCCAGTCATCTACATAACCATTCAGTCGATCATGCTTTCTTTTAATCTGTTCATCTATCCATCATTCTGTAAATGAATTAGTTAAATAATCCTTGATGTGTAATCAAAATCCATGAAAAGCTAACAAAGTGCTAATGTAGTTCAGGTTCTATACATCATCAGTGGTTCCCAAAACCAGGTGAATGTTACTAAATAACAGGTAGAACACCAACTATGCAGTATATTGCTTCCCAAGTTATCTTGAGCTATTAAAGAACCGCTAAACAGCATGCATCCTTTCCTAGCCTATACCCTGAACCTAAGGTCATTCCTAATCACCCTATGCTGGACACATGAGTAGATCACTCTGTTTTACAATAAGGTGTCAAGAGGCATAGATTGGAATTTATCCCTAGATGTTACAGCAAGGGGTCTATTCTTCAGGACTAGTTAAATTATCCTTATGTCAGTAAAAGAACCCCCACACCTTTAGTTAGGGGATATAAACCAGAGTGATTTGGGAAAGCTCCCTTGCATTTTCTTCGCTTCTGCCTCCATCTTTGCTCTACAGTCTCCAGAGAACTTATATACTTGTACTGTAATACTCTCTTTATATATTAAAATTATTGTTACATGAAATCATTGACTATTTGGAATTATTCAAAAATTGATCAAAATCCAGTTCCTTCAAAGGAAATGATTTAGCAGATGGTGGCCACAGACTTTTGCTCTCTCTTTATCCTTCCTGACTGATAGTTTTGCCCAGTCCTTGTCACTACTGGTAGCATGAGGTGGTACCTGTAGCCCATGGAGGAGATACAGTACTCCTGAGTCAGTCCGCATGGTATTATCGCCAGCAGTTCATGATGCAATTATTTTTACTTTTTAATTGGGATTGATGGGTTATGTAGGCCAATTTAAATGTGTTGGGGTTAAACTGTTAAGTGTATACACTTCTATCTAAAAGCACATTGCACAGTTATGTCATATTTTATTATACTGCAGGACAATAAATCTATTCCTATACTATTTCACAGTTTTTTTTAAAAGAGTCTGTAATCATGTTCATCCTGATTTAGTTCATGTTTACATATAGAAGTTTGTCAATTTAAAAGAAAATGCATGGAGTTCATTCTATTGATTTTTCTGTTCACAGCAATGCTTGGTATCCACTGACTATCCACCAACTTTTGACAGATTTCAAATGTTTTTTTAAGTAATCTAAAGGTTTGCGCATTAGTTAGAGTACATTTAGCTTGATATTTAAACTGATAGCTAATTCATTTTGTTTTAAGTTGAAAGAAACAGCATTACTATAAAATCTCTGCCTTGCAGTATTGTAGTTGGCAATAAAGTCTAATGAAAAGGTAATCAGTTTGTAAGGGCAAACCTATTTTAAATCTAGTAGGCAATCTAGTTTAAAAGTTATCACCCAAACGTTCAACTGAGATTTAAAACTAGAAAAAGATGAAGGTGGAACTCTATAAACTGACACGGCCACTTTTATGATAAAACAGAAAAGGAACCAGGCAAGCCTAGTTCACCCGGCCCCAAATCAAAGGATTAATGTTGTTTTCCCTGGCTGGCTATGACTCGTAGTTTCCTATGTGGCAGACTGTGTCTATAAACATTACGCTATTTAAACAGCAGGAATGCAACTTTTACCGCAGCCATTACAGTATTTACAAAAATATCAGGGGCATCAGAAAGTTAATTAACAGAACTAAAGTGTAATCCTCTACAAAGATTACTGTAGATGCCTTGATAATAGCTACGTATACAGCCTACCTGAAAACAATCACTTCATGGCTGGTTTGTTTCTTTAGAGAACAATAACAGTCTAAAAGAGTCACGTAATACAATTACTCTCTTAAATATGATATTCATGGTATTACAGAGTGGATATATATTGTTGTGCGATGGCTGAAAAGTACTGAGTGGATAAATATTCCTGAGTTTTGAATTGGTGTCAAAACATTGAAGGTCAGTGATAATCTCGCATGACCACAGGACTTGCTGGTAGACAGTCCACCTCCGTATAGTCTCCAAATGCCTCTTTCATCCCAGTCATTACATTTTTGCTGAAATAACGTGGAGACTGACCACTGCGTCTCAACATTAGATCTTTTTTTCACGCATTAACATCACAACATCAAGTTTGAACATTAATCATTGTGTTAAACTGAATAACATTTCTTACTGAGTTTACTTTGACCACAAATAGCATACAGTATATGTACTGTAGGGCTTTTATTTGCCAGTAATAGGCCTACAAGTAACTACTTATTACTTCGAACAGAATTAATCAATTACTAGGGAGACTGAAGATAAACTTTACACTGCCAAAGCTATTTCATTTCATGGCACAATGTAGGTTTTTCTTTAATTCGTGAATGACATTAATACAATAACTATCAATATAGGATATCATGGAAACCCCTCCACTTTTACTGTGCAAGGGTTTGTGATCTATAGGCATTCACTCCAAAAAGCATGCACGGATTAAATGGATGAAATCTTATTCTTGTGATAAATGCAGATTGCGTCATATCCTAGACTGATGCAAAGATATTATATACTATTACGAATTCAATTATTAAATTGCAACCATCACAGCAAAGCAAATGTAGCAGAGCAAATGTATGCCTGTTAGCCTATAGAACTGAGAGGAGTTTTTGGAAAATTACGAGGTCCTTCTTTTCAAGTGAATAGGCTACAAAACAGCGTATCTTTCAGCATCTCTCCCGGAGGCTCTGATGGGGATAACAATTTTAATGTAATGTCAGTTCATAGGTCCAAACCGAGGGAAGTTTTGGGAAAATATGATTGCTCATATTAAGAGCCTGGTCCTATGCACTGGCACTAAAATAAATCAATTTCAATGCAAGGACTCCTGGGACAGACCCGCAAAGACACTTCTAGTAGCTTACACTAGGCTAAGTCAACGTTGTGTTTTTCTGAAAACTCCTCTCGGTTTTTCAATACCTTTTTCATGTCACATATGCACAAACTATGCATGTCCTTAATCAAGGAATAGTAATTGGCAACACGGGGACATGCGTGCCACGGACCTTAAACAGCACTCACCATCCTTTCTCTCCGTTTCCATTGGCCACTAAGGGCTTGATCGCTATCTCAGACAGTTTAAGACCCAACACCTCAATTAGCTTAAGGAAATGCAGAAATACAGAAATAAATATAGAAATAAAAGAATACAGAAATAAATATACGAAAATATAGGAATATGGAAATGGATATAAAAATTAAATACAGAAATGAATGATCAATTAATGAAATAAATGGGCTATGAATATTCATTCATACATTTATAATTAGATTTTTGTATATAAATATATTTATTGACACATAGGTACACTTCAACTGTGAGAGACGGAATCTAAAACAAAAATCCAGAAAATCACATTGAATGATTTTTAAATAATTAATTAGAATTTTATTGCATGACATAAGTATTTGATCACCTACCAACCAGTAAGAATTCTGGCTCTCACAGACTTGTTAGTTTTTCTTT
Source organism: Esox niger (assembly GCA_016801105.1). NCBI lineage: Eukaryota > Metazoa > Chordata > Actinopteri > Esociformes > Esocidae > Esox > Esox niger. The sequence continues at coordinate 44,858 of JACXGJ010000072.1, read as the reverse complement.
AAGGAGCCCTCCTGTTCTCCACTCATTACCTGTATTAACTGCAACTGTTTGCACTTATTACCTGTATAAAAGACATCTGTCCACACACTCAATCAAACAGACTCCAACTTCTGCACAATGGCCAAGACCAGAGAGCTGTGTAAGGACATCAGGGATAAAATTGTAGACCTGCACAAGGCTGGGATGGGCTACAAGGAAATAGGCAAGCAGCTTGGTGAGAAGGCAACAACTGTTGGCCCAATTATTAGAAAATGAAGGAAGAAGTTCAAGATGACGGTCAATCTCCCTCGTTCTGGGGCTCCATGCAAGATCTCACCTTGTTGGGCATCAATGATCATAAGGAATGTGAGGGATCAGCCCAGATCTACACGGCAGGACCTGGTCAATGACCTAAAGAGAGCTGGGACAACAGTCTCAAAGAAAACCATTAGTAACACTACGCCGTCATGGATTAAAATCCTGCAGCGCAAGCAAGGTCCCCCTGCTCAAGCCAGCGCATGTTCAGGCCCATCTGAAGTTTGCCAATGAACATCTGGATGAACAAGAGGAGGAATGGGAGAAGGTCATGTGGTCTGATGAGACAAAAATAGAGCTTTTTGGTCTGAACTCCATTCGCCGTGTTTGGAGGAAGAAGAAGGATGAGTACAACCCCAAGAACACCATCCCAACCATGAAGCATGGAGGTGGAAACATCATTCTTTGGGGATGCTTTTCTGCAAAGGGGACAGGACGACTGCACCGTATTGAGGGGAGGATGGATGGGGCCAGGTATCGCGAGATCTTGGCCAACAACCTCCTTCCCTCAATAAGAGCATTGAAGATGGGTCGTGGCTGGGTCTTCCAGCATGACACGACCCAAAACACACAGCCAGGGCAACTAAGGAGTGGCTCCGTAAGAAGCATCTAAAGGTCCTGGAGTGGCCTAGCCAGTCTCCAGACCTGAACCCAATCGAAAATCTTTGGAGGGAGCTGAAAGTCCATATTGCCCAGTGACAGCCTCGAAACCTGAAGGCTCTGGAGAAGGTCTGTATGGAGGAATGGGCCAAAATCCCTGCTGAAGTGTGTGCAAACCTGGTCATGAACTACAGGAAACGTATCTCTGTAATTGCAAACAAAGGTTTCTGTACCAAAGTTCTGCATTTTTGATGTATCAAATACTTATTTCATGCAATAAAATGCAAATTAATTATAAAAAAATCATACAATGTGATTTTCCGGATTTTGTTTTAGATTCCATCTCTCATGGTTGAAGTGTACCTATGATAAAAATTACAGACCTCTACATGCTTTGTAAGTAGGAAAACCTGCAAAATCATCATTGTATCAAATACTTGTTCTCCCCACTGTACATACCATTCACACCATCTAGCTTACATACTGAACCAATCCATGCATTTAAGAGCGCTCAAACTCACCAACTAAACACCCTGCTAACTAGGATAAGAGACACAGATTCCTGTTTGCCGACAACAGCTTACAGTGTTTGAGTTTTAAAGAGCTGACGATTAGCTATTCAGCCGCACAAAGGCAAACTGACATATCCTGCCCCCAAACTCCCTCTCTACCCTTTCTGGCCCACACATTTGTCTTGTGTGTGTGCGTGCTCTTTTGATTTTAATCCTTGCGCTCTTGTATAATTCATCAAGATCCTCTCTCTTATTTCCGTACTCCTTACTCATACTCTTCATCACTTTGTCCTTATCTTACCATCTCTTTATTGCAAGCATGCAACTAACGGAAGTGGTGAAAGCAACGTTTACACAAACATTCAGAGTGCTTGTACCCTTGGAGCACTGAGTTTTACCAGAAGTCGAGGCCTGCCTTAATATCAACTCCCTGTGATCATACAACTCTGTTTCCCAAAAAGGTGGGAAGCTGTGTAAAATCTAAAGAAAAACAGAATGCAATGATGTGCAAATCATTTAAACCCTATATTCAACTGAAAATTGTTCAAAGAAAACATAATTCTAGAAATCACCGTTTATCCGGCACCTGAGCTCTTTGCATACCACACCGTGACATACATGAATAACTATATAAAAAATGTAAATCCATTAGCAGAGAACAAGAGTGATCAGGACCCGAGATCTGACATCCAACCAGTTTGCCATTGTGAACTAAACACTGTTAACCACGTCTGATTTGTCCGACTTGCTCACAGAGTTCAGATTATATACACTTTCTACCCTAAACATCATTCTTCATCATGACACTTCAGTCACATACATAATTGTTTCAGGGTTGACCGGGAGGTCATCTCCCATTCATCCATTAATGTCATTGCCATTCATTAGATTAGATTACATTTATTGAAAATACAAGTACAGTATGATGAAATACAGTTACTATTTAACCAGAAGTTAAAATAGACAAGTGCATGAGAAGTTCTCATGATAGACACGCACATGTAACAACTGAAAAAGAATGTAAATTAACATGTATACAATTTCAAGAATTATTTACAGTAAATGAAAATATTCATGAAATATACATGAAAATACAGGAGAGTCATTGTATGGATGAAAAACAGTAACGTGTAATACATTTTCTGTATTGATTATTGGTCATTACTGGCCTTCAGTAATTAAGCAAAGAAAATTAACAAAAATGTAATTATGTTTTAAGTTTCTATCCAAATAAATATAGTATTGTGTAAAACGTTTGCATTGATGAATGGTGATTGTTATTTCATTTTGTGAATAAATATTTAGCATAATATATTTGAAGAAACTTAATCTTCAGTTAAAAATAAAGACAAAATTATCAGTGCGATGATGGGGTGTGTATTTGATTTTGTTTCTTTTTCTCTCTAAATACAATAACGTGTATTAAATTTGTTCAATTGATGATTGGTTATTGGTAAATTCTGGTATTTAGTTTTTTAATAATTATTTAGATATACATTTTACATTTTCATTTGTTTAATTAGTCTACAAAAGAAGCTGAATCTCCTATTGAAAAAAAGGTTACGTGTGATACATGTGTTGAATTGTCAAGTATCCTATATCGTTTGTATTTTGTTTCAATAATAGCCAAATCAAACTGCAGAATGTCCATGTAAATATTGTATTACATTTGGAAGTTCATTCAAATTCAACCAAGGCTCTGTCATTCATCTGGGAGTATCACATATTCATGCATTTAGTGAGGGGTGATTACTGCCTGGGTACCATTAACAGCTGCCTGGGTACCAATGCTAAGTGCTATGGGCTGTTGGCTGTTTTATTTTAATTACTAACTTAAATGTCAATTCACGCAGGCAGTTGGCACTGCTATTGTTAAAAGATCATTCTATACAGGATTAGTGTGTCAGGATTGAGGATGGGGTGGGGCTCACCACGCTGTGAAAGACTGCGTGGGCAAAAACAATTTATGAATAATGTTTCTCAAAGTAAAATGGCAAAGAGTTTGGAGTTCACATCATCTACGGTACATAATATCATTAAAAGATTCAAAGAATACATAGAAATCTCTGTTTGCAGGGGACAAGTCCAAAAACCACTATTGGATGACTGTGATTGTTGGGGCCCCAGGCAGCACTGCATTACAACCGTCTGTAGTTGAAATCAACGCATGGGCTCAAGAACACTTCTGAAAAGCAATGTCTGTGAACACATTAGGTTGCTGCATCCACCAATGCAAAGAAAACTCGACCATGCCAAAAAACATATAAACAAGATCCAGACCCACTGTTGTCATTCCCTGGACCCAAGCTCATTTAAGCTTGACTGAGGTGAAGTGGAAAACTGTCCTGTGGTCTGACAAATAAAAATAATTTGAAATTATTTTTGGGACAAAGGAATGCTGCACCACATCTGTGAAGCATTAATGCTGAACAATATATACAAGTTTAGGAATAACATATGCTGCCATCCAGACAATGTCTTATTCAGGGAAGACCTTGCTTATTTCAGCAAGACAGTGCCAAACCACATTCTGCACATATCACAAAAGCCTGACTCTGTAGTAAATGTCCAGGTGCTAAACTGGCCGGCCTGCAGTCCAGACCTGACACCCATTGAAAACAATTGGCACATTATGAACAAAAAAATACAACAAAAGAGACCCTGAATAGTTGAGCAGCTGAAATCCTATTTCAAGTAAACATGGGAATATATTTCACTTAAATACTACAGCAATTGGTCTCCTCATTACAGAAATGCTTACGGATTATTGTTAATTCTGTAAGCATGCAACACTGGTAAACAAGTCCCTGCCTCAACTTTTTTTAAATGTGTTGCCGACATCAAATTCTAAATGGGCATGTATATTTAAAAAAAACAGTAACATTTCTCAGTTGTAACATTTGATATGTTGTCTGTGTACTATTTTCAATGAAATGCACCATTAAATTATTTGCACATAATTGCATTCTGCTTTATTTGCATTTTGCGCAGCATCAACATTTTTGGGAAACAGGGTTGTACACAACCATCACAAAACATTACTTCAATGCCGACTTCAACTTGTGGTAGGACAACTACACTTGGAACGACACCCTGAGGACCATGACACATATGCCTAAATTCACTACAACACATGGCGATGACTTGGTTTGGATTGAAGCCTGCATTCATTTTCTAAGCAACTGCCCAGGGTAGCTTTTTTCCTAACCCATTTAAAAAAAGAGTAAGAGTAAAAGTCAAGGGCCAGTACGTACACACTCAAATGTTGTTTTCTGAATTGCAACAGCCAGTAGTTGTGAGGGCTCATTTTCTTATCAGAGGCTTTGAGGGAGCGAGAAAAGAAAACAATCCCCATGTTTTCTCACACTTTTCTCACACAAGTCACGCACCCTGCTGTTACAATGATGGAGGTTTCTTCCATTACGGTGTGACACTGCCACTGTCGTGACGATGGAGGAAACAGGTTTAGATGGGTGAGAACGTAAAAAAGGAGGGGGGGTGCTACAGACTTTATAAAGAAATAATGTATCTGTCAGAGTGTATCTGTCTTCAATTAGTGTAGGAAGGGTGGGGAATGGAAAACAGAGGACAGTAAGAGGTTGTAAGAAAATGAACAAGGGTGGAGGTGGAGAATATTAGAGAAGATTATGGAGGATGAGCAGGAGGAGCGAAGAGGAAAAGGGAACTAAAAAAGGGAACGAAAAAGGTTATGAGGAAAAAAGAGGGACAGAATAATGGCAGAAAAGGAAAATATGAGGCAGGAAGTGAAGAGAGGCATGATGGGAAAAGACAGGCATGAACAAAGGAGATGAGGAAAGAAGGGTGTAGGGAGTCCCCACTCTGGTTCCTGACTGCAGAGTTAATGCAAAACAAGCTCTTATCGATCCATTGGCTGCTACCAGCACAGCCCCAGCAATTCCCTTGGTTCAAATTATGAAGGCCCACTTTACTTATTATCCACACACAAAACACTAATTATACAGCTCTGTGAGAGCAGCACAGCGAGTGGGTGTGCGTCTTTGTAAAGTCCAATCTGCAATGTGAGTGTATATTTGTGTGCAGGGGTCTGTGTCACCCACCTTGCGGACATTGATCCAGTAACCAATGATGCGGTCAGTAGCTTGGGGCTCTCTCTGGGTCCACTGAAGTTGGTAGGAGTAGTTGTTGCCCTTCAGAATGCGAATGGGGTTGGGTGTGTCATAGTAGAACTCGGCATTGTATGGCCGGGCTACAAAGTTGGCAGAGGGAGAAAAAGGAAAGGGGAGACGGAGAGGGTGGGGGAAAGTTAATTTAATTGGTTTGGCTTTAAATATTTTGAATCAGAGGGTCTATTGATACATTTTCAAGCTTTCTTGAATGAAGTTTGTCAAGATTAACATCTTGCAGATTTTATCATGGATACATGATATCATTTTTTGTGTTTCTTTATTTGACTTAATACATCCTCAATGAACCCTGCTAAAGATTTGGTGCATTACTGTGGCTTGAAAATAAGCAAATCATAACTGAGAAATCCCTGAGCCTTCATTTTGATGTGGGTAAATGTACTTAATGTGCAAGGGACTTTAGACAGCAAATAAAATTTGACAAATTACATTCTGACATTTTTGTAAATAATTCAAGATGAACCTCTAATTTTTCTAGAAATTCTCCTTATTTTTACTCACATGAGACGTTGAAAGTGCAGGTAGAGGTGCCCACACCGTTGCTGACACGGCACTCATATGTGCCATTGTTGCCAGGGTCCAGCTTGAATTTTAGCTGTGGGTTCTCCTGGGGGTCTGTGGTCAGGGAGGACAAGGGCTCGCCGTTTCGGACCCAACGGACACTGGCCACACGTGCTGGGTTGGACTTCTGAATGACGCAGCGGAGCGTCACTAACTGGTAGTTCGGTGAACGAACATCCTGGAAGATTGGGTCTAGGACTGGAGCATCTAAGGGATAAGGCGGAAAATTGTGTTCATTCATCTGGTATGAATGTATGTTATAAAAACCTATGATCTGCCTTCAAATATGTACCTTTCATATAAACTGTAAAAACATGGTCTAGTAGCAGAAGGGGCTCCACTTTAACTTAAGGAGGTGTATTGTTAGGGAATGACAGTAAAACAATGAGAGAGGAAGAAAGAAAGATGTGGAAGGAAAAGGTAACAAAGCATAAACAGAAAATATTGAATTACGGTTTTGTATCGGTTTTTCATTATTATGTCTTAAGATGTGAAAAACACTCACTATTAAACCAATTGATAATGACTTATTCTCATGGGCTAAATCCCCAGCATCATAACAATGAACTTTTCTGTCTAGCTTTTTCCAAGAACATCTTACAGCGTATAAAATCCTCTTGAACAAAATAAGGGCCAAGTGAGATATCAAGCCTGGCATTTGGAAAATGCTATGTTGACGTGACGGATTAGACACCACATGGCCTGGACATTAGAGACACTCTAATTGTGTGTAATTAACCTGTCAGAAGCTATCCACAGCTAATGACTGACTAGTACTAACCATTAGCCTCCAGGTCAAACGACTAACACTGTAGCAAAATTAAACAGCTGCTAATCACCCAGTCGCTTGCTGCTGTGGCTACAATAATCGGTGAGTAATGATCAAAATAATGCTAATGCAGCGCCAACGATACGAGGTGAAGTATAGGGCCTCAAACATTGGGGTTCACATGAAATTAGCCTTCAGCCAATGTTGAATCACATATATATGGGCTATGGACAGGCAATTATAGACTGTTATGACCATATTTCTGAGAGTTCAGAAAATGGAGTATAGATTGTGGACTAGATCCCCTATAGACTCTGCCTCCCTATGCAATTGTTTTCAAGGGACAAAAACAGTAAAGATTTTTACATTTATTTTCTTTCACATTAACTATTATGAAAGATATACATTATTGCTTTAAATCTACACTAGGTAACATTCTGAAAATAATTCAAAGGTGAGGAATAGCAGCCCCAATAATTTCCTTTACCCCCCCTCCCAGCCTGAGTTTGATTGAAAGCTGTGTTTCTCTTTCCTTATCACATGAAAGTGAATGCAAATGATTTGAAGCCATTGTTAGACACAGTGAACCTAATATTAATAGAACCAGTAAAATGCAATGGCAACAACATGGGTTAGAAACATTAGCTATCTAGTAATGTGTTTCTTTAAACAAATGTATATTTTATGTAAATTGGGTTAAGTTTGACTAGCCTGTTACACAACAAACTGAGGCAGCCAACGTTAGCCTTGTAGTTCTGGGTTCTGCAGTTGGCTAGTGTCAAGTTAAACAACCTGTAATATAATGCACCAATCATTTTGCATGTCCAGAGAGAAAGTGCTAACTCCATATCCAACTTCTCATTCTTTATTGGGTAACTAGCCAAGCTAGCATTAGCTTAGCAGCACTGGCAGCTACCCATAGATAATAGAACAGCTGATGTCAGAGGGCCTATAAATCAGAATGGCGCAATTTGACAACCATCTTACCTTGGACCTGTTCTACACAATCTACAATAGAAATATATGGTAGAAGTGGAATTTCAGTTGTTATAACAGTTACATTTCCTTAATAATATATAAATAGCCACAGTCATGCATAATATAATACATACAATGATTGTTCTTTTCAGAATATTAACAAACATATCCATTTGAAATAGTTTTCAATAATTTATTAATTTATGAGTACAAAATGGCTATGGTCTATTGTAGGAAGATACAGGATAGTACTTTAAATAAAGTGCAAATGTATATTTATTTTTTCCAAAGATAATTAACTGTGGTTTTAGATGATAATACATGAATATATTGTATATACATATAAATATTCGAATTTCATTTAATTGTAGAAATGAATTTCAGTAAAAGTACGCTACCAGCAGCACTGTAACCAGCGGACGGAAATTGGAGCAACAAGACTAATGTTGTATGGACTAAGGCTACCCAACATCTGCTGATAATACACAGTAATTACGTATTTTCTTTTACTTGTTATTTCACATACGTTGTGTGCAACATGCTGCCGCAAGCTAGCTGAGACCCTTATAATTGAAAAAAAAACAGCATTGTAATACTTTGAAGTTATATAGCTCAACAGCTAAGGTCAGGCAGGATTAGCTTTCTTGTTCATTGATTAAAATCATGGTATGTACAGATAAGTATGTTATCATATATTAATACACTATTGCTGATGCATGAACAATGTTTCCCAACTCCATTATATCATTCATCCATTTTCCGGACCTAATTATAGCTGCACAAAATACCAGCTTGACTTTTCCGAACTGGTCCCAGGAAAAATGGTGGAGCTATTCAGACGTCAGATAGAACTATGTGTCCCATCTATGCTTTATATCCATGGAACTAACTTTAGTTAGCTATTCAAATACGAATTTAAACAATTTGTGTAGTAATATGAATACATCTATTTACCATAAGAAAAATGTTTATTCTTGTTTTCGCACTGGCTTAATCCAGCTCTTTTACAAATAGTGCTATTCAGCAAATTCTTTCTACGCTTGGCAGTTTTCGATGTGTACGCTCTTGTTGGAAATGGAGGAATTGGTATTTTGTCATCTGTAGATGCCATTGAAGCCTCTGTCTTTGAAATATTTCCTTATGTCTTCATGAGACATTTGCTACCTCCATGCATACTGCATGCTCACAGAGACAAGCCCCACCTCGCCAAAGGTGATTGGCTAAATATTGTCTGGAACAGGGCTGGCTGCATTGTCACTACCCGAGTCACATTTTTCAATTAACAAATCCTATCTACTGCTTTTTTAAATGAATGGTACCTAATGTCAAATATATGACAGAAGCATATTATGCATATGCGAGCCACGAAGGGGGGGGCGACTGTATCACCCCTTGGCGGCACTACCACTAGGTGGCACCAGTGGCCCAAAGCAATCCAATTAATGGGGTTTCCACAAAACAGATTATAGGAAGGGATTGAACAAATTTGAAATTAAAAAAATAAAGGGAGAAAGAAATAGGAGGAACAATATCTGTAAGCGTAAATGGTAGGGTCTTTTCCTTCCAGAACCACCATGGCACGCAGTTATTAATTATTCATTTTCATTCATTCACCATTAACCTTCATTCATTCCCTTAAGGCTTCCATGCAGTCCCATAGACTCCAATAATTTCCCCATTGCCCTCCCATTGACTTTTACCGTATGTGTTCCCCATTGACTCCAAATGAATCGCCACTGACCCCCATTCATTCCTTATTGACCTCCATTCATTCCCCATTGACATCAAATAATTCCCCATTGACACCTATGTGTTCCCCATAGCAAACAAGCAAGCACGTTTATTTCTATAGCACAATTCATACATAGACGAATGATACATAGATATAAAGATATAAATGTGCTTACAAAGAATAAGAAAAAAAAATAAAAATACAATAGCATAAAACTTATAAAATGAAATAAAATAGAAATAAAGTAAAAACAAATTAATAACATGAAGCTATAAAAGCTGTACGGCTAAACAGTGTGGTTACATTGAAGCGCTAGGTCATGGGCGCATGAAAAGGGAAGTGTTTTTAATCCTGTATTTACAGGTTTTATTAAAACCTATCAGAAGGTATGAAAACCTCCCATCAAAAAGGTCTGAAAACCTGGGCTCTACTAGCTTACCTGTGTTCATGGATCTAAGAGCCCTGCTCGGGTTATATTCTTCAAACCTATCAGAAATGTAACCTAAACCTTTCAGTGATTTATACACTAAAAGCACCACTTGAAAATCTATTCTGTAACTGACTGGAAGCCACTGCAAAGATTTAAGAACCGGAGTGACGGGCTCTGTTCTCTTGGTCATGGTTAACATTCTAGCAGCAGTATTCTGAATGACCTACAGCTGTTTTAAAGACATTTTGGGGAGTCCAGTAAGGAGGCCATTACAGTAGTCAACTCTTTTAGCGATAAAAGCATGGATGAGCTTCTCTTGGTCTTTTTGGGGCACCGAGCCCTTGATTCTGGCTATATTTTCAAGATGATAGAATGCTGTTTTGGTGACCGTTATTAGAACACAAAGATTACACACTTGGTCCCTTGTTTTTAGAGCCAGAGAATCCAGCTTTTTGCTAATACAAGTTATTTTATTTTTGTTGCCAAAAACAACTGTTTTTATCTTGGTTTAATTGTAGAAAAGGTAGGTTCATCCAGGTATTTATGTGCTCTATACAGTGACACAGTGAGTCTATTGAGCTGTTGTCATACAGTTCGAGAGCCAAATATATTTGAGTATCATCGGCATAGCTATAGTAGTTAATGTTGTTGTTCGGTAGAATTTGGCCCAGAGGTCGCATTGATTGAACAGAAGTGGTCCGAGAACTGATCCCTGGGGAACTCTGCATGTCATAGCCTCCCAATCAAATTCATGATTACCGATGGTAACAAAGTAACTCTGGCCATCTAGATAAGATCTGAACTAATGAAGGACTGTCCCAGAGAGTCCTACCCAATTTGTCAGCGTATATAGAAGGGATCTATGATCTACAGTGTCAAATGCTGCAATGAGATCAAGTAGAACCATAACTGTTAATTTATCCGAATCAGTATTTAGCCATTTATCATTTACAACTTTAAACAGTGCCATTTCTGTACTGTGGTAGGGTCGGAAGCCTGACAGAAATTTGTCTAAGAGTCTGAATGAGTTCACAAAATTGCTGAGTTGTGAAAACAACGTTCTCAATGATCTTACCTATAAAAGGGAGATTTGATAAAGGGCTATAGTTGTTCAATATACTGCAGATGCGTCCAGTGTTCTCTTTAATAGTGGCTTAATGGCAGCTGTTTTTAGAGATGTTGGGAAAATTCCTGATTGCAGAGAGCTATAAACTATTTGCAATAGGTCAATTATTATAGAGTTAAACATTTTAAAAAAAATGTCTGATGGCAGTGTGTCAAGACAACATTTGGATGCTTTAACACTAGAACCGCCACAGGGTAATTTCAACCCGTAGCAGTTATCAATGTACATACTGTAACTAAGTTTTAATAAAATATAGACCTTTTCAAAAATGGTGTTGTTTTACACTGCCTATTGTTAAATATACTCAAGAAAATCCAGAAAAAAATATGGGCATTTACACCTACAGTGGGGAGAACAAGTATTTAATACACTGCTGATTTTGCAGGTTTTCCTAATTACAAAGCGTGTAGAGGTCATCACATTGTATGATTTTTTTTAATAATTAATTTGCATTTTATTGCATGACATATGTATTTGATCACCTACAAACCAGTAAGAATTCCAACTCTAACAGACCTGTTAGTTTTTCTTTAAGAAGCCCTCCTGTTCTCCACTCATTACCTGTATTAACTGCAACTGTTTGAGCTCGTTACCTGCATAAAAGACACCTGTCCACACATTCAATCAAACAGACTCCAACCTCTCCACAATGGCCAAGACCAGAGAGCTGTGTAAGGACATCAGGGTTAAAATTGTAGACCTGCACAAGGCTGGGCTACAGGACAATAAGTAAGCAGCTTAATGATAAGGCAACAACATTTGGCGCAATTATTAGAAAATGGAAGAAGTTCAAGATGACGGTCAATCTCCCTCGGTCTGGGGCTCAGAGCTCACCTTGTGGGGCTTCAATGATCATGAGGAAGGTGAGGGATCAGCCCAGAACTACACGGCAGGACCTGGTCAATGACCTGAAGAGAGCTGGGACCGCAGTCTCAAAGTAAACCATTAGTAACACACTACGCCGCCATGGATTACAATTCTGCAGCGCACACAAGGTCCTCCTGCTCAAGCCAGCGCATGTCCAGGCCCGTCTGAAGTTTGCCAATGACCATCTGGATGATCTGAATTGTATGTGATGGATCAGAACACAATAGTCTAAGTTGGAGAAGTGAAATGAGAAAAATATGTACATGATTTTTTTTAAAATAAAAAACTGAGAATTGGCATGTGTATATGTATTCTTCTCCTTTGTTATGAAGCCCATAAAATGCTCTGGTGCAACCAATTACCTTCAGAAGTCCCATAATTAGTGAAATGATGTCCACCTGTGTGCAATCTAAATTTCACATGATCTGTCAGCACATATACATGCCCTTTTTGAAAGGCCACAGAGGCTGCAACACCTAAGCAAGAGGCACCACTAACCAAACACTGCCATGAAGGAACTCTCCAAACAAGTAAGGGATAATGATGTTGAGGAGGACAAGTCAGGGTTAGGTTATAAAGAAATATCCAAATCTTTGATGATCCCCAGGAGCACCATCAAATCTATAATAACCAAATGGAAAGAACATGGCACAACAGCAAACCTCCAAAGAGACGGCCGCCCACCAAAACTCACAGACCGGGCAAGGAGGGCATTAATCAGAGAGGCAGCACATAGACCGAAGGTAACCCTGGAGGAGCTGCAGAGTTCCACAGCAGAGACTGGAGTATCTGTACATAGGACGACCAATAAGATGTATGCTCCATATTGTTGGGCTTTATGGCAAAGTGGCCAGAAGAAAGCCATTATTTTCAACAAAAAACAAAATGGAAAGATGTGAGTTTGCGAAAAGGCATGTGGGAGTCTCCCAACATTTTTGGAGGAAGGTGCTCTGTTCTGATGAGACAAAAATTGAACTTTTCAGCCATAAAAGAAAATGCTATGTCTGGTGCAAACTCAACACATCACATCCCCCAAAGCACACCATCCCCCAGTGAAACATGGTAGTGGGAGAATCATGCTGTGGGAAGTTTTTCATGCTGTGGGAAACTGGTCAGAGTTGAGGGAAAGATGGATGGTGCTAAATACAGGGATATTCTTGAGATAAACCTGTACCAATCTGTGCGTGATATGAGACTACAACGGAGGTTCACCTTCCAGCAGGACAAAGACCCCAAACATACTTGAGTGGTTTAAGGGGAAACATGTAAATGTGTTGGAATGGCCTAGGCAAAGCCCAGACCTCAATCCAATAGGAAATCTGTGGTTAGGCTTAAATATTGCTGTTCACAAGTGGTAAATCCCAGTGGTAAGATGTGGCAAGTTCATAGAGACTTGTCCAAAGCGATTTAGAGCTGTGATTAATGCAAAAGGTGGCTCTACAAAGTATTGATTTTAGGGGGGTGAATAGTTATGCACATTGACTTTTTCTGGTATTCTGTCTTAGTTGTTGTTTGCTTCTCAATAAATATTAAAAAACATCTTCAAAGTTGTGGGCATGTTCTGTAATTTAATGATGCAAAATCCTAAAAAAAAACATGTTAATTCCAGGTCCTGAGGCAACAAGCCAGCAATAATGCCAAGGAGGGTGAATACTTTTGCTAGGCACTGTATATACATACATATACATACATACATATATATATATATATATATATATATACTAAATCTCTATTTTTATTCCTTAGCTTGTGCTGCAGAACCATCATTAGGCCTACCAGAGATTGGGAAAAATGGTACAGTCTGGACTAACTTCGAGTCTGGGCGAGGAACAGTGCGACATCAAGTCCAAAATATTATCACTGAGTCAGCTGGCCCCACACCACACGCAAGATGTTACATTTGCAACAAACAGTCAAAATTTTTATGTCTGTCTGATGGAGTGATGTTGCAGCACATCCGAGAATGCACAATGGTTGAAATGCACAGAGTGAGTGGAGAGAGCCACCTGGGATGTTTCTATTGTCGTGTTCAAGGCCTTTCTTGCGCTTCTTTATGTCAGGGGTGCATTCTGTGGAAAAAACATTCCACAGATGAAAAAACAGATGAAAAGTTTCTGGTTTGAGCAATGAGGCAACTAATTGTTCATCTCAATGTTCGGGAGATCAGGTGCTTCCTGTGCTTTGATAGGAAGGAAACCCGGCAACTCCGGCTGACAACTGACTGAAGTGTGGGAGAGATTCAGACATACACTAACTGCATTGCATACTACAAACCAGGGCCGGACATCACCGTGGACGAACAGGTATTCCCCGAACAAAACAACGTGCCGGTTCATGCAGTATATGCCTAACAAGCTGGATAAATTTGGCATCAAGTTTTTGCTTGCAGCAGATGTTGACAGCAAGTACCTGTTGAACAGCACCCCATACCTCGGCAAGTATGAAAGCAGACCACACACGCAAATCCTTGGTTCACTCCAATCATCGCCTAATTTAGTTAAATTTATAATTTGCAATTAGTGATTAGATTCTTAGATAATGAAATAAATCACCAAAACGCAAGCAATGAATAAACTAAGTCATTGTATGACTTGAGACGTTATTTTGTGAAGACGAGTACATAACTTGTTGTAGAACTGCGGCAGCCTATCACAGCCCCGCCCCCGTGACTCCTGTTGATTCTACACATCGTTTACGTCATCGTTCGTTTGGCTGTGTTTGGTGCGTCTGTTCCATGTCTGTCATTGTCTTCTGTTCCGTTTGCCCTGGCAACAAGGCGGGGGCTGGGCCTGGCCTCCACGTCTGAGATTGCTCCATCTGATGGCCATCATCCACTCCCACACCTGTTCCCAATCTGCACTCTACCTCACAATTTAAGAAAGGACCTGACTTCCAGTCCCAGCCGGACCGTTAAGTCCCAACAGTACGTTGAGCTTTGCGTACCAGCTTTATCATCGTGTCTATGATTCAGTTCTTTTTTGCCAGTCAGCCTCATTTCACGATTGCCTGCCAGTAACCCTGGCGTGGCCGCCATACAGAGCTAGTTGAGCGCCCCTGCCGTGCTGCCCACAGCCACGCCCACGCCAGTGCCTCTAGAACCCAGACCGGCACCATCCCTTGATCGTGAACCATGGGTTCCCACCCCTGAAAGGTACGATGGGGACTTGGGGTTATGTAGTGCCTTCCTTTTGCAATGCGGCCTTGTCTTTGCGCAACAGCCATGGACCTACGCCACTGACAGGGCTAAGATCGCTTACCTGGTCGGATTGCTCCATGGACCTGCATTGGAATGGGCCTCAGCCTTGTGGGAACGACAGGACTCAACAACCCAGTCCTACAGCGCATTTACAGACGAAATGCGCAAACTGTTTAACCACCTGGTCCGAGGAAATTATGCCTCTGCCAGAATGTTTGCTCTGCCCCAGGGGAGGCGCAGCGTAGCCGAATACACCATTGAGTTCCGCACCCTGGCGGCAGAGAGTGGGTGGAATGGGGAGGCATTACAGGCGGCATTCACCAATGTCCTCAACGAACACTTAAAGGACAAACTGGTCTCCTACCCCGTACCGGACTGCCTGGACAGTCTCATCGCCTTGACCATTAGGATGGACAACCGAGCTTGCTGGCGTAAGAGGGAGAGACCTTGCGTCGACCACACCCCGTAGCACGGATAGCGAGACGAAGTCACCTGATCCGGATCCGATACAACTGGGCCGTTTCCAGCAGGACGGGGTGGAGCGTCTGCGACGGAAAAAGAGCGATAGCTGCTTGTACTGTGGCCGCCCGGGGCATTACATCACCACAAGTCCCCAAAAGTCGATAAACCGGCAGGTCTCGCTAGGTGCCAGGAGACAGCTAGCAAGCCCAACCACAGAAACCTCCTGTTCCCGGATTCCGATATACACCACCCTCTGCCATAACAGCCAGCGTCTCACGATCCAAGCCCTGATCGACTCCCGAGCTGACGACAGTTTTATAGACACCGCCTTGGTGTCCCAGCTGGGTCTCTCCAAAGAACTGCTAAAGGAGGCTATTGAAGCTATCTCTTTGGACGGCAGGCGATTGGCAAGTCAGGAAACCACTCTGAGACCATACGTTTACTGATCACAAGCTCCTCCCACATACCGCTGATGTTGGGGCACTCCTGGCTAGTCAGACACAACCCCACCATCGACTGGGCATCAGGTAGGATAGTCAGGTGGAGTTCTGAATACCATGCTTATTGCCTGCGAGCGGCATGTCCCCAGACCGTGCATAGCCAGACAGCCAGCGCCCAGCCACTCGACCTAACCTGGTTACCTGCTTATGACGACATCGGGGAGGTGTTTGACAAGCAAGGTGCACTTTCACTGCCACCACATCGGCCCTATGATTGCACCATCGAGTTGGTGATGCTGTTCGGTCTCACCAATGCCCCAGCAGTGTTCCAGTGCCTCGTCAACAACATGCTGGGGGATATGATTGGGCGTTTTGTCTTTGTGTACCTGGATGATATTCCAGACACCTAACCGAGCATGTTCAGCATGTCATACAGGTCCTCCTCCGTCTGCTGGAGAACCGGCTATACGTGAATACGGAGAAATGTGAATTCCCTGCACCGACCATCACCTTCCTGGGGTACATCATCTCGGAGGGGCAGATGAGGATGGATCTGATGCATTTGTTTAAAAAAAGGGTGGGACTGGGACATAGGGAAAGATGAGCGCTGCTCTCTTTGGACTGTTGTGCCCCTGTTTGGGACAAGGACAACTTCTGGAAGCATTGGGTCATATTGGTTAGAGAGTCAGGGGGGGGGGTGGATATACTGTCTATGAGTATGGTCCTTCATGCTTATCTTGTTTCGACATGGCATTCCAAGAGTGTGACGTATGTTGTCACCAAGCACCTGGCATCCCATGATGTTTGGTGTGAACCCCGTCAGGTCTAAAGCAATCTTTACAGTTCCAAAATATGTTGAATTTGTCAGTAAACGTAATCCTGTGGTTGCATCATGCCAATTTCAGACAGTTATTCAGCCCAAGGAGTCTGCTAAAAGATTCCTTTTCCCAAGGATGGAATGGGGCCTGAGTTGAAAACCTGTTATTGAAAACCTGTTTCTCTTTTCTTTTGCAGACTCTCAGAGCCAGTTCTCCTTCATAGAATGTCAATGACTAATAATCTGCATGTTGCTCGGATGTGGAGACAAATTACTCGCAACACTTCTGTTAGCTGTCTGACCGATGTGTCAGCCATGGTTAGGTGCAGTCGTTCCATTCTGATATGCTTGGTGATATCATTCCCAATCAAGGCAGTATCTGGTTTATTCAAATGTGGAGTTAGCAATGTTTCTTCTTTCCCTCATCCTATCATTGGTTTTAGACTATTTCGTGAATTTTGGTTAGCTCCAATGCTAGTGTTGTGGTTAGCTTCCCTAGGCCCATTTAAACACATTTCTTTCCAGGTCAGCAGTACGTCCCTTGCAGTGAGAGGTCAGGTGGTGGATTGAGGGTTGATTTATTAGATTTCTTGCTGGATTTGCCTCTGCGGCGTACGACGTCAGACCAGGTCCCCGCTGGAGTTGATGCCTTTGTCTAGCCTCAGTGCTATGCCATTAAGATGTGTCATTGAAGAAGGCCGGTTTGAAAGCCTCTGTAGTGAATCCAGTGGCATTAGCACACGTCCAGGAAAGCGTGTGAGCCAGGTCCCTGACAGAGTGCTCTAGATTTGAAGTAATCCCTTGTATACCAATCTGTGTCTGTCTGTTAGTGTTTGGTAGCTCGACCCCTAGAGTAGATTCTACAGAGTCAATGCATTGTTCACTCTCATGGATTTCAAGCTGCTTTAACGACTCAAATCGGTCGCTCACTCTGAAATTGCCCTGATATGATCACCAGCTTTGACTGCGTTCTGTCAAGCATCTTTTGAGCTCTCTAGCCTAGGGTTAGCCAGTTGTGCTATGTTATCATTAGCGTATGTTGATTCACCTACCGGACAAGACCCATAGCCCGATGCGACTAACAGGCATGAAAGCAGGAAGTAGCTTCCATAGACTCCCACTGAATCACCACTTAATTTTATTTCTTACTTCTATGCGTTTATCATTCAGTCTCCTTCGGACTCTAATCATTCTCCATAGACTCACATTCATTCCTCATTGACTACCATTAATTTCCTGTGGAGCTCTATGCACTTGTTGATTATAGCGCCACCATCAGGCCGATTCATTTGAAACGATATGGAGGCCTTCCTGCCATTTGCTATTTACCAAGCAGCGTGAAGAACAAAGCAGAGCTCTAGTTGAAGATACATTTTTAGTGGTATAGACAAAATTCATATTGGCGGAATATCCAAGATGGCGGACTTTGTGTTCTTGAAGGAAGTTTGTTCCTTTGGTGAAGAAGGACATGTGGACCGAATTTCAGACCTCTAGGTCATAATTGGGTAGATATGCCAGTGTAGCTTCTGGAGCGACTTAGATTCAATTGGACCCATATACTAACTGATGAATATGGAAAACAGTATAAACCTATGGGCAAAGTGGCGTGTCTGTAGCGCATGCCATCACACTGGAAAATGAGTAAAAAAAGAATAATAATAACAATAATCCCAACAAAAATAATAGGGCTCCTGAGCCCCTTCAGGTCAAGGACCCCAAGAAATAATAATTCTAACAAAAATAATAAGGCTCCTGAGCCCCTTTAGGGCAAGGACCCCTAATAAATAAAAATGGAGATGAAGATGGGGTACATGAACAGAGAGCAGGGAGACAGCAAGAAACAGGAGGGAGTCAGTTAAAGACGGGATACAGAAAGCAAGAGAGAGGGAGGAGAAAAGTGACAGAGCAAGGGACAGAGAGACATGCAGTGGGGGCTTCGCTTCTTTCCAGTCAGTTGGTGTCTTTATCCTAGAAATGTGGTGAACGGATGGGAGAACTGACAAAATGACTCAGCACCAACTATTACTGTCTCCTCTATCTGTTTTTCTCAGCAACTCGTGCTACGCTAGAATGTTTCAATTTCACAACAAAGTAATACCCCTAAACAGACAATCATCATCTGTAATATTTTCGACAAAGAATCTCTGCCATTAACCCCTCTCACACTCACACATATACACATGCATGCACGCACACATAACTTAATCCCCAGACATCAACAGTTTGGTATGCAGGGGGTGCCAGTTTGGTAATCTGGGGGCTTGCAGGAAGTTAAAGAAAGGTAATGGAGGAAGTTGGATGACCGAGAGAGTGTGGTGTACAAAAGAGAAAGAATGGGAAAGACTGCATATGATTGACGAGGCAAGATATAGTAAGGGAAGGAGGAAGAGCAAAGGGGACTCAGAAGAGAAAGGGAGGGAACAAGAGAGTGAAAGAAAGGTGTGATGAGATGCCTTCTGATTGATGATGATGAGAACAGCAATGAGGAAGAACATTCATATAGTGCTGAGAGAAGCAAAATAAAGTGGTAGGTCAATGGACAAGCAATGGATAAGTGGCACTGTAGAAGAGAAGACAGGTTCCAGAAAGAGTTCATTTGAGAACAAAAAATTAACATAGAAATTCTAGTGACCTAGGAGTGACTCCCTGGTAAAACAACTGATAATAAATGGTTTAGAGATAGAAATTGAGTTAGTAGAAAATGTTTGAAAGAAGATCATTATAGCATTGTGTTCTTGGAGGAACACTGGAGTGGAGGTGTGGCTTAGTAGGGGCAAAATGTGTTTTAAACTTTCCATAATTATGTTTCCTTCATCCACTATGTATTATTTTCGAACTGATAGGCAGCCAGTATAGAAACAAATACTGAAAAAAATCTATATATAACCCCTCCTACAACTAAAAGGTTCCAGTGGTTTTGCTAGACCATGTAAACGGAGCCGGCCAAGAAGAGGGAATGTCTCTTACTGTGTTAGTACTGTGTTAGTGAGTAAGTGACAGAGACTGAGTAACCCTTGTTAAATAGCATAGTGGTTAGAGAAGCGAATCTGTAAACAATAGATTTGGCATGCGTATCTACTCACAGGCAAAGCAAAGTACGCATTATTAATGAATTCTGTATAGACAAAAATATATTGCAGTCATATATTGCATATGTTGTGTGTCCTGTGTTTAACTTATTTTTTGTAAGCACATCGTGAGCCTGTATAATCCAGAGTCAAATTCCTCATTCTGAATGGCCATTATAAAACTAACGTAACCTTGCTTCTTACTGAGTGACTGACTGAATGTCGGACCGCCTACACCTTGTTAACCCGGTACAGTCCAGGCTGTTTTAGGCCGGATTTCACTACTAGCACAATTTGGGTCCTAGAATCATTTCTGTAACAGATATAATCTATTATGATGCATTCTGGTGATCACAACCCCTTTGGCTACAAAAAAAACACATAAAAACAAACTTTTTGGGACACTATTTTTAAACCTCTTCTCATGGAATGGCTTAAAAAAGTTTTACGATACACATTTCTGCAATAGGGTATGCTAATAATTTTTTTGGATAGTTATTTTCTCATATTTCCATGCCTTTATAGTGATTTACAGTGTTTTAGGCTGAAATAAATAAATACAATAAATAATATAAGGTCAAAAATATAGGCACCCCAATAAAAGTCAGTTCCTCTACCTAGAAATAAACCCTTATAGAATTATTTAGACAGAAAATACATTCCTCCGGTTATACCGCAATACACTTAACGGCCACTAGATGGAAGCACGAGATCGGTATTGGGGTTGGGAAAGAGAAAATTATGAATTATACAATCAAGTGACCCAAGTTTTACAAGATAACCAATAACATCCCCATACCATGTAGAAAGAATAATATTTTTACATAATTTTTTATATACAAAGGGATACCATTGTTCATAAATAGCGATGTACTTAATTCATATGTGGATGGTTCACATCTCTGAGCTGTTGGAGCTGTCTGGCCATTACGCTTACGCATTGCATCCAGATACCGTTTCCATACAAATGATCATATTCTAAATACTTTTGCCCGTTCAAATCTAGTCTAAAATGTTGATCTATAATGTCCTTTTTCGGAATAAAAGCGATGCAGGAATGAACGCAAAGCAGGTCTTTGTTGATACCTAAGCTGCACTCAATGGAGTAAGGAGTAGCCACTGGATCTGAGCTCGTGACATAGCCCATGTGATTCCCTGGGAGAACTTATCTGAATTGCTATTGGATACCAGGCATCAGATGACCTAGCATAAAATTAGACTTTACATTCTAAATAGCAGATGCACTAAGCTCCATTACATGGAGTGTGTAATGGCCACCATTTTAGGTGCAACTTTGTGTTTTTCTTACGTAGGCTGTGATGCACGTAGGAAAACAAACATTCTCGTCAATTGCTTCATTGGAATTAGCCGCTAACCTGTAAGGAAAATATATAATCATTCGGTATCAATGAATACAAAAAGTATTCTACCGCGGATCTGCGGAGACTGATTACCTAAGGTTTTAACCTTAGAAATACAGGCTGCGCTCTAAAAATATGGGGTGGTTGTTTCAAGGATCACAATACAACAATACTTGAACAAAAATGAGCCATGTGGTCAAGTTGCCTGAAAGAAGCCTTTTCTGAGCCACAAAATAGCCTGGTTACAATATGGGATTTGAAATTTAGTAATCTGAAAAAAACTTACATCATCATCTGGTCTGGATGTGTAACTCACAACCTTCATCTGGATTACACACTGAGCTGTTTTAGCAGAAACAGCATTATCTAGTGGTCAGAATGAACTATTATCAAAATGTATGGTGAACCTTGATAAGTGTTACAACTTTCAAGACAAATTTTGTTTGAACAGAGAAAAACAATATCGGTTTCAACCTACCAAATATAATGTATTCGTGTTTTGGTGGAAAAATTGAACGTGACCAAAATAGTCTGTCTGTCAATGTATATGCTTCATAGAGAAAACATTAGCTTACTGGGAAAGGCACATCTTAATTGACCTGGAGTGAGTAATCTGTTGGGGTGCTAGCAGGTTTTGAAGCCAGTGCATTATAGAACATAGCTATTTTAGGCTTACTATAACGTAGTGTCTGAAGTTTGTGGCCAGTTTTTGTTGATCTGGAATAACTCTTAACATATGATTTGTGTAGTGATCCTCAAACACCGGTCCCCCGCATGAGTGTCTGTGTGTCTAACCACTATGCTATTTAACATGACAAATGAGGCCAATGCCATCAGGGGATACTCTTGCCATTAAAGGGTGCATATGGTCAGCAACAATGCTCAAGTAGGTGGTAGGTGTCTAAATAACAGCCACATAAATGGCAGAACCCAAGGTTTCCCAGCAGAGCATTGCCCAAAGCATCACACTGCCTCCGACGGCTTGCCTTCGGTGTATATATGCAGTTAGGTCCAGAAATAATTGTACACTGATGCAAGTTTTGTTATTTTTCCATTTGGCCAAATACATCTAAAAAAGGCAGCCCAGTTCTGGAACAGCATTCTTTAGACCGATGAAAGCATACCACATCATATGTATAACACAGAGGCAATGTGATGGGCATGCATGGCTTCCAATGGCACAGGGCCACTAGTGATTATTGATAATGTGACTGAAGACAGAAGCAGCCGGAATTCTGAAGTGTATAGGGATACAGTGGGACAAAAAAGTATTTAGTCAGCCACCAATTGTGCAAGTTCTCCCATTTAAAAAGATGAGAGAGGCAGGGAGAATCACATTGTAGGATTTTTTATGAATTTACTGGTAAATTCCTCTGGAAAATAAGTATTTGGTCACCTACAAACAAGCAAGATTGCTGGCTCTCACAGATGTGTAACTTCTTTAAGTCTTCCACTCATTACCTGTATTAATGGCACCTGTTTGAAATTGCTATCGGTATAAAAGACACCTGTCCACAATCTCAAACAGTCACACTCCAAACTCCACTATGGCCAAGACCAAAGAGCTGTCAAAGGACACCAGAAACAAAATTGTAGACCAGGCTGGGAAGACTGAATCTGCAATAGGTGAGCAGCTTGGTGTGAAGAAATCAAATGTGGGAGCAATTATAAGAAAATGGAAGACATACAAGACCATTGATAATCTCCCTTGATCCGGGGCTCCACGCAAGATCTCACCCCGTGGGGTCAAAATGATCACAAGCAAAAATCCAAGAACCACACAGGAGGACCTAGTAAATGACCTGCAGAGAGCTGGGACCAAAGTAACAAAGGCTAAGATCAGTAACACACTACGCCGCCAGGGACTCAAAGCCTGCAGTGCCAGACGTGTCCCCCTGCTTAAGCCAGTACATGTCCAGGCCCGTCTGAGGTTTGCTAGAGAGCATTTGATCCAGAAGAGGATTGGGAGAATGTCATATGGTCAGTTGAAACCAAGATGGAACTTTTCGGTAAAAACTCAACTCATCGTGTTTGGAGGAGAAAGAATGCTGAGTTGCATCCAAAGACCACCATATCTACTGTGAAGCATGAGGGTGGAAACATCATGCTTTGGGGCTGTTTTTCTGCAAAGGGACTAGGACGACTGATCCGTGTAAAGGAAAGAATGAATGGGGCCATGTATCGTGAGATTTTGAGTGAAAACCTCCTTCCATCGGCAAGGGAATTGAAGATGAAACGTGGCTGGGTCTTTCAGCATGACAATGATCCCAAACACACCGCCCGGGCAACGAAGGAGTGGCTTCGTAAGAAGCATTTCAAGATCCTGGAGTGGCCTAGCCAGTCACCAGATCTCAACCCCATAGAAAAACTTTGGAGGGAGTTGAAAGTCTGTGTTGCCCAGCGACTGCCCCAAAACATCAATGCTCTAGAGGAGAATTGCATGGAGGAATGGGCCAAAATACCAGCAACAGTGTGTGAAAACCTTGTGAAGACTTACAGAAAACGTTTGACCTCTGTCATTGCCAACAAAGGGTATATAACAAAGTATTGAGATGAACTTTTGTTATTGACCAAATACTTATTTTCCACCATAATTTACCAATAAATTCATTAAAAAACCTACAATGTGATTTTCTGGATTTTCTTCTCTCATTTTGTCTTTCATAGTTGAAGTGTGCCTATGATAAAAACTACAGGCCTCTCTCATCTTTTTAAGTGGGAGAACCTGCACAATTGGTGGCTGACTAAATACCTTTTTGCCCCACTGTATATTGTCTGCTCAGATTCAGCGTTGATTGGACATCGCATCACTTTATAGTTGCAGAGTTACCCAAAACATACTGCAAAAGCAACAGAGTAGGTTAAGGCAAAGTGTGATATTCTGCAATTGCCAGGTCAATCTCCTGATCTCAACCCGATCAAGCGTGCATTTCACTTGCTGAAGACAAAACTTAATGCAATAAGACCCATGAACAAACAAACACTGAAGACTGCTGCAGTAATGGCCTGGCAAAGTGCCACAAAGTAGAAAACCCAGCATTTGGTGAATTCCATGCGTTCCAGAATTCAAGTAGTCATTGCCTGGGTTCTCGAAAAATTATTAAAAGAATTTACATTTTATTTATGATTCCGTTAATTTGTCTAATTACATTTGAACCCCTGAAATAATAGAACTGTGTATGAAAAGGGTTCCAATTTCTAAACGTTCCACAGAATATTTTTGTTCAAACCCTTGAATTAAAGCTGAATGTATGGACTTCAATTTCATCTTGGTTGTTTTATTTCAAATCCATTGTGGTGGCCTACAGAGCCAAAATTGTGAAAATTGTGTCCCTCATCCAAATATTTCCAGACCTAAATGTATATATAAAATAATTGTTCACACCTCTTTTACTTATCAGCAGAATCAAGTGGTAAGAACCTAGTGGTGAGAATGAAGTAGTTGTTTCATGGGCAATCAAACATATAAACGTCAAACATGTTTATGTCCAAGCTATTGAATTGCACAAATTATGCCAACCTGGAATAGTTCATATGCTTAATTTCTGACAGATAGAATCCAATTTCAAGAAAATATTACAGGAATACTATATGTACCTGTTTATATCTAAAGAAACAAATTCAGACCAATCTGCTACATCAGGTGTCATAGCTTGCTAAAAGGACATGGAATAACACAAAGTGAACATTTGTGAGACCATACGGCATCTCAAGTTCAAATGCTGCATTCACATTTAGTGGGAAATACATGCTATCTGAAGAAAAGCTGTGTATAAAGAAATTATAAATTACAGCTGTTTTGTTATGTTGTAATTTGGGCTTTTTCAAGTGTGGCAGTTCCCAGTGTGTGGGGGAGTATCCTAGCATAGCACATGAGTATCTGGTGTTCAGACATAACGAGACACCTGTCTGGGAAATTGTGTCTCTCCCAGTTCCCTATAATAACAGATGCACAGCCACATTTGAAGTAGACTACAAAGGGCATCAAGATGATGGCTGACCACTATACACAACGTTCAGAGAAGACAACAAAACAATCTGGCTATGTGCAGTGGGCCCAGAGTTGTCAATCTATTGTTATTGTGCCTCTAAGTTGAGATAATTTATGGTATGGCCTGTCAGTAGATTTATTTATCCACTATTCCCACAAAAACATACCATTTACACAGGCTATTCAACTCTGGTCCTGGAGGGCCGAAACAATTCTGGATTATCTAGTACTTAACATCCCTCGCCTCATATCAAGGGTCTGAATCCTGTTAGAAGGACGGGAAGAAAACCAAAAGTTTTTGGGCCCTCTAAGATAGGAATTCGATATTTCTAGGGTTCTAGTACAGTGCATGATGGAAAATGGGGAGTGGGGATTTTCAAGACTCCTGCTACTTCATATAATGCATAGTCCATAATACTCTGACACGCATATAGTTAACTGAAGAGAAATAAAGTGAAAGAGAACCCCAGAACTCAAAAGATGAGATCCCCTAGATCTCAGAAGAGAAATGCTGATGAATGCAAATGCTTTTAAGGTTTTGAAATAAGCCCCATCATAATGGAAGCATTACTGAAGCGCGGCAGGCATAAACACTCTTACCATGCACAAACAAGTAGGCTAAATGTAACCGAGGGGGGATTGTCGTTAATAGCCTAAGTAGCGTCGTCACTAATGGCTTGCACAGAGAATAAACAGGGCTGCCATACTTAGCGGTGTCGGTTTCTAAATGGCATTATTCCATTTGTTAATTAGAGACCTTGTTTTGTTTGATAATCCCCATTGGGTGGTTATATAATAAAGTCCAGTGTGAGAGCACGAGCAAAAACACACAATGTACAGAAAGTTGTCAAAAACAAGAATAAAATTACACATCATGGAAAATACATAATTCCAAATTTAAAGAACAGATGTGTCATTGGAATTGTAATACTTACACTGCACATTGAGCTGGACCTGTGCCTGGCGTGGCTTGATGTTAAGGCCATTATAAGTTGCTGTCTGGCAGCGGTAGGCACCCATTAGGTCGCGGGTGACACTGGTCAGCCGTAGGCGTCCATCACGTGTTTCCACCGCCCACTCGCCTGTGGGCATTGCAAGGTCCTTGTCGGCTCGTGACCAGAGCACAGGTGGACGGGGCTTGCCCTCCACCAGACACACCAGTTCTGCCGTGCCACCCTCCCTCACGCTCACCACCTGGCCTCCCGCTGGCACCGTCAAAATCGGGGGAGTGACTGTTTGGGTGGAAAAGGGATATAGCGGAAAAGACAGTGTGATGGGGGGAGAGAGACAGGGTAATTAAGAGAAAGAAGTTAGAAGAGGGAGCCCAAAAGATAAACCAGATTTTGAAGAAAAAAAACAGAATAGGGAGGAGATTCAATTCAGGTAGGGGGACAGAGGGAGATGTTATATGTTGACATTAGTGAATGTGTTTTTATTGGACCAAACATTTTGTTGTCAAGGTCAAACCCACATACTCAATCAATCAACGGGACTAGGAGAAGCAACAGCAGAGAATGGGAGAGGTCAAAAGAAGGTTACTGGTTAATATGACTCCCAAAACATTGCACCTTGTAGTATCTGGGTAGGTACAAGCAGTGCAGGAATAGAGCTTTTACCGCTGGGCTTCACTTTACAGATCTGAAAATACTAAAGGAATAGGGCCTCTTAACATGAGATCCTAGTATGAGAGATAAAGAAAGATAGACAACACAAGGATCCCATGTAGCACTGCTTACCCCAGTTTTTCTGAAAGCCCGCGTAATAAAATAATAATAGCAAATCGAGATTTTAAAATGTACTTTTGATGCCACAACATAGTAATGAGCGACCAGATTTTTTTTCTTTAGAATTGGCCCATACTACATACTAATAATATAACCCTTTTTTTTTTTTACTAGGACTAAAACGGTAAAAAGACAAATGCGAGCATACTGAATATCCAAATCAATATATAGCTCCCAACACCACTACAACTGCAAACAGACGTATGAGATCGCATATTCATGAGCAGTGTAAACGTACACCGCTCTAGACTATATCCAACCATCAGAACTCATATACTACCACAAGCCCTTTGTCAGCATTTACATATTAAGCACCAGCTGGGCCTTGAGTACACATAGCAGTGGAGACATCAATTGATAAAGCAAGCTGAAATGCTGTCATTACAGCCGGCATGGCCTCCAAAGTTTTGTTTCATTGACAGGAAACCTTAAGCTGGTGTTCTTGTCCATAGGTGTAAGCATAAAGTGCTTTGCAACATTTTTCGTGAGCGATTTGGTAATGATAGCGTTTGCTGCATGGCTAGCATTTGAACCTGTACCCTCAAAGCAGCTGTCGATGAGCACCAATGGCTGATGATCTTCCCAACAAATCTATCACCTCATCTCATCCCTCTTGAGTGCAGCCTACCTGCTGAAGCATTTAGGGCAGCGAGCCATTTCATCCTGATGTCCCGTTTTTATGTTGGATTGCAAGCAAACGTGATTGCTTGTAAGATACAACTTCTCTTTTCAGTGTCACATTAATTACCAGCTACTTGCCCAATGCTAAATTGCATGTTCCAGTGTTCTGCCACCTATTATGCATCATGAAGACTCATCTCAGACAAGACAAGTTCCACAGAATAATATGGTCCCCCACCGTAGGTAGGTGTTGAATGGGAGATGTTCCAGACTCGTATGCTTAGTGCTCAACAACATCAGGACAATATCAATCAAAACTTGAACAATACTCACCATATCAGAAACCAACCCAATGTACTTAAACTTTTAAAAACGTTAAAGCCTGACAAAGAAATGGCCTTGTTAATCCATGTAGGCTCTCCCTAAAAAACAGAATCTTTGTCCGCATGGCTTATACTGAAGAATGTGTGCGTTCAGAACAGCTTGTTGCATGATTCACATGCATGTAAATGTTTTGAAAAGAGGCAAAATCACTGAACAAGAAGCAATGTTTTACTGTAAATTAAGGAATATCAATCTTGAAGGACGATCTATGTAATACGTTTATTATCAAGCAAATTTTAATTAAATATAAAACTTGGAAAGCAGGACTGCTAGTGCCATGGGAATTTATTCTCATGTAAAAAATTGGACCTAAACATTTATATTTTTACATGCTTTGGAATTGCAAGTAATTGCAGGAATGTTAAGAACTTCAAAAAAAATTCTATATTGAAAATAAAAACATGAATTTCAAACAAGTACATTAAACTTAACTTTCTTGGAAAGTGAGGAGCTGTATTTTTTTTCTTTCAGTTGCAATCATTTCTATTCCTTCTTTGCTGACTTTTCTTTTGAGCTGAGCAATAATATTTTTTGGCTCTGCGATTCGGTCTTCTATTAAGGGGGTGGAGATTTGAAGAGGGCTACAATGTTTGCGGTATTTTTTCTGCCTTTGTGAATGTGACACAAATATTGCAAACTTCGTGGTGGGTGGGGGGAAGGGTAATGGAGGGTGTATCTGGTAACACTACTGGTCAGTCACTATAGATGTAGTGACAACATGAAGTAGTAAGAGTCATAATAGTTATAATGGTGCATCTGGAAAAGTGTCTCATAGCAATATTATAGTATATAGTTATTTTCAGTTTAGTCCGACAGAGAATGTTTTTGTTTTGATGTACAGCATTTCCAGGCAGTCCAGAGAACCTCAGGGCATTTTGTTTTTTGCAAGCTACCTGCTTGTAGTCCTGTTTTATGTGGGGAATCTGGACATTAAATACTTTCCTGACCCACTTGTGTCATTGCAATTACTTATATATCCATCTCCAACAACTCAGAGGCATTACAATATTTTGCAATTTAAGATACAGTGGGGAGAACAGGTATTTGATACACTGCTGATTTTGCAGGTTTTCCTTCTTAAAAAGCATGTAGGAGGTGTGTAATTTTTATCATAGGTACACTTCAAGTGTGAGAGACTGAACACAATGCAAATTAATTATTTAAAAATCATACACTCTCCAGGAGGTAGGCATATCATTTCCAAGTGTACAATGAAGATAAAACTTAGTGGGGAGAACGAGTATTTGATACACTGCTGATAACAAAAATCCGGAAAATCACATTGTATGATTTTTAAATAATTAATTAAGAAGCATTTCAAGATCCTGGAGTGGCCTAGCCAGTCACCAGATCTCAACCCCATAGAAAAACTTTGGAGGGAGTTGAAAGTCTGTGTTGCCCAGCGACTGCCCCAAAACATCACTGCTCTGGAGGAGATCTGCATGGAGGAATGGGCCAAAATACCAGCAAGTGTGTGAAAACCTTGTGAAGACTTACAGAAAACGTACATCATACAATGTGATTTTCTGGATTTTAGTTTTAGATTCTGTCTCTCACAGTTGAAGTGACCTATGATAAAAATTACAATTCCTTGTGTCCCAAAAGTAATCCCATGTGATAGGTGCATGAGCATTAGAACTTGTGGAAGCCCTGCACCTTGCAAGGGAATTTGGGGGTTTCTGGTACACCAGTGCCATACAGCTGAATTGTTTCAGCCAGACAGATGACGAGAGAATGGCAGGAAAAACATAGGAGAGAGAGATTAAGGGAAAGAGCGAAACTCAAAGTCCAAAGAAAGAAAGATCGGAGAGACATTGAAAAAAATCAAGTGAGATCACTCATCTACCACCGCTGAGTCAATCCCAACAGATGTGGTTGCCCTGGTTACTGTGAGAACATTTTGTTCATGACATACAATTCAAATGAAGTATTTCCAAAGATTTGAAAGAAAATGTAGAAACAGGGGCAACCGTTATTCTCCAGGGAAGGTGAGTGGAGGGCGAGATCACAGGAGTGGGAAACACACAGGAAGAGAACTGAGCTTTCATCGCTCCAGGCTGGAGTTCCATCGAATCACTCCTCGCTCTCCCTAGATGTTTCACATTCTTGTCTTGTAACCATAAACTGTCACACCTGATTCAATTAGCCGACTAATCCTTGAACCTTTGATTCACTGTATCAGGTATGCCGGTTTAGGGTTAAAACTAGAAATGTCTGGGGAGATATTTTAAACCTCGCTCCCGGCAAAACCAATACAGTTAAAAATTGCTAGAAGACATTAAAAGTTTCTGAAATGGTGAAATGGACCTCAAGGGTGAATGCATAAGGGTTAAGGAGAGACAATAGAGGACAGGGGATTTGGACTAGACTGCAGATGAAGACTACCCACTTTGTTGCCGCAAACAACGCCCCAGGTCTCATTTGGACCTTCTAGAAGCAATCTAAAAAGAGAGACATATTCTGTGTAACATTAACACTACTACTAATTTAAAAAATCATAGTTTTTTATAAGCTTCTTCTGGGTTTTTTCATGATCCCAGGTGCTATTTCAATCTTTTACTAGCTTATATTAAGTAACAGTAGATTTTACAGTAACCCTTGATCTATAAACAAAGAAAGAACATTGTCAATACATCCTCAGAAAATGGTCACTCATCCTATACTCATACATGCCACAGCAAAGAAAATATTTTAAGTGCATTGTCAAACACCTAACACCATTCCACACTATGTAAAATATTAAATTAATGTTTTTGGAAGGGAAAAAGTTCAGTAATTTTTACAATATAAATAATATTTCATAGACATCTGTGAACACTCTGGAGTTGCATTAACTATCACAATAAAAGAACAATGGGAAGCCATCTGCCATCTTTTAGTCTTTATGTGGGAGAACAGCAGTCACATGATCCTCCATCTGCAATCTGCTTCCTTTTGAAAAAAGCCCCTTGCAAATGCATCACTGGATTAGAAGACACACTTGAAGTGACAACCAAAGAAATGCAGCATGTTTGGCCACGTTACTTATAGGCCATTGTCTATTTCAGGTTTCCTGCCCAAAGTCCTGGAGAAAAGTTATTACAAAATTTACTAATGAGTCAAATAATTGCATACAGTATGATCTGCAGTCCAGTTTTAGGTCTCTCTGCTGATAGCTGTTAATTATTTTTAGCATAAAGTATTGGTATAGATATGTATACAGTAATAGACAGTAATGTGACATGGGGATGTTGGACCTAAAGAAAGCCTTTGGAACAGCAGATAACTGTATATTGCTCTTCAAGATTAGTGCCTGGTTTTAGAAGAATGGCAGTTAAGTGAAGAATGCATTAGTTAGAGTTAATTAGAGATAATGCTTAATGTCAATGGGAAATTGTCCGAGGCCAGGTTAATCAGCTGTGGAGTGCCACAAGGGAGTTTATTATGGTCTCTCCTCTTCCTGTTATGTACCAGTGATATGAAATATACCTGTTCTTCTTATATTAATTTGTATGACGAAGGCGCAGCACTTTGTATTCCACATATAGATTAGATGATAGTAGATTGCCAGTTCAATTCAGATTTGGTGAGGACCAGAAGCTGGCTGTCAGATAAACTCTTTCATTTGGGGATAATGCTAGGTAAACCAACAGGCTTTAATGTCACCAGTCTTTTCCCTCCGAACACATTTAGCTGTTTTTTAAGTAAGGGAAAAGTATATACTTGGTAATAGGAGAATGATAAAAAAATTCTCAACACATAGTTGTGTCACCCTAACCTTAACTTAACCACAGCAAAAACCCCAAACAGAAGTAATTGCCCACTCACCACTGCTCTGGGTAATATTGACATCCACCCTCAGCTCTGGCACTTTGCTTGCGGGAAAGTTGGCCACGCAGCTGTAGGTGGCCTGGTCACGGAACTTCATATCTACGATCTCCAGACTGCTAGTACCAGGCGCCATGTCCGGGTCACTGCGCAGCACGATCAGGCTTTCAGAGTTGTAGATGGGTGCCGCATTTTTGTACCACGTGTAGTTGACCTAATGACATATTTCATGATGTTAATCGATCGTTAGGTCTAGAAATAATTTGACAATGACAAGTTGTTATTTTTACTATTTACCACAATATATTCAAGTTACAGTTAAGAAATTCATATGGGCTTAAGGTGCAGTCCCTCTGCTTTAATTTGACGGTATTACATGAAAATTGGAGGAAGGGTTTAGGAATTACAGCTCTATAATATGCAGCCGCCTCATTTTCAAGGGACCAAAAGTAATTGGACAATTGACTCAAAAGCGGTTTCATGGACAGGTGTGGGCTATTTCTTTGTTATTTCTTCATCAAATAAGCAGGTAAAAGTTCAGGAGTTGATTCCATATGTGGCATTTGCATTGGGTAGCTGTTGCTGGTAATCCACATCATGCAGTCAAAGGAGCTCACAATGCAATTTAAACAGACCATCCTTAGGCTGCAAAAAATCCATCATAGAAATAGTAGGAACATGAGGAGTGGCCAAATCAACTGCTTGGTACATTCTGAGAAAAAAATAACGCACTGTTGAGCTCACACAGAAAGGTCAGGGTGCACACGGAAGACAACGGTGGTGGATTATTAAGGATGCACTGATTTCGATACACTGGGCTTATGCACTTGTACTTAGAATGCCAATACCACGTGCCGATAACACATTATGGAAACATTAAGTGAAACTCAATGGCTGTGTCACCTCTGGATGCATAATTGCAGAATATAGAACTCAGTTTGGTAGAGCAGGACTGCAGAGATGTCGGCAATGACACAAGCGCAAGCTCTGCTAAATAGTCATGAGCAGGAAAGGTAAAACAGTATTTAAACACAAGCAATTTGGTCAAAAGTCATTAGACACAACACTGCGCAGAGTTCAATAAGTATTGAACTACAACAGTAGCTGCAGTAGCTGTTGTTGTTCTGCGCCGCTAGCATTAGCATACTCCTTAAATTCTGCGCAGTGTTGTGTCTAACAATGTTTTATAGAAATGCTTGTGTTAAATTTTTGTTTTTCCTTTCCTCCTCTTTACAGTTTATCAGAGCAGAGCTTGCAATCTACTTGTGTCACTGCTGACATCTCCATCTTCCCGCACTGCTATACCAATCTGAGTTCTATATTCTATACTTGTGCATATACAGACAACAAAACCATCAAGTATCACATAATGTTTCTTTTGTGTGTAATCGGCATATTTCTATGAGGAGGAGAACAAGTACATGAGCCCGGTATCGGTGTATCCCAAGATTCCAGTATTGGGGCCGATTGGGACACACTAACTTGTCAAAAAATTGAGACTCAACATTAGTTAATTTTGTCTTGCATTAACATCACACCAAGTTTGAATATTTAGCTAGACACAACTAAGCATTGTGTTAAACTGACATTTCTTATGAAGTTTACTTATAGTTTTTGCCACTGGCCATTGTTTTTCTGTTATTTGTGAATGTTAACAATAACACACATTTTCTTTAAGTGAAAATAGGAGAGAATCATGGAAACACCCAAACCTGATCCAAAGCACCCAAACCTGTTTATAGGGACCAAAATTATATTTTTGACTCAAATATAAGTACTCATACTTAAAAAAAGGTGTTATCGGTGCATCCTTATGGATGATTGTAGGGTCATTTCCATGGGAAAGAAAAAAAACTTCACAATATCCAGCCATGTGAAGAACACTCTCCAGGAGGTAGGCATATCATTATCCAAGTGTACCATGAAGATAAAACTTAGTGGGGAGAACAAGTATTTGATACACTGCTGATAACAAAAATCCAGAAAATCACATTGTATGATTTTTAAATAATTAATACTACAAACACTTGTTCTCCCCACTGTAACTAGACAAAATACAGAGGGGTCATCACTAGGTGCAAACCATTCATAAGCCTCAAGAATAGAAAGGGCAGAGGTCTATTTCAATAAACATGAAAAAAGCCAACCCAGTTCTGGAACAGCATTCTTTTGACAGATTAAACTAACATCAACCTGTACCAGAATGATGTGAAGAAAAAAGTATGGAAAAGGCTTGGAACAGCTCATGAGCTGAAGCATACCACATCTGTAAAATATGGTGGAGGAAGTGTGATGGCATAGGCATGCATGGCTTCCAATGGCACTGGGTCACTAGTGTTTATTGATGATGTGACAGAAGACAGAAGCAGCCGGATTAATTCTGAAGTGTATAGGGATACATTGTCTGGTCAGATTCAGCCAAATTCAGCTAAGTTGATTGGATGGCGCTTCACTTCACAGATGGACAGTGACCCAGAACATACTGCAAAAGCATTCCAGGAGTTTTTTATTAAGGCAAAGTGGAATATTCTCCAACAGCTTAGTCAATCAACTGATCACTTGATTGTGCATGTATGTCACTGGCTGCAGACAAAACGTAAGGCAGAAAGACCCATGAACAAACAACAACTGAATACAGCTGCACTAAAGGCCTGGCAAAGCATCACAAAGGAGGAAACCCAGCGTTTGGTGATTCCAGACTTCAAGCAGCCATTGCCTGCAAAAGATTCTCGACAAAGTATTGAAAATGAAAACGGTATTTAGGATTTTGTTAATTCGTCCAACTACATTTGAGGCACTGAATTAAGGGGACTGTGTATGAAAATGGTTTTAATTCATAAACCTTTCATACTATATTTTGGTTCAACCCCTAGAATTAAAGCTGAGAGTCTGCATTTCAATTGCACCTTGATTGTTTCACTTCAAATCGATTGTGGTGGGATACAGAGCCCAAATTATGAAAATTGGGTCAGTGTCCAAAAATTTCCAGACCAAACTGTATTTTACTGAATTCAGTGTAACAAACTTATGTCCACATTTCTCTCTAAACTTTACTAATTTTTTGTTTATGATATGATATTTAAAAAGGGTCTTTACCATTGTCATACCCTTGTATGTTGTATTTTCCGAAGGGGTATTAATGGTGGCAATTATTCCTAATATTGCTATTAGTATTCAGATTTATATGAAGTATAATTTATTTGACCTTGTCCTGGGGCTGCGCATCCACGTGGCACGAGATCTTGAGGTCGCGGCCCATCTGGATGCTTTCACTGTCTTTGTTGGAGTCTGGTGTAATCTGGAAGGTGAGGTTGCTCATGCCTGAGAGGAGAGAGGGGAATAGGTGGAGGTAAGGAAGGGACGGGGGAAGGTCGGAGTGGCAAATGAGAAAGGGGACAAACAACACATGTAGGTATTATCAGTTGGGTAGGAGGAAGAGTGGGGAATATAGAATATAAAGAATGAGAGAAACAAAAGAAACAAGGAAAAGGTTTAAAATCAGAACAATTCCCCTTAATCAAGATACTATCCACGCTGATTGCCGTTTCAGTTCTAGAGCCTTCCGTGACAGACATGTTCTGAATTAAAAAAGAATGTAAAGACAGACCCTACACACAGTTGTCAGAAATGAATGCCAGCAGAAGGGCTAGAGGCGGTGATTGGAACTCCACGCATGGCCAAGCGTGCTAACTAGCTTGGCAGGTATGGCTGCTGAGGACAGGAGACTTGACTTCCATATGGCCAGGCAGCCATGTTCAGAGAGATGGAGACTGTATGTTGGGCCTTATATGTCATCAAGATGCTTAAAAACGGATCGTCTGTGTGCCGTTCTCGTCACCTGGGCTCATGTGATTCGTTCAGGCAAATTAACGGAAAGGGGAAGGCAAATTCCCACAAACAAGCATAGAACACAAACACAGTACACTAACACATTTCTATTTAATATAGACGCATGCAGACATGCACCAACACTCCTGCGCTCTCCCAACGCCCTCGCAGCACGCACTTATGTAAGTTGGCTCCTTTCCTAATTACTATCACTTAGCTCAAATTAATAGGAATAAATAAGGAGAATTAAAAAGCAATAAAAATAGCCAGTGGGAAAAAACATGTATTAGAATAAGACATATTTAACCTATAGTCTTGTTAGAAATCAGCCTAGTCGTATAGTGGTGTAATAATTTGCGTACCTTTTTGTCAATCTCACTCAGTCTCTTCTCACTGTAATTTTGGTTACAAGCTGTTATATACACTCTTATATAACAGCTTGTAGATAATCTTAACAGAGAGGTTTTCTGTTTATATAGGCACATTCACTTCTAATGAAATGTACATTCATATTGTAGTTAATGCTCAGATCCCACAGTTTTGACATGACTGTATAGAAACCAAAGCTAATCAAAGATCAACAGGATGACATGCACACACATCAAAATTAATATATTCCTATGTCATGCTTATGCACACACACCACACATATTCAAATGCAATAATATGCATGCCCTGGACTGTAAGCACACAGCTATGCTTTCATTAATATTCATGTAATAATTCACAATGTCAGTAACATAATTAGTGAATATTAGTAAATATAATATTAATATTAGTGAATATGACTTGGTTCACACGTAAAGTTGCATCCATGAATGCCCAAAGACCGGCACAGTTATCATGATTGATTTTGCCCCCAAACGTTAATCCAGAGTACATTTTGATTTTACATACTACGGTTTGGTTAAGGGTTGGGTGAAGGGAAGCTGATTCTGCATCTAAGCATAGCAGAAACTTAACCAAGGAGCCAAGCAGATGTTGGATACATATCACTGCACACCATGATAAACATAACAGATACAGTATGATAAGCACTCCAAAATGCATACCTTTTTACTTGAGCTACTTATTCTATTGTATTAACAGCTTATCATATAAAAACGAGTTAACTATGATAACTTCAATAAAAAAAATATAATAATTAAACAAATGTACAGAGTTAAAAAAAATTATAAACAGGTTGCGTTGAAACAAAAAAGACAGGTATCAGTATTATCAATGATCAATATTTTGTTTATCAATTTACTTAATAAAAACACATAAAATACAAAATCATGCAAAAATGTAATATTCATAGATACATACATTAGCATAGTATTCACTACACGCATTTAACTCATTAGATGCACAAAGCAAAGCATATGAATTGACAGTTTGCATGTCTATAGATCTTAACAGCCATTTTCCCCTTTCAAGGAAGCTATTTACCTTTTTTGCACTATAGGGCG
The DNA here is from genome assembly GCA_016801105.1 of Esox niger. Classification (NCBI taxonomy): domain Eukaryota; kingdom Metazoa; phylum Chordata; class Actinopteri; order Esociformes; family Esocidae; genus Esox; species Esox niger. Next base: position 7,613 of record JACXGJ010000072.1, on the reverse strand, counting down.
CACTTAAAAGCCTTTAATTTTCTCAAAAAACGACCGTGCGCCTTATAATCCGAAGCGCCGTAAATATGGATTAATTCTGGTTTTGCTTACTGACCTCTAAGCGATTTTGTGTGGTACAAGGCGCTCAATGCGCGAAGTCAAAATGTTTTAGTACGACTTTGGCAAACTACAAAGCCGCACCGCTTGCAGCATTACGGCTACCGTAGCCAGGAGCGTCGCGGAGTAATACATACTTTGGTTCACCATAATATTACAGTGTGTGTATAAGGACCCCAAAATGGCAGCTGTCAAGAGACACGCCTACGACGCGGACTTCAAACTCAAGGCTATCAGTCACGCAGTAGAACATGGGAATAGAGCAGCTGCGAGAGAATTCAACATTAATGAATCAATGGACACTGAAGATGAAGAATTTGAACGATTTGTGGGCGAGGAATAAACTTAAAAAGTGAGTGTATTGTGTTGTATTTTACGTGTTACAACTGAACAAGGTTGGTAGTTATTGTGAATACGCTCATTAACGTTTGAATAATGTTGTGAGTTATTGTGAACGCGTTTAATAAAGTTTGACTGACTGACTTATCTGACTGTTTTTTTCCCGCTTTATTGCGCATATAGTCCGGTGCGCTTTATATATGAAAAAAGATCGAAAATAGAACATTCATTGACAGTGCGCCTTATAATCTAGTGCGCCCTATAGTGCAACAAATACGGTATATTGAAATGCAGTGTAATGCTAGAAACTAAACTTGGTGGCTACGGGACTTTGCTTCCAAAAACATCTTCCTCTATGGGAGGCAGGTTTACTGTTCCAAAATGTTCTAACTTTTTGTAGTCATATTCATATTTTTGTACACATTTTCATATGTGAGTTATTTTCTTTTTCCCATAAGGATGGAAGAAAATTGGAATTTATGTAAGTGTTACGACATGTTCATATGCCAACAAAACACGGAGCAAAGGAAGCTCACAATGTTGCTGGCTACCACTGATTAACATAAAGTACAATGTAAATACGAATAGCCAAGTACTTTAAAAAAATTATAGTATTTCAATACGATTTTTGGTTGCTACATGCACAAACACACAACACTTACTTCGGACGATGAGATTAACATTTCTTTTGGCAGGATTCCCCACGTTGTTGACCGCTGTGCAGTTGTAGAAGCCTGAGTTTGTAGGTGTGACCGAGCGCAGAGTCAAGGTCCCGTCCCTTACCCGCGAGTTTCTTGGCAATGTGTTGGGTGACCAGGTGACGGTGGGCTTTGGGAATCCAGCGGTCACCTCACATGATAGTGTCACATCCTTCCCCGGGTCCACCACTAAAGTCTCATTGACTGACAAGCGTAAAGCTGGTGGAGCTTAAGGGAAAAGAAAGGACAAAATAGGTGTAGGGTGAATTTGGGTAATCTGGGAAATGTTTAGCAAATTTGACTTCTGCGATTAATTTAGATATCTGTCTAACACATTAGATCAACCTATTTTATCTTTCTGAAATCCCTAAGAGGTTTTCTAACCACACCAGAGGAAATAATGTAGATATTATACCCAGATGAGACATGCCACACCTATTAGTGTTCTTTGTACCCAACAAAAATAATCTGCCTGAATTTGATAATTTGGGAAAGGTCACTTTGTAATCTGGGACACTTGCATTAGGCTTTAGAAAAAGTCTAAACCACTTCATGTATACTAATATCAATATCACCACTTTGGAAAAAAAAATATCAAAAAGATGACAAAGACAGTAAGCTGATTAAAAAATATAATATTATTCATAGAAATTGCTTTCATTCATAGTTATTTATAAAATACGTTTTATATTTACAAGGAATTATTTGATGTACCATGTTTACACATTTCAATTAATTCTATTAAAATTGTATAACATTTCTTTTTTAATCTACTAATATTCAAGCAAAAGTGTGTCACGTCCTGGCTATGCCCCTAGCCATCTTCGCCCTGGCTGGGGCCATAGTCAGGACGTGGCCAGAAGAGATGCCTCTAGGCACCTCTATGTGCTTGGGTCTCCCCAATTGGAGGCAATAACCAACACCTGCCTCCAATTGGGGAACCTATTTAAGTTGACTGTTGGAACACACTGGTGTGGTTCATTTTGGTTTGCCGTTGGATGTGGCATAACCTGGTCATTTGAGCTGTAAGTTTGTTTTGTTACTGTCACCATTAAATATGTATAATTGTCACCCTTTTGCCTCTGTGTTTCTGTCCTTAAACCAGCCATGTGACAAAGTGGTTAACTGGTAACTCAGGTTATTCATTTAAATTCTCCCTTCTATTAAAATTGATGCTACTAGAGGAACAAACATTCATTGCTGGTGAGAGACTCATCAACATCTAACACACCATTTTCTTCTGCACATGTTTTTTGATACCAATGACTACAGATTGCACGGGACAGCCGCTCTTCTGTGCTTTTGGGTTCGTCTCTGTTCCCATAGGCAGGTAAATGTGTCAGGAGAGCTAACTGATATGAGCTGGTTCGCTACAGTTAGCAAAGTATGCTACCAGAAAACAGGCTAGCTTGTTTGGTCACTAAGCAGACAATCAGTTTAAACAGACAAGGACACAATTAAAATGAGTGATGTGACCAAATAACCATGTATGCAACTAAAGTAAGTCCCAAATTGCATATTTCCCCCATTAAAAGAACATAAATGACTGTCCCAGATTACCCAAAGCATGTGTCCTGCATTATCAATCATATTTTGATAATGTGGGACAAGAAAAATGTTTGAAAAAGAAAAACACATTTTCAACACTTTAATGCATATATTTATGCTTGAATAGATTACAAATGTAATTTCACAACTAGCAACATTAACTTATTTATGACAGATTTATACCCTTAAGATTAATCTGGTCAGAATCCTATGTCACTGACCTTTTTGTGCAATTTCCAGGAGAGCATCTGATTTAACAGTAACTCTGTCCCATTCTGTGAGATCACCCCCATGATGTCATGTGATTTCTGTTAATTGACATCCATACCAAACCTATAGTAAAAGTCCTGTTGACTAGATTTAGTTAGAACAGGAAATAAACACACTGGAGTTTAGGTGTCCCACATTACCCAATGTCCCAGATTACCCGAATTCACCCTATGCCCTTGTAATTGGTAGGGAATACTGGCTGTGCGGAAACATCCCCAACCTGAAACATCCAGGAAATTCATTCTGATGGTTTCAAGTTTGAATCCAACCAAGGCAATTTTCTTTCAGAAATTTACCCTAACCACAGTGCTTAGCATTAATCTAACCTTTCCATTTTCTAATATCAACATATTACCTATTCCAAAACGACCATTGTCCCACCTGTCTGTTGATTTTCTGACAGATCTCCCCCCTTCACAGGGCCATACCACCATCCTGGTTGTTGTGGACCGGTTTTCAAAGACCTGTAGCCTCTGCCCGGTCTTCACACGGCCCTACAGACCGCTCAGGCTCTATTTACACACCTCTTCCAGCACTATGGGGTGCCCAAGGATATAGTGTTGGACCGGGGCCCCCATTTCACCTCCAGAGTTTGGAAGGCGTTTATGCAGCACCTGTGGGTCTCAGTCAGCCTGACCTCGGGGCTACCACCCCCAGTCCAACGGGCAGGTGGAACATGTGAATCAGGACGTGGGCTGGCTCCTTCGGTCCTACAGCCAGGACCAGCCTGGGGAGCGGGCGGAGTTCCTGCCATGGGTGGAATATGCTCTGAACTCCCGTCACCATTCCTCTATGGGTATGTCGCCATTTCAGTGTGTCCTGGGCTACCTGCAGGTCCTGGCACCCTGGACCCCGAGCCAGACCGGTACCCCTGCGGTGGACGATAGGTTCCGGCGGGCAGTGGGCACGTGGGAGGCTGTGCAGGCTCGCCTCATGCTCGCTGTCCACCGCCAGAAAACCTATGCGGATCGCCACTGCAGGGAAGCCCCGGTGTATTGCCTAGTGGACTGGGTCTGGCTCTCGACTAAGGACCTGCCCCTCCGCCTGCCCTGCCGGAAGCTTTGCCCACGGTTTGTGGGGCCCATTAAAGTCCTGAGGAGAGTCAACGATGTAACATATCGGTTGCGTCTTCCTCCTGACTACCGTATTAACCCCTCGTTTCATGTGTCTCTCCTCAGGCCGGTGGTGGCTGGTCCCCTCCAGGGTGTGAGGTTTGAGAGGTCCCCCCCTTCTCTCGACATCGAGGGGGCCCCGGTGTACTCTGTCCGCTCCATCATTGACTCGAGACGCCAGGCCGGGGGCCTCCAGTACCTCGTGGAGTGGGAGGGGAATGGCCCGGAGGAGCGGAGCTGGGTCCCGGTGCGGGATGTTTTGGCTCCCGCCAAAAATGTCTATCGCCCGGATTGTTCTGCTCCGCAACCTCCGGGTCTGCCCCAGGGTCGGTGTCGTCGGGGGGGTACTATGACAACTACGCCATCTGCTACCCATCCTCCCCCTGCAGGAGGCAGGCTTCAGCGCTCGATGTCACCGGCCTTCTGACACCACCGCCCATCTCATCAACTCATCACACCTGTCATCTCGTTTAGTGCACCTCATCATCCACAGTCATTTCCCCCAGTATTTATGTTCCCTCCGTCCCTTGGTCTTTGTGTGTTATTGTCTCACTGCTGTTAGCATTATTCAGCTATTCATTATTAAAATACAAACAAAGAACATGACTTTGACTCCTCTGTTCGCTGCTCCTTTCACTCCACAAAGGGCTGACAATAACATTGCAGTTTAGGGCACATGCAAAGAAAGAACAGAATACTTTTTATAAAAACAAGACAAAACTAAAGTAGAATAAGAAAACAGACCAGAACAAAACAATGCTACATACAAAATGGAATCCAAAATAATGACTGACAAGATACACTAGGGAAGGAGGAACTTTAATAGGAACAGTGATAAGGAACACACGTGAGGGCAATAACAACAAACAGGTGTCCGTGCTCAAAATGTGAAAGAGAGAGCTCTAGGATGTCACAATTAACCAACAAACTGAGACCTACAACACTAGTAGCCTAAGCATACATGCAAATGAAAGCAGTGTAAACATACAGACTAATGAAATGTATGTTATTCTTAAGAAATAAACTTAATAGCCAAATATTTGTTTTACTGTACTTATTATATAACAAAATGTTTAGCGGGTGCGACAAATCATGTGCTGGAGCCACCATCTGAAACAATCAAGATCACCTGTTCTGGGAAATTTGTTGGAAATTCTAATCCAAAAGCTGTAAATATGCTAGACGTGTCTCATCTGTCTTTAACTGCATTCATTACAGACTCCATTACAACTCCCTCTACAGTAGTCCCCAAACAACTAGATGCTGGCTGAGCGTGCTGAAAGAGTGATCTGAAGCACATTCAGAATACTCCCTCACTAATAATGCATAAGCCTTTTAGATGGCTTTAGGCTAAATCAATATAATTTTTCAGAGGGCAAGATTATAGCTGTTCGCTCACTATCATTTGACGGTGTGGACACAAAATAGTAACGTGTGGTGTCGGGAATGGCTCAGAAGATGCAGTTGACTCGAGAATCAATTTGTATTGATTTGAAGAGAAAGCTCTATTAAATGCTACCAATACCTCTCATTTCAATATATCTAGGGACAGAGGGAAAGAATCTGAGCATCGTATCCACTCAATTTCCCAGACATTAATTTGAAATAGCGGTTTTTCTTGATCTTGCAACAGAACCATATGAAGATGTATGGAAAATGACATGGTTCACTTTTTTTTCTGCAAAATTGCTGCACAACGCTTTACACATGAAAATGTATCTTTTGGTACTTGCCAAAAAAGGAGCCTGTAAAGGCTACTGGTATGAAACTAGGAACATTTTGACAGGGAGTTAAGTTGACTTGTTTCTGCTTTCCAGTAAACGACTAGACTCCTCTTTATAGTGCTGTTCATTAGTGGCGCATGTCAACTAAAATCTATCTATCAATTAATCAATTAATGAATTACACATGCTGTAACAATGATTGCAAGACAGGCTGTGTCGGACATGGGATTTGATTTAGCTATCAAACACACTACTGTAATACATCTTCTGACAGTTAGCGCCAATGTGCATATGAAGTGATTTGCAACGCCACCTTGTAATCCTAAAGAGCATCACCATTACCTTGTCCCAAAACTGTGCACTGTATTTTCTATTTAAGTTTAGGATATGAGCATGGTCAATGTTTCCTATAAGATACTGAACCGTACCATGTTCATGTGTACAGAACATAAATGTTGGCTTTTATACATAAATGAATACACCAATCCCTCTATAAGTTTCAGAGACGGTAGTGTAGTGTGGGGAGAAGTGTCGGGAGACATCAGAAAGACCAGGTAGAAGATTGCATCTGGTAATAACCAATTAATGATGTAAGTTTAATCATGATTCAGACAGACCATTTGAACATTTGCCAATTCACTGGTAAGACATCACCTGGTGGAAGCAATCCCCAGACAAGAAGCCTTCAACCATTCAAGCCTTGATAATTGCACTTAAAAATGTGCAGTCTGAATTTAAGTGTCTAAAGTAAATTAACTTTCTTTTCATGGTTTGTTGTGTTTGGAACTCTCCTCAAAATGGGATGAGTATTGTAATGTACAGGTTATGGATTACACTTGAAAATTACATGAAAACTGGAGAATGTGGAGGTTGGAAGACTGATGAGAGGCAGTACGTTGAAAAGGTTGCCTCCTGATTGCCTTTAGAGGTAATGGTGAATTGGTGGATTTAGAGTCATTATGAATTAATGAATAAGATAGACATTTTTTTTATAATAAAGTATTCTATACAATTTGCTAAATATATATATATGTTTGATTATTTTGTACTCAAGAGGGTGAAACATCCATCCGCTTACCGTACTTACCTGTACCATTGTAGATCAGCCTGTGACCTAGAGCAAAACCACCTCATTGTTCCAGAGACCCTACTGAATATAGAACATATTTATAAGTGCACCTAATGTGAGTGATTCCCCACTGACTCCTTAGCTTAGCTTTTGGTTGATATCATGGCTTACAGCTAAATCAAATACTCTAAATCAGCATATTCCAGAGACTGTCTTGATTCCAGTGGAGTAACAAATGAATTTCATAGCTTCAACCATTTTGTCATGGTAATTGTCTATTGGAAAAAACAATAACCACGGATGATATATATATCGTAAAATCATCAGTGGTTATTTTTGCTATATACATACACATATACACTGTTAAAGAAAATATTATCGGTCTTGAGTCCAAAGTTCTATAAAGGTTTTTTATTTTTACATGCGCATGGGATAATCGACATACGGCCACCTAGTATGACCACACTCCGAGTAATCAAAGAATCGAAGTATGACAGGCGTCTTTGTAGCATCTTCACTGGTCACGCCCCCAACTCAAAGTACTCACACATTGAACAAAGAAGGAGATGCCAGGTCATTCTCTAGTCAAGCTGATCTCTTCAACAGATAAACAGAGAACCCAGTGGTCTGTTCAATTACTTATTGACCTAGGTCAAATACCAAATGAAACCACCATAGAAAGGAATATAAACTCATAACTGCCAATGCAATATAAAATAATAACATTGAATCATTATATATGTATATATATATATAT